>VZTJ01003404.1:0-116456 GCA_013397795.1 Orthonyx spaldingii | reverse complement strand
CGGCCCCGCCGCCTACCCGCCGGGCCGAGCGGAGAAAGTTTGCCGGCGGGAGGCCGGGCGGGGGCGGCGGGCGCTGCCGCAGTGTGCGCGCCGAGCCGGGGCTGCTGCCGGCGGCGGGAGCGCCCCGGGGCTCCGGTCCTGCCGCCCGCCGTGCGATGTGAGGCTCGGCGACAGCGTCGGCTGCCGAAGGCTTGAGTTGTTACAAGCGCCCAGTAATCTTCTCCAAAATGGATTTTAGTCATAGCAGTCTTTTTGGATACATAGAAGACCTGCAGGAGCTAACTATTATAGAGAGGCCAGTACGCAGGAGCCTGAAGGTATATACCTCGAAACAGAACGATGCTTTAAAATCCGTTTTAAATTTTGTCTGTTTTAATTATGCACGAGTAAGTGAATAGTTTGTTGGGATTTTTTACAGCAGCAGGATACAAAACATTGTTCTCAGTCAATTTAGAATAAATCTCGAATTCTGTATAGCAGGGATTTAATGTTTTCAGTATATAAGAATATTAAGATGGGAACAAATAGACTAACTTGGGTCTTTAGATTAATTTATATGCCACTTGTTTAATAGTGATAGTGTCTGACTTGAAACTGTACTTCTCTGACATCCTGTCTTTTCTTGGTGAAAGATTTATTTGATTGAATTTGAAATGTTGGCTAGAGGTTTCATGAATAAATTCAAATTACTCATGAAGCTAGCCCTGTACATGTGGGGAGAAAAGGGTTGTTTTAAGAAGATTAAACAGTGAAATAGTAAGACATTGTAAACTCCTAATCTCTATTTCACACTTGACAGACACCAGAAGAAATAGAAAGATTGACAGTTGATGAAGAACTCAGTGATATTGAAAGGGCTGTTTATCTACTCAGGTATTTCCAAAACCGTTGCTGTGAAACATTGCTGACCATCGTGTTTACATACAGCTTTTTTTTGTGTTTTACTCCTAACTCCTTTAATTTTCTGTCTGTTAGTAGTTTTTACCTTCACCTCTGTTAAGCATATAGGCAAGATAAAAATAGGTACTGTAATTTTAAAAGATCACCCTATAATGGGGTGTCTGTGTACATGTATAAGCATTTCTGAGCTGTTAATATGTACCTCGCCAGCACAGAGCTGTACTTAATAATCTTTTTCCCTGCAGTTGATTTTGCAAGATTCCCTGAGTGTTAATGTTATTGACACCAGTCATTCGGGGAGTTCATACTCACTCTAAGCAAATATTCACTCATGGGCAGTTACCACAGGCTGGTAACAGAGCTGTTCTAGCAGCCTGTGTGTATTTGGACTTTCAGAAGAGAAAACTTGAGAGATTAGTTTTATAGTCCTTAGAAATTACTGTAGAAGATACTGTGTTAATACTTCCCTCTGTTCTGTTTTTTTTTTCATTGTACCTCCTTCTTCTTGTTGAAGGTATTTATTTGCAGCTACTTGAATAACTTAAATTTAGTAGTTTAAAATATGGATCTTCCAACTACTGTGTAAGTCATCTTCGAGAGTACAAATGTTCTGGGGCATTTTGAGTTGAATATGCATTTTTAAACAATGCCTAGTAATTGGAGAACCAGCTGCAGCTCCCTCTCAGTTTGCTTATTCTGCTGTTTTAAGTGCTTTTCTAGTCTATGCCTGTGCTTAGTATTTAGAATAGATATTCCTGGTGATTTAATTTTCTCTTTTAGGGTACATGGCATTATTTTCAAGTTATGATTTTTGTCCACTGATACTGCTTTTGATACTGACTTCTGTTTATGTTTTTTTGGGAGGTTTTTAAATTCTAGAATTTATTAAATAGGAGATTTTAAAACTTGCTTTGCTTTTAGTTTCTGTAGTCAAAGTGGTCTGTTGACTCTAGGGAAATTCAGAGGAAACAGTTTGCATGTGGTACGTATCACTGAAAGGATGCATATCAATTCTGGTTTTTACCTCACAACAACCAGCATAGGTGATTTTATTTTTTTTTTCTTTTCCAGTGTGGTAGCAAATTTCTTTGCTCTTTGTGCAATTAAAGATCACGTTTACAGCATGTATATCTTAACTAGATCATTGCCTTTTTAAATGGCAAAAGGTTCCACCTCATGTCTTTCATCTTGTCAATTGCTTTTCACCTGGCCTTGACCTTCTCCTGACATCTTTATCTGATTTTCTCTACTTGAGCAGCTATTCTTGAGACATAACATTCTCTTTCTTTTAATGAAGATTTCATTTTTTTTCTTCTGCATTGTTGTCATTGCTGAAAGGTACCTTCAGCTCTGCTTGATAGACTTTTTGTAAGGTAATCTTACTGTCCAGGAATGTTAATACAATAATCCAGTGGAGGCTTTTGCTGTTGAATAGCATATTGCTGCCCTTGTACTGAGTGGAGTAAAAGCAGAGTTGAAAAGCTACCTGTAACCCAGGTAGTACCTTTTATATAATGTACAAGAGAATGTACTTTTATCTTGTCAGGAATTTTTATCTATTTTATTACAATATCCCTACCTGTTGCTGTTTGACAGTAATGTCAGTCCAGTCTCTTTCCGTGCCTCATTTTCTGACACAGATGCATTATTCACTGTCCTTCAGGTTATTCCTTAAATGGGACTTTCCTTGATCTTACCCCAAAAGCCACTGCCCTTTCTGAAAATCTGACTGTAAAAATAGCTTTGCTGAGACAGAAATGAATTGTTAATGACATCTCTGTTGTATCCCACTTAGAAAGGGTGATGTTATCTCCATATACATTAAAAAGATTCAAGAACAATAATAGGAAGCAAATCTCTCACCTTGTATATGTGCAGATAACATCCAAATACTACGTCTGTCACAGTGTCTTTTATATTGTAATTTACCTATTGCACCCTAATCTGCAGGTTGAAGGTTTTAAATTTATTGAGGAGAATATCTTCAGAGTTGCTTCTACAGTGCAATGGAGCTGATTAATGCTGAGTGAAACCTTTGTATACTACAGCAAAGCTAGTGTTTACTAATGATTTTCTGGGAAAGTTCAGAAAGAGTCTCCACATTTTAAAGGTTTTCATTCTGGACAAAAAAACTCAACCACTTTCTTCTCTTTTCACATCCTTCCCCTCTAAAACCTGCCCCCACCTTCTCCTCTTCACCCTTGAACTTGGATTTGCTTATATGCAAAGTTGTTGTATGTTTACTAGATACTTGTTTTTAGAAGATTTCTGCTCCTGAAGTCTTTTACTGTTTAGTCTGAAAATGGGTACATTGATACCTGAATTGGAGAGAATAGATTTTCTTTTTTTCCTAGTGACTGATTCTTGCTTGCTGTATATATGAGAAGGTATTAATTTCCCGACTCTCAGAGTTTCATCAGTTATTATTCTCTTTTCATTTCTAGTGTTCTTCACTTCTCATTTGCCAGTAGTACCATAGAGTTTCCGGCATGGTCTTTTACTTTTTGATATTGTAGAGTTAATTGTTTTGCTCATCTGGTAGGGATTTGTAACCGTCTAATGATTATTTTGTATTTTGACAGTCTTATCTGTGTCTAGCCATGATGTATGGTCACAGATTTTGTAAATTTATGGTCATTGCCTTCTCTTAAGTATGACATAATTATATACTTAGAAATGTTTTTAGCACGTGGTAAGTACATTGACACATTGATCCTGTGTGAGATCTCACTTACCTAGGGACATGATTTCATTGTAGTTGTTTTTTTGTTGTTACCTGTAATAATTTGGTTCCACATTCTAAAGTGCAATTTTGATAATCCTAAAAAGTTAATCTCACTCTCATTATTATTTCTAGTGAATGTCTTTGCTTCCAGTCTCCCCTTTTCTGCTAGTACTGTTTTTCAGATAACTGTGTAATGAGGTAGTTTGATAAGATGATCTAGCTAAGGCTGATAATTTTTAGTCACATCAGTTTTCAGATAAATCGATTCTTTGATTTGCTACGTCATGTGGGTAGAGAAACAGTTCTACAAACAAAAGGAGAGGATTTAGTAGCTCTCCTTATGACATGAGCATAAGTGAACTTCTTTAAATCACTGATGCACAGAGTACTCACTTTTAATTAGGTAAGACTGAGGAAGTTCTAATTTAATAAGAACGTGGTAATAAAGTGGACTGTAATTTGTTTTAATTTCATTTAACCTTGATTCTGGTAGAGGAACTGGGCTTCCTTCCTTAGACCAGATTGTCAGGGATGTTTTTGAACTTCTCATTGAAATTAAATGGGTTTGGAGACTTATGGAAGGAGAGGCATCTGAGTGTCTCAGATCTGTGTTTTAGAGCTTCAGCCTAAAACATGCGTTTGGTGGTTTCTGGAGGGTCTAACAGGAATCACTGAAGATTTGTATTCTGCCTGGGTGTTGCATGCTGCTGGCCCAGCAGAAGAACAAGGACAGTAAAATAGCTGTGCATCTCAACCAAGTCAGTGTGAAGATTGATGGCTTATCATAAAACCATCAGCAGATTAAGAGAAGCTGCCAGACCACACTGAAGCAACTGAATAGTTTGCAATTCACCTCAGGACATCGTGACCTCTACCAGGACAGTGGCAATAAGCAGCTCAGGGACAGTAATTTTTATTCCTGCTGTGAACTTTTGCCTGTAATCTTAGTTTCCATGTTTTCTGATGCTTGATTCGTGTTCTTTGTTATGTTAATTCATCTTACTGTAGCTCACTCTTTTATGGTATACAGCCAAAAGTAGGTATTCTTTGCCTGATTGGAATCTGGTTCTGGATGCTTACTGGCATGTGCACTCCAGAGTGATTTATTTTCTGAGGACTTCCCTGATAGATTTCCCCAGGGCTTTTACATTGTTGTGTGTACTGTATGATTTTGTATTCAGCTACTTTTTTTTTATGTTTGTGCTTGCTTAGTGTTAAAATTTCCAGACCTTGACATTTGTGTCTTACTCAAAATAACAGGGTAATAATGAGTTATCAAGGTGGAAGATTGAATTATTGACCCTTTTAGTAACAAAAACTTTGTTTTTGGAGAGATCATATCTATCAGTGTAGAAAACAACACAATCGCTTTCTAAAATGTTTAACACCGTTTTTGAAGACACAATAGATACTCTATCTAGATTGGAAAGAATTCAATGCCTTTAAACTTAGGATGACTTAAAAAGACCACAGCAACAAGAGAAGTTGTACTTTACTGTAGCTATCCTTGATTAGCTAGAGCATTCTCAAATTCTAAACATCTTTTAATACATTATATGTTGTTAATTGCGAATGTCAAAACCACTGCTATTTAAAAGTTTGTGGGTTTTTAATATTTTTGTTTCGTTTCTAGTGATTGTGTTAGTTTTGGAAAATTTAATTTTTCTGTAGGTGCAGGCAACTCACCTTTGATTTTAAATGAAAGCTTTCATTTACATGTAACTTTAGGACCTGATTTTCTGCATTGTATTAATTTTTTTGTGTGTTACATAATCATAAAAATGGGCTACTCTATTCCAGTTATACAGTTTATGGTCCTGATGCGTACATGGTATGCTAAATGATCCAGCTGTAATGCTCAGCATATTGGAAAAAAGTTCAGTACTGCCAAGCTGAAAATATTAATGTAAAAAGTATTTCTTTGTTTTCACCATCTTTTATTTTTCAAATTGCAACTGAAGTTTTAGGAAAGTTTCATTCTGATTCACTTAGTTGGACAGATAAACTATTTGCTTGACCTTAAATGTGTTATGCAAATAAACTAATGAGTATAAAATTGATTCTTTCACCTTAAAGTAAAAGGTGTACCTGTAGACTCCTAAAGTATTGCTAAGTCACATACTTTTATTTAAATTTAGATTTGTACAAATACTTCTGTTAATAATATTTGCTGAGTTGAAACTGCAGCTGGGGAACCAGCTGTGAATATACAGAGCAGAGTTAATATAGTGCTTTGAGAAGCAGTAAAAAAAAAGGAGAGAGAAAAATCTGCATTTCAGTTTTCTTTCTCAGGCTACAATCAGTGCAGGAAAATGGCAGTGCCAGTCCTCCCCCAATTCTAGTGTTTGTGCTATGTTTGCCCTTTTGCCTGCACAGCACATTAGGGACTTTATCTGAGGCAAATCCTGAAAATGATGGTTAGTTTTAAAACTGATTGACTGTGTGATACAGGACTTTGTACAGCCAGAACAAAGGAATTGAATAGGCAGCATGGGAACAATGCTTGGGAGGGTGTGAAATGTCTTAGCACTATGTTTGGCTGGCTTATGGTATTTATGAAGTTGTGGTTTCCTGGTGTGTGGTTTCACAGTCAAGCTGAAAGAAGCTTTCCTTATATCAGTGAGGAGCTCACCTTTCCTTTCATTATGTGACTGCGTGTTACTGATAAATTTTGTGTACCAGCATTAATGCTGTTGCAGCTATGCAGTCCCAGTCAGATTAGGGAATTGGTGCTAATTCTAACAAATTTTTCAGATGCTCGCTTCAAACAAAGTGTGGAACAAAATACTACTGCTCGTGCTACTGTAAATGGGAGCATGAGCAAGAAGTCACAGCTGGTATATGACTGTCCTGTCAATAGCAAACCAGATTTAGTTCTTGTTACTCTAATTTTGAAGGTATACTTTGAATCTGTGAAGTAATGGTTGAAATGAGCAGAGAATAGAATATATCAGCTCTTGTTTGTTTAACAAGCACTTTTACATAAAATGGACTTAAAGAATTACTAAAGTTGGAAAAGACCTCCAAACTCATTGAGTCGAACCTTTGACTGAACACCAACATGTCAAATAAACTATAGCACTAAGTGACACACCCAGTCATTTTTTTGACACTTCCAGGGATCAAGAATCCACCACTGCTCTGGGCAGCCTTAACTACCCCTTCAGTGAAGAAGTTCTTCCTAATCTTCAACTTGAACCTCCCCTGAGACAGCTTGAGGTCATTTCCTCTTGTCCTATCACTTGTTGCCTGAGAGAAGAGGTCGATCCCCAACTAGCTAAAAACTCCTTTCAGGTGGTTGTAGAGAGTACCCAGTCATCCCTGAACCTCCTCCTCTCCAGGCTAAACACACCCAGCTCCCTCAGCCGCTCCTCACAAGACTTGTTCTCCAGACCCTTCACCAGCTCCATTGCCCTCAATGCTCCAGCACCTCAATGTCTTTCTTGTATTAAAGGGCACAAAACTCAACACGGAATTCAAGGTGTGGCCTCACCAGTGCCAAGTACAGGGGGACAATCACTGCCCTGGTCCTGGTGGCCACACTATTGCTGACACAGAATGCCAGGATGCCATTGGCCTTCTTGGCCACCTGGGCACAGCTGGCTCATGTTCAGCTGCTGTCAATCAGCACCCCAATCCACTCCAGCCGTTCTGTTCCCAGCCTGTAGTGCTGCGTGACCAACCAGGGGTTGTTGTGACCCAAGTGCAGGACCCAACACTTGGCCTTGTTGAACCTCACAGCACTGGCCTCAGCCCATTGATCCAGCCTGTCCAGATGCCCTTGCAGAACCTTCCTACCGTCCAGCAGAGTGACATTCCCACCTAACATGGTGTCATCCGCAAACTGACTGAGGGTGCCCTTGATCCCCTTGTCCAGGTTTGGTACCTTTATCCATTGATAAAGGTACCAAACAGGGCTGTCTTCAATACTGAGCCCTGGGGAACAGCACTAGTGACCGTCTGCCACCTGAAACGCAGCACCCTTCACCACCACTCTCAGCCATCCAGCCAGTGTTTAACCCAGCGAAGGGTACACCCTTCCAAGCCATAAGCTGTCAGCTTCTCCAGGAGAAAGATGTGGGAAACAGTGTCAAAGGCTTTGCTAAAGGCCACATAACCTGTAGCCACACCCTACAATACCACTAGGTGATTCACCTGGTCATAAAAGGGAGATCAGGTCTGCTTGAGGTCTGGAAGTCTGCCTGAGCTGTGATGTGTCAGATCAGGTAGCTCTTTCTTATATGTTGTCAAATTCTTCTCTGGAGATGTCAATTATGTTTGTGTTTCAGAGCATATTTGCACATGACATAATAAGGAGAAACTAGGTGTCTGTGTGGATTTTTTTTTTTTTAATATCAAACACAGTTGAAAAATCTGTGGGTTTTCTTAAGTTCTAAAAATTGTTCTGTTGTTCTGGGAAAACTTAATCATCCTCTCCTAGAAATGTACAACATAGGAATATCCAGCTAAATATTTCCCATGTTTCTTTCTTTTTATGTGATGGATTCCATACAGAAATAGCATGTTGCCCAGCAGGAGAGTGAGTTTCTTGTTTTTGTTTAGATGAACACTGGCATTTAATAAATAAGTTTAACAGTTGCACAGTTCATTTTAGATGTCACATAATTAATGTATAAGTATAATAATTCTTTATATCACCTTCCTTAGAAAGTTCCAAGTGTTAATAAAAACATTGTGCATAAGGAGCTTTTATCCTCATGCTTGCTCAATATTACTAATTTATGTTTTTGTCCTTTGCCTGATTTGGCAAGAGATGATAGTATTTCACTAGTTTTTGTCAGGACCTGGAAATGCATCTGGTGGGAACTATAAAGATGTAAATGGGAAAATGTAATATTTTGTGTTAAAATACATCAAAGGTACAGACTCCTCAAAGCTGTCTATTTATGGCAAGTCTGAATAGACTTTCACATGATGGTGCCCTGTAAAATAATGACTGTTGTATGCTAGTGACCGAAATACAAATCTCTTGTCAATTTTTATAGAATCGTTGAATGGCTGGGGTCAGAAGGGATCAAAGGTCATTTAATTCCAGCCCCCTGCTATGGGTGTGGGTAGAGACACCTTCAACTAGGCCAGTTTGCTCAAGGCCCCGTCCAACTTGGCTGTGGATGCTTCCAGGGATGGAAACTTATCTGGGCAACCTCTTCCAGTGCCTCTCCACCCTCACAGTAAAGAATTTCTTCCTAACAGTAAATTCAAACCTACTCTCAGTTTGAAGCCTTTTCCCTTTGTCCTTTCACTACATGCCCTTGTAAAAAGTCGTTTTTCAGCTTTCCTGTAGGACCCCTTTAGGTATTGTAAGACTTCTATAAGAGGCTGCTCTCTTCTCCAGGCTGAACAACCCCAATTCTCTTAGCCTTTCCTCACAGGAGAGGTGTTCCATCCTTCTAGTTGTCTTTGTGACTCTCCTCTGGACTTGTTCAAACATGCTGATGTCCTTTCTCTGCTGAGGAACCCTGACCTGGATGCAGCACTCAAGGTTGGATCTCATGAGAGCAGAGTAGAGGGGCAGAGTCACGTTGCCTTGCTGCCCATGCTGCTTTGGATGCAGCCCAGGATACAAATGGCTTTCTGGGCTATTGCACAGTGCACATTGCCAGCTCATGTTCAGCCTCTCACCCACCAGCACCCCCAGGTCCTTCCCCGCAGGGCTGCTCTGATCTGTTCGTCCCCAGCCTGTGTTGATACCAGGGTTGCCCTGACCCAGGTGCAGCACCTTGTACCTTGGTCTTGTTAAACCTCATGATGTTCCAGCAATGCTCAGCCTGGTGTCATTGGCAAACTTGCTGCGGCTGCACTCGATCCTTTAATCTGTGTAATTAATGAAGATACTAAATGACACTGGTCCCAGTACAGACCTCTGAGGGATGCCCCTCGTCACTGATGTCCATTGAGATTCTGAGCCAATGACAACTATGCTGTGAATGTGAACATCCAACCAATTCTTTATTCACTGAACCTGTTTTTCTTGCAAATTCCTTCTGGTGTTTTGAGGACTACTTTGTTGTAGGCATAGGAAGCCCTTCATGTCATGATGCGATGGTTCCATGGCCCTGCACTCTGACTCCGAATTTTGCTGACACAAAGAAGAAACAGCAGTTAATACTGATCCAGATACTCTTTTCCCTAAAAGCAGTTCAGTAGCATGCACTGCTGCCTGTCCCAAAAAATCTGAATACTCTGAGACTCTTCAGAAAAATGATTCTTGGTGCTGATACACCCCATATTTTTGCATTCAGGGCTATTTAACAGCTTTTCTGAATCTCCACAAGGCAAGGTAGATAAAACTCCATTATATATTGGTTCATATTGCTACACTGTAAACTTCATGTGAAGGGAAGTTGTTTTACCGAGGTGAAATTCTGATTGTAATTTAAGGACTTCAGGAACTAGGACTGCAGTTTGGGCCTGTATCTGTTCCTTAGCAGATATGCTGTGACAGAAGAATTTGGAATGAGACAAGAAATAGCTTTGTTGAGATTTAAAATTAATCCTGCTCTCTGGGGTAAACTTGTATAACAGTTCATTTAGCTATTTTTAGAGTTAACTTTATAATATTAATGTTTTTGTCCTTGTTCCACCAGCTGGTACGCTAAATGCCAACACTGAGTTACCCTGGATTTTGTCCAGCCTTGAAGCCCAAAGCTTTATGTCACAGGAAAAAAACCCAGGGTTATTTAATCACTTAGACAGAAATTTTTTCACTGGGAAAATGGGATAGGAAGTGTAGACAGTCCTTGAGACGAAGCAACCCAAAGAGATCTACATTATTTATTGAGAAGTTCTCCAACATTGATAGGAGCATCTTACTTAATCTTTTAGGGGCAGCTTTTCATAAAAGAGAAGTTCTCTTTAATTCTTGAGGACAATCAGAGAAGGAAATTGAAGTGTTTTCTATACCAGGGATTTCTGTTGATGTAGTCTGGCAAAACCCATATAACAGCTAAAGAACAAAGTATTGTAATTATACACAGTTATAGGACTCTGTACCTGAATAAGAAGGTTGCTTCAGGTTCTGAAACTGAGGCAGCGAGTGGCATCTCTAGCCAACGGCAGTTATGTCCTCAGGCAGAGATTTTTAAAAAAAGACCAGTAATACAAAAGCACATTGATGGGAATTGTTTGTAACTGAGTTGTTCTTGAAATTCACCCTTTGAGAATTAAAGTGTCACTGGCATTCTTACATCTTGATTCTTCTCTCCTTCCCCCATGTATCTTCACCTTTCTAGACCAGGTTGTGGATGTGTCTTTCCAGTCCGAACAGTAACAGTGTCCTTTGCAGGCTTTGAAAACTAGGGCTCTCCTAACTCCTAGGCCTCAGTCTGTTAAAACTAGTCTTACGTGGCCGTCACGTTTACTGTAGTTTGAGGTTGCTCCTCTCTCCATGAATAGCCTTGCTGTCTCGTGGAGACTCTGACAGGCTGGAGTCTTTCCCTTTGAATGCTAGTTCCCTATGGCCTATCCACCCCTGTGTGTGGAAGAAAAATGTCTTTCTGGTTTAAGAGTGATAATTAAACAGAGTGAAGAAAGAGACAAAGAAGCACGTGAAAATTTCTGCTAGATCTCCTGGATACATCTGTCTGAGGGTCTTTTGCAGCTGTGTGATACTTTTACACAAGCAGAAGGTATCAGATGTTTCACATCCATGTTATTATTTGAATAGACTCTTGATGATCCAGGTATTCTTATTTAAATTAGTCTATTTAGCTTCTTTTGCATTCAAGTAAATGTTTCTGCATGGTTCTGTTTGCAAAACGTTACCCTATGAGGGGTTAATGTTAAGAGATAAAAATACCGGGCTCTGGATATGTCTCTGTGTCTTGGTAGTGGTTGTTCCAGGAGCAGTTCTGTTTATTCCATGTTACGTGACGGTGGCTTCTGAGAATGTGTACAACTCTCATGTACAGAGTAGCTGAGTCATTCCTTGCCAGTCGTATCAATTCAGAGCAGGACCAAGGGTAATAGCTGTGCTTTTCTGAACTCATTAACTGTTGTTGGAAACGTCTTGCCAATGTATCCCTTATATATTACCTTTCCTAACAGACTACACATAGACAGTACTTCCTAGTCATTGCATAATTCCAAATTTGCAGTTGCTTTGTTTACAGAAACAGGTTACAGTGTGAATTTAACCTCAGTGTTTCTTTGTAATGCCTACTTTCATGTTCTTCCACTGCTCTTAAGTTTACTGTAGTATGAGAAAGTCAGATTCAGGCAGTGTGTAAGCAGGGATAGATGAACTGGCATGAATGGAATTGCATCATTTTTAAGTGTGTGTGAGTCCAAGCTGGGTATAGTAACAGGGGTTTGTTGTAGGACTTCAGACATTTTTTTTAAACTGGTAGTTTTTGTAAGATTATGTAAATGAAGGTGACCCACATTGCTAAGTCAATAAGTATATAGGGGTGAAGAAAGACTGCAGTCTTGAAGAGTATAGTCTTACATTCTTTCTAATGCAGAAAAAAAGTCATTTATGCATTCTTCTTGTCCTTATCCATTTTCATCCAGTTTAAGAGAATGCTTCTGGCTTTGGAAATAGACCAATACAGCATTTTTTCCTAGGGCATTTTTCTCATAAGGTTTTAGAGTTAAATCTCCTGTTTGATTAGGAAAAAAAGAAATACTTTTTCTTTCCTCAGTGTAGCTTAAATCAGAATTATATAATTTGTTTTTATTTTTTTAAATGGCAAAGCACTGTAAGTTTAAATAAAATTACAAAAGTTCCCTCAGGGTTTTAGGTGACAATCCAAGAGAAAGTGTACAAACAGAAAATTTTGGAGGACTTGGATTTTTTGGTTTATGAGAGTAGCTTTGTGTGCAAATTGTCAGTTATACCTCTTGAAGTAAAACCAGTAAATTAATTTGGGAAGGTATCAATTAGCTTCTCTCTCTCCCCACCCCTGTCGCCTCCCCATGACTATTGAACAACAAAGAACAACATTAAGCACTGGAGCCACCAGTTTATGCCACGATTAAATAAAAGTTGTTCAAAGCTTGTTGTTTAATTCCAAAACATTTCTCTTTACCAGTTGGAGTAGATGAGGAAAGTTGGATTCAAGGTGGATCAAAGCATTTGATAACACAATTGATATTAACAGAGCTGCACAGCAGAAGTAATGTTGCACTCAGCACCATTGCATTTTGCTTGCAGTAGTTTATGTCTACAAAATGGCATGATTTGCTGTTTGTCTGTGCTGTATGAGAAGTGCAGCTGAACAGCTTGTGGTCAGATTTTCCAAAGTAGTATATACTGGAGTTTTTTTTTCCTCCTCCTTAGTGAAATTGCTTGGTAACTTCTGTTACCAAGAGTAGATTGAGAAGGCTCAACTAGGGACAGAAAGAAAATGCTTTTAACATGCTAATTGTGCTTTTGTTGTAAATAGGGCTTGATTGTATTGTCTTTGGAGGAATAAGCATATGTAAAAGAGAAATGTGCAAGGAATCTGTTTTAATACAGTTTTTTTACATGGTGGTATTGCTTACATTATTGGGCAGGCTTGGAGATAAAAATCCTGTCTTTGAAGGGAGAAACAGAAAAGATGCCATTTTCACTGCTGAAATTGCAACTGAGCTT
The DNA here is from genome assembly GCA_013397795.1 of Orthonyx spaldingii. NCBI lineage: Eukaryota > Metazoa > Chordata > Aves > Passeriformes > Orthonychidae > Orthonyx > Orthonyx spaldingii. The sequence goes on along the minus strand of VZTJ01003404.1, from coordinate 103,233 downwards.
TTTGAGGGGGAGGATTTATGTCCATATTAAATAGCAAAACATGAGTCATTGCTTCATTGCTGCTTGCACCAAAATTCTTCTGTTATAAACAGTTAATCTCTTTTATGTAATTTCATTTCAAATTTCAGGATTAGGACACCTATTTCCAATTGCAGCAATTGATAGGCAGTAAATCAATGGAGAAAAGAATAATGGCTACTTAAAATTAACCTGCTTCTTTACTACAAATTTTAGGCCAAGAGTATGTCTATTTCTTCTTACTTTTATCACCATGTAAAGCAAATTTGGGTGTATTTTAAGAGTTATTTGTAAATTCTTTTGAACCTTGCTGGTTGTATTGCAAGAAAATACTTGCACTGTGAGTTTGTAATAAATCATTAGATGCACACTGGTATGTAAAAATCAACTCTAATTGCAGATAAATACACTTGCACTTTGATCACTTAAATTGTCCCACCTATTTCAAAATGATGTGTTAAAGGGTAGATAGATCAATAAAGTTAATATGCAGATCTTTGTATCTTACATATTTCTTGCAAATTCTGAGGGCATTAAGTAAAACTTTTTCAGTGTCTCATCTTACTTCCTTATCAAATGAAGAAGTTAGTTTTGGTCTTTTTAAATGAACAGTTGGAACAAGGCAGCTTTTGGATCTTTTGTTTATAATGCCCCACACCTGTAATACCCATGAGCTGAAAAAGATTCTAAGTAGACTTTACTTGATAGGTCATTTGAGATGTTCACTATTCACTTCACCTGCTTTGTGGTAAGGGACGCAATTTATTTTTCCCCAAATGCTATTCCTTCCCCTGCAAGTGCATACATGTTATTTTCCTTTTCTTTGCACTCATTGCTGTGACTGAGAGTTTGCCTTAAGCTCATTATTTTCAGGAGGCTACACACTGCATACCAGCTGAGATGGATTTTGAGACATCTGCAAAGACTATGTTGGCCCTATGGAAGTTTGGAAGTATAGAACTTTGGAGTTCTTTATCCGCTAGAATAACATTGATATCTTGAGCTCTGAGGGCTGTGTTTAAGGTGTATTCTGCCAGTAGATATCCATTTGCATGGATGCCTCTTCAGATGTCTAACTAAAGTATTGTTCATGAAAATAATATATTGTGTTAATATTACACCATGAGTTTAGACTAGAAATGTATTGTCCCAAAGTTTTTAGTGATCAGCTAATTCACTTCTTTTTCAGTAACAAACAAACCATAGGAAGGAGGGTGGGGGAATGGCATGCAAATAGTACAGTATCAATGGATGCTTTTTACCATAATTTTTCTTTTTCCGTGTTACTTTTTCTTCCATAGAATGATATTGATATCAATGTAGTAAATAGATAAGCCAGAAATTCTGGTGGTTAACACTGAATATATGCTGTGAAGGATCTATGCAGCTGAGCATATTTGACATGCATTCAAAGGAAAGAGATACTCTTTTCTTCAGAGATGATTCTGGACTAATTTTAGTAAATGTGGGTGGCATTACTGGTAAATGCTTTTATTTATTCTTTCCATTTCAGAATGTCAAACTCTTTCTGGGATAACTGTACCACTAGAAATAAGTTAATATGACTATGCGAGGAAACAATAGTGTAACAAAAGGCTGTTTAAGATTATTGTAGTGATTTTGAAGATAGGGAATGTTACTAGGACTGTAATTACCTAGACATAATTGAGTAGTGTTGTGGTTTAACCCCAGGCAGCTGCCAAGTCCCACGCAACCACTCGCTTGTTCCCCCCCCAGAGGGATCTGGGAGAGAATCAGAAGGGTAAAAACTGGAAAACTTGCAGGCTGAGATAAAAAGAGTTTAATAGGGAAAGCAAAAGCCATGTACACAAGCAAAGCAAAGCAGGGATTTAATTCACTGCTTCCCATGGGCAGGCAGGTGTTCAGCCATCTCCAGGACAGCAGGGCCCCATCATACATAATGGTGACTTGGAAGGTGAAACACCATCATTCCAAATGTTCCCCCCTTCCTCCTTCTTCCCCCACTTTATATACTGAGCATGATGTCACATGGTCTGGAATATCCCTTGGGTCAGTTTGGGTCACCTGTCCTGGCTGTGTTTCCCCCCAACCTCTCATGCACTCCCAGTCTCCTCCCTAGCATGGCAGTATGAAAAGCAGAAAAGGCCTTGGCTCTGTGTAAGACCTGCTCAGCAATAACAAAAACATCCCTTTATTATCAACCCTGTCTTCAGCACAAATCCAAAATGCAGCCCTGTACCAGCCACTGGAAAGAAAATTACCCCAGCCAAAACCAGCACAGGTAGGCAGGACGATTCCAATGGTGTGCTGATAATGGTTTTAACAAGAATGCAGATACGGATTAATTATCTGTGTATGTAATGCTCATTTTTATCTACTGTTTGTGTTATTTTGTCAGAGAGCTGGAAATTTGAAAGACTTGTGTCACCACTTCAATTTGTTTATTATGTTAATTTTATTACCTGGTTTGATAGTCCACTCCAACATGGAACAAGTCATATGTACGTTTGAGAGACATGCCTCTGACTCTTCTATTTAATTAAGTAGCTGAATTTTATCCTACTTTCCAAAGTGAACATAAATCAAGTAAAGCACTTTTTTGTTTGACGGAACATGAATCAGGAACAGCTTGAAACTGAAGCAGTTTTTAGTTATTTGTGTATTTACCTCAGAAAGCTGCCTTTGATCTATGGTTGCTTTGGATATATGACAAAGCAGTGGTAGAGTCAGCTGTTTGGCATTGTATTGCTGATGCATGTAACTGCATCAGTCTGAAGTAGCTGTCCAATATACTTGAAAATATGAATATTACTGCAATGAGTACTCCTTGAATAATGAATAGAATGTGAACCAGCAAAGTTTTCCACTTCTGACTTGTCTGAAACCTTACTCCTATTAGGAGTAAGTTCACAGGTTTTTTTTTATTTTTTTCTTTTGAGTCCTTTGAGTATAACAGCAGTAATTTGATAGAAATTTAATATTAACCGTTGGAAGTCATTCTGAGCCCACAGTTAGATTTCCTTGGCTGAGAATAAGACAGCTTCTACAGCTAAAACTTCAAATTGTTTCTAAAATTTCAGATATATTTTTCAGTGCTCACAATTTTACTCCCATATTTTTCAAATTGGAACATAAGCTTAGCTTGTATTATTAGATATGGTACCTATCTACTTAGAATATCTAGATATCCATATATATTTATATAAATTATATCTAAGATATCTAGAAATATTTCTCTTGCATACGAGGGAAAATGCTGTGATCAAAGGCTTCAAATTCTCACTTTACCCTTTTTTATTTTTATTTTCCTTGTGGCTTTTCATTCAGTCACTGTACTCATATCCTACACTTTCATTCTGTACTCAGCATTATTTATAGTGCCTCTATGGGTCTTTATGTTTGCATTTCCTTTTGATCCAGTCTCTGTGATTTTGAAAAGGGCTGGTCAACTCATATACGAAGTATGTTTTGTTTACCATTTGTCTGTGTTTTACTGTTAGTAAGCTTTTGTTGTTACAGGGCTTATAAGCTTATTCTAGAGTTTGAATTTTTTGAAAGATGGGTGAAAAGTTCTATTTGTACTTTAATTCTTAAAAGGCTAGCGTTATTTCAGGCTTTTGCCATGGTCTTCAACTCCTCCTTATACAGAAAGGTCTTTTTTATGAAGCCAAGCAGATAGAGGCAAAAACACCAGTTAACAGTTGCTTTCCCACCCTTTAATGTGCTTTACTTAAAAGCATGCAGAGGAATTGCAAGTAGATTTAGCATAGCATAATTTGTTTTTAAATGATTCAAGAGACTCATAACAAGGGTTGAGGTGAAGTGGCAGCTTCTGTTAGAGCTGTCAATAAATCTTGAAAAAATAATTTTTTAGACCTGTGAGTCAGTTTAAGAAAGGAGAGGTTGAAATGTACAGCTACAGCTTTCTTTTTTTAGAAATTCTCATCAGCTTCCATGACTATTAGAGTTGCTATGAAAGAAAAAGTATGGAATTGATACAAGATGGAATATGCTATAGTCAGAAAGACTGAGAAAGCATGATAGAAAGACACACAATAATAAAGTTGTTTATAATACCCCACACAGGTAAGACCCACAAGCTGAAAAAGACTTTAAGTAGATTTTAGTACTTATTAGGTCATTTAAATTCTTCCTCTCTGTGTGCATGAAATATACTGATGGAAAAAATAAAACTGGAGAAAGAAAAGATCCTGTGTCTAAATTAGACTATAAGAGAAATTTAGGTCAACAGAAGTAATTTACCCTTCTAGAATTCGGTTAGCATCTGTGTTTTTTTTTTTTTTTCACTTTCAGTGTAGAAAAATTGCAGACTTTGTACTTTTTCAGAAGACTTCTTATAGCACATAATGCATGTGTGAACATGACAAATCTTGTTGAATGTGAAAATTATAAATTCTGGGTCAGTGAATGAGAACTGGCAGAATGAAATACCAGCTCCTAGCTCATTTTTGCTATATCACCTAAGAATGGGAAGTGGCATTATCTCAATCTTGAAGTAAAAAGACTGGCTTTTCTTTTCAAATTCAGACTCAAAATAAAAAATGCCAAAATGAATTCTACCCGGAAACCACACAAAATGCAATATGTGTTATAAGCCCTCTAAGGAAGAAGAAACATTTATCTTCTAGGAGATTGGGGTGATATTTGAGAGGAAAAATGTGTTCCTTTGAGGCACTTCTTACGTGCTTGAAATTTTTCTTACAATTCAAGTGAGAAAAGCTCAATATTTACTCATAATAATTAATGTATAAACTCACAAAAACTGATGATATTAGGAAGAAAGAAATTATTGTGTCATTATAACATATTTGTTTTGGTTCAGGAACAGAAAGGGGTATCTGTATGAGTTAGACATTCTCCTTTCTCTCTTTGACAGATATTCAGCAAGGAAAGAGAAATAAGAGACTTCAGTTGACCAAACCTATCCTGGTAAACAAGGTTGTTATGAATACAAAACTACTGTGCAGCTAAATCTGGGGTTTCGGTTCTTACTTTAATTACAGTAGAAGTTTCACGTGTAGTGGTATGTTCAGATATGTACTAAAATAAGATTAGTTCTGTATTTTTTAATACATAGACCATGTAGATTTTATTGAGATGTGCTCTAAAATGATCATGGGCACATATATCTTAAGTAGAAGATCAAAATGAGGAAGTGGTTTTGAAAATTAGATTTTACTAGAAAAGGGCAACAGTGTCAATTGCAAGGAGATATTTAGCCTATGATATTATTAGGACTTCTGACTGTGAAAATTGATGCTATTACGGAGTTAAATTTTCAGATTCATTTTATTCTGTCTTGTTTTCAGCAAAGTTATAGAAGCCTAAAAGTAAAGTTTCTTCTTAAAGAAGTCTCTTATTGCCGCTGCCCGTTACTGATGGGTCTTTTCAAGCTGCCCGGCGGCTTGAGTGCGGCTTTTTCTTTTGTGTTCGGCTCTCTGGCTCTCGACCTTTGCAGCCCTGGGGCGTGCAAATTCTGGTCTCCTAGTAACGTCTCGAACAACCGCGCCTCATCCAAGGCAACTTAACAAGTTGTTAACAATGGGGCAGTCCCGATGGCAAAGAAGCAGGAAGGGCATTCTGCAGCTATTATTCCAGATTTATTAAATCTGAAGAAACGTTACAAAAAGCCGAGATCTGAGGGTGTGCAGGGGTTTAAAAGGGGCGAGAAAAAGGGGCAGTCTAAGGGGAGAAACAGGGGAATAAACCAATAGAGAAACAAAACATGATCGGGGACATCCAATGGGGAAACAAAGGGGTGGAATACATTAATATAACCAATCAACAGAACACGATAACAGAACTTTCGAGCAACTGATGAATATTAAAATAACTGTGAAGGGGACGGGGGAGGAGATGGAACTTGACTGACACTTATGAGCGGAGGGAAACTATCAATGCCTGTCTTCCCCATCCCTCTCAGATTCACTGCTCTGAGGGGAATAGTTTGACCATCTTGCTTCTTCATTAACACACCTGCAGAAGGCAGGTGTGGCAGATTGTCCATTGTTTCCTGTGACCTCAGCCACTGACTGGGTCACTGCTACATCTTATAGTCTCTTCTCTTAATTTACTCTGGATTTACTCTGAATTTACTCCCTTGTAATGTATAGATTCAAGACTGTGTTAATAATTATATTGCTCACAATTCTGTCTTTGATCGAGTGAGGCTCTTAAAGGAAATTACTTTAACAAAATGACAGATCTTTCCATGGGAATGAGTCTGTTTATGATATACTTGCTACAGTAAATGTCAAATAGATTTTCAGATGCTCCTGTTACATGATTTATGTTTAAAGAAGTATAATTGAAATGTTAGCATATCTAATATGAAATGAAAGTTACTGCTTTACACCAGTGTAAAGAAAGGGTTGTACTTTTACAGAAAATACCAGATTGTATTTTATCAAAGGAGTGTTCACCTTAAATAAAAATGAAAACTAGTCATAAAATGACACATCAGTATTTGTGATTTCAAGACATTTTTCTAATTTCTAGATTTCCCCCCCTTTTTTAACTAAAAGCCTAAAATTATTCAATCAGACAAAGCTAAAAAAAAACCAAACCAACAAACAAACAAAACCCTTGTAAAAGTGTTAGTTTCTATTAGCAAGGACAGTACCTAGAAAGCAGTGTAATAAATTTTAAGTCTGTGTCTACCCATCTGCATAGGAAAGATTGTTAAATAAAAATCTTCACAGTATACTAAAGGTGATTCTCAAAGGGAGTCTTTTGGGCCACACACCTTTATAATATTGACAGAAATATTTATCTAGATTTCTAGTTTGCTTTGGCAACAGTAGATTGTACAGGAGAACAGAAATCCTGGATGGAGAATTGAAATTGAATCATTCTGAATAGGCTAAATCCTGTCAGATACTGAGCTTTTATACAAATAGTAAATTAAGTCTAGGATTTATGAATCCCAGTCAGAATAGTTTAGGTTGTTGGGGACCCCTGGAAGTCATTTGATCTGATGCCCTGCCTAAAGCAGAGCCAACTTCCAAGTCTGATGTCATTTGATGTTACATCACATTGCTCAAGACATTGTCCAAATGAGTTATGAATGTCTCCAAAGATTCCCACAACCTTTGGACACCCTTTTCAAGTCTGAGTGTTTGTGAATTTCGTTTTCTAATACTCGATTAGTTACTGAATACTTTATTCATTTTTTTAAATCTTGCTATTCTAATCCTTCTCTCATTGAAGTTGCTAAATTTTTACTTCTGTCTTCAAATTCAGATTTAGACCAACACAGAACATTATAGAAACTTGCACTGAAAATAATGTCACATAAGGGATGTTGGCTTAACACTGTAATTCCCTGCAGCCATTCATCAGAACTTCTATTTACACAGAGCACAGGCTGAAGTGGTTGGTTCAAAAATGACTATTTAACAAATCATTTTTGCCTAACTGGTACAGTTAGCCACAGTGTGAAAGAAAAGCCTGTTCCTAAACAGAACTTCAGTTAGAGCTTGGGTAAACATTGTATCTCTGTCTTCTTCACAATACTATATTCAGCTCCTGTTGTTGTGTTTTGTAGGCTAGTGAGAATGAAGGAGAGGGAGATGTAAATCTACCTTCTCTATTTCAAAATCCTTTGTTGTCATATTGTCTTGCAGTACATTCGGTGACTTATCTTCGTTCTTCATGCTGTAGAAGGAGCTGTAGTTCTTCTATCCATTTCCAGATAGAAATGTTTCTAATTGAGTACCCAGGGACTTTTTAAATTTTCTTTGTTCTTATCTTGTAGAATCTGTTTTAAAAAATGCTTTAAAAATTAATGTAAGAAATCTTATTGTCTTCCCTGAGCCTCATGAAAGTTTGCAAAATTGGCAACACTTACCCTGGACATAGTCATAATATAGTTGTGGGAAGGAACCTCTGAAGATCATCTAGTCCACCCACCTGCTCAAAGTAGTGTCAATTAGAGCAAGATATTCAGAGTCTTGTCCTGAACTGAGGATTTTGAATCCTACAGATGGAGACTGCACCATCTGTGTGGGCAACTCATTCCAATATTTGAACACTCTGACATAGAAGAATTTGTGGGTTTTTTAAGGTTCAAGTGGAATTTCCTGTATATTGAATTGATTCCTATTGCTTTGCATCCTGTCAGTGGGCACGCTGTGAATCTGAGAATCTGCCTCTGTGTTCTTTACTGTCTCACGTCAGAGTTTATATATGTCAAATAAGGCCCTCAGGCCTTCCCTTCTCAAGATTAAAAATCCCTGTTGTCTAAGCTTCTGCTCAAATATTGCAATGAACTTGCTGCTGCCTGTCTGTGAGATTCTTGTGCTGAATAAAGAATAATCACCTGCCTTGAGCTGCAGGTGATGCTCTTGAGTGCAGCCCAGGATGCTGTCAGCTACCTTTGCCACAAGAACGCATCGTTGGCTCCTGGTCAGCTTAGTGTCTCCTGGGACCTCCAGGTCCTTTCCTGCCAACCTGCTTCCCAGTTGGCTGGCGCCAGCCTCTGCTGGTGCATGGGGCTACAGAACTTGGATTTCCTGCTGCTGAACTTCGTAAGATCTCTGTTGGTTTGTTTCTCCAGCTTGTTGAGTCAGCACAGTCTTCAGGTCTGTCAACCCCTCCTCCTGGTTTTGTGTGGTTTGTGTACTGAGGGTGCGCTCTGTCCCATCACCCAGGCCATTAGTGAAAACCTTAAACTATTGCCCCCAGTAAGGTAAACCATGAGGTAAACCACCTGTGGCTGGCTTCCTTGCCACACATCACAACCCTTTCGGCTCAATAGTTGGCTCAGTTTTCAGTCCACATCACTTTTCATTTGTCCAGCTCATACTTCATCATTTTATCTATGGGAATATGATGGGAGACAATGTCAACAGCCTTGCTAAAATAAGTTAAACAACTTCCACCATATCAGCCAGTCATCATGTTGTCAAGTTGGCTGGTCAGGATTGATTTCCCCTTCACAAATGAAGGCTGACTACTCCCAGGCACTTTTTTGTCCTTCATGTGTTTGTATGTGGTTTCTAGGAGGATTTGCTTCAGTCTCAAGGCATCCCAAATATTATGTGGACTTCATTTTGTGATGGTAGAAGAAACAACTAAAACCAAATGTAGGGGTTAGAGGGAGAGGCTTAGTGCTGTGCTTGTGCTTGAGAAGTGTTTGAAAAGTGCTTTGCAGTGGATCTTGCACTTAGACCAGGTCTGGTACCACTGGTCAGCAGCAAGCAGCTGCTGTCCCAGAGGCAGGAAGCATTAGGAGAGGAGTGTTGGGGCATAAGAGCTTCCCTCCCTGCATGAGGATTTCCAGCATTGTAAAGTCACTGGGATCTTCTGTAGGATGAACTCAGAAGATGAGTCCTGAAGTTTTATATTTAAATGGTATGTGGATTTTGCTAGCACAAAAGAGGTTGAGCTAAATTGCTTCTAAGTATAGGGCTCTGTTGTGTTCTTCTATAGTTAGTATTGCTAATAAAGGAATACTGCCTTCACTGAGCTTACTGTGACTCTGAAAAGATTTAGCATTTATTTTAATTTGTTTATTAGTACAAAAATGTGTACATCCGAGCATTTAGAAATAATTCACTATGATTCTGAAGTCTTCAATATTTAAAGAAAATCTATGGTGCAGCTCTTTTGGTAGAAATAGAAGAAAAATCTTCTGCAGTTGGAAAATTACAGACTGTGTAGGTGTTGAAATGCCTCCTGCTTCACATTCTTAATTGGCAGTAAGCCAAATACTAAGAATTTCTGGTTTAAAGGGAAATGCTTCCTGTTTCTTTACATTTTGATGGATAAAGGTAGCATTTTGTTTGCATTTTTTATCAGTTAGGGTTTCTTCCATCCTGATACAAAATGAATAAAATTTTCAATTAAATAGCTTCTCCAAGTTACCTTGGCCTTTTGCATTACTGGATAACACAAAGGTATGCATGCTTTGCCAAAGGAAAAGGATGTGTTTAGTTTTAATTTTGGCATCCAGACGTTTTTGCTTTCTGATTCTATTCTAGGAGTTTATCCACTTGAGTAATTTTTGTTTTCACCTCATACTTTTTTTCATTGCTGCCTACCTTCCCATCCTGCTTTCTTTTCATTTCCTTTTTCAATTGTGGGATACCACTGAGAGAGACAGAATGAGGAGAAAGGTACAAGATGTGTAATTTAACCAAGTTTTTGCAACCTTTCTGATCATGTTTTGTGCATATGACTACACATCTGACTGCTTTCCCTGCAAAAAGGAAATAATGGTAGATTTCTGTTAAAATGTTGTACATAGCATGTAGTTTTCATACTACAGATCTTCTATTTGCCCCCTTCTGTGGTTTATCCCTTATATTGCTATAATACAAAAGATTCCATGAAACCACTGCCTTGTTCATCTGGTTTGAAAAGATCTTTCAAAAGTTTCATATTTTTATGCAAAGCTACACTAAAAATTAAAACATTACATGTTGGAAGTTATATATAATAGCTTGATAGGCTGATATTTTAAAATGTGGTCTTCTACCACGTATTATGGAAAAAAGTAATGCCTCTCTTTGCTTAGATGAAAAACTTGAGTAGTGTAGGTTTGTTGTTGTTGGTTTTGTTTTTTTAATGAAAGCTGTGAGCTTGTAGTGATCACAGTGAGTAATGTATTGTATGTTTATGTTTTTGTAAGTTCTGGTCAGGATATCCAAGGAACAAGTGTGGTGGCAAATCTTCCAGTCCTGATGCGACAGAATCCTGCAGAAACACTTCGTCGGGTTTTACCAAAAATCAGAGTAAGTTTTGTATATTGAGGTTTGAATGTATCTTTTTCTGCCAGTTTAAGTATTTTAACAAAGGAAGAAAAAAATCCCATACAAACTCAGTCTCTAGGAGGTGTATGTCCAGTAAGTCTTCCACATTAATTCACTGAATTTGCAAAACATTATAGGTATTATATATTTTTTAAAATTGTTAAAACAAGGGGAAAAAAAAAAAAGCAGAGTTACTACTACTTACATGTTCTAAAGATTTACCAGTGTTTTGACAGCTTTTTGAGAATTCTCTTTGAGGACCATCCAGTCATAATGGTTCATTCTGATGTTCTCAATCTCCTTTCATCCAAAAATTAAGATTTTCATGGTGCTGTCCAGAAGCGTAGTTTCCTTTTAGCTGTCTGTGAAATTTCACATGCTGCCCCTCCTCATTTTTACTGAGTCACTACTAGTTGTGATAGATGCATGCCAACCATGTAATGCTATACAGTAATTTTATAGAGATATGTATAGATATGTAGAGATATGTTTGTATAAAGGGTATTTGGGTTGTTTAACCTGGAAGAGAAGGCTCTGCGTACACCTTATTGTGACTTTTCAATACTTAAAAGGGGATTTTTAAGAAAGATGAGGACAAGCTTTTTGGCAGTGCCTTTTGAGATATGACAAGGGACAATGGGGTTAAACTAAAGAAGGATAGATTCAGTCTAGATATATAAGGAAGAAATTCTTTAACACATGGACGGTAAAACACTGGAACAGATTGCCCAGAGAAGTTGTGGATGCCTCATCCCTGGAAATGTTCAAGGCCAGACTGGATGGGAGCAACCTAGTCTAGTGGAAGGTGTCCCTGCTCATTGCTGTGGGGGTGGACTAGCTGACTTTTAAAGGTCCCTTCCGACCCAAACCATTCTATGATTCAGTGATTATGGAGAAGATACATGTCTCTGTATTTCCACGCTGTCCCAGATATGAACCCTTGCCCAGAAGAAATGTACAAGTGCATTTAAGGTGTGGTTTGAGAAGCAGCCTTGGCCAAAAAAGAACAAACTAAATCACAAATGCAAGTGTAAAACTTAATGATGCTAAAGACCCTTTGGACCCCTGCAGAAGAAGAGGGGTGGAGAGGGCCTTATTGATGTGTACAAATACCTGACAAAGCAAAGAGAGAGACAGGCTTTTTGCAGTGGTACCCAGTGACAGGACTGCAACTCTTGTTTCAGTGGGCAAAAGTAGAACACAGGAGGTTTCTTCTGAACATCAGGAATCACTTTTTCACTATGAGGATGACTGAGCAGTGGCACAAGTTGCCTAGAGATGTTATTGTCTCCCTCCTTGAAGGTATTCAAAAGCAGTCTGGGCATGTCCTAGCTGTAATTGGTGCTTGATGAGCAGGGGGATTGGACAAAATGACCCCCAGAAAACCCTTCCAGCCTCACACATTCTGTGAATATCAGGCATCACTGCTCAACTTTGTATTATCTGCTGAAACATCTGTGATCTTGGGAGACTTCTCTTTCTTAAGAGGAGCTGTTCCAGTTTTTGTTTGATTATTTAGATACGGCAAGTGGTCAAGAAATAGGTCTCCTTAGGACTAAGGACTGGTATGGACTGACAGATTGTTTAGAAAACATTAAAGTGCTTTTAGTTATGTTCTTTGCTATAAGATGCAGGTCTGTAGGCATTTTTCTTATATATGTATGAGTGTAAAAGTGCTTTGAGAAGAATGACTTGAAGTTGCAAAGTAACTGGAAGCCCTTCAACTTACACCAAATATCAGCAGTTACTACCACGTTATTCTGACATATGTAATGCAACCTACTGGCTTCAAGAAAAGTTGGTTTGGTTTTTTTATGCTTACCATACTGAATCCATTTTTGCCTGTGGTTTTCTACTTTGAGAGCAGAATTTTTCCTGAAATTAAAAAGGAATAAGAAACACTGGGGATTTTCTACCCTTATTTTTCAGGCTGTAGAGAAGTGCTGATCTTGGCCTGTCTTCAATAAGAAGTCTAGCATGGGAATACAGTTTTTGATTCCAGTTTTAAGTTTTTTTTATATAGGGATGAAGAAAATATTTGAAAGTATGATCATTTGCGTGAATAGGGCCTAGAGCCTGGAAAGTATTTGTACAGTGGGAGCTGGATCTCAGTGTGATCTTAGATCAGGCTGTACTCTCTTACTTCGTAAAAGTATCTTTCTGTATAATATTAAAGACATTCAACTGAAAACAGTATATGAAGGAAGAAGCATTAGGAATTGAAGATAGAAATATTTGAAATGAAGCAGACAACTTTAATAATAAATACAATCAATCTTTGAGCCAATTACTGAGAAAAGTAGTGTGGTTTTCATCTTACAGTGTCATTTAAACCCAAACTGGCTGCCTTCCTGGATGATAAATTAAATGAAACGTAAGTTAATGGGCTCCAGACAGAGGTAAAAAAGTAAAATATTGTAAGGTCAGTCTAAATCCAAGTATTCCTTTCATGTTTAAGCTTTATAAACTGAAACTTTGTGGAATGTATATGAATTAAGTTCCTTTCTGTGGCAATGCTCTTATAAAGCCAGTTCTTCAAAGATGTTCTAATATTATTTATCTGTAATAGACGTAAGGTTCTGTTGTAGCTATGTGCACTGCACTTTTAACTGCAAAACAGTATTTGGCATCATTAACTTGACCTGTTTTTTTTTTCTTATCCTTGTTTTTATTGGAGGAAGCATCCTGACCATTAAATGGAAACTTTTATAGTCTATAAAGCCATAATTGAACTCTACTGTGATCAGAGTCTTGCAAATATAATCTACCATTGCAGGGAATAAGCTGATTTAAATTACTGCACTTGGTTCTGCTTCTTTAGGTTGGGAGTAATCATTTGTGAAATCAAATTGGCACATGAAAAATGAATTGTGTACTAGTTTCAGAGGGTTGTTTATTTGAAAGTATTATCACCATATAATTGCAGAAGGAAGCCAGTGTACTTATTTAGCATACTTTGCAGAAACCCAAAGCAAAAGTAAATAATGTTTTTATTAGAGCTGAGAGTAAAGCAGATGAAGAAAGAAATGAATGCAAGGAATGTTCAAGCTGGATACATTGCAAATTTGTATTTCATTCATGAGAAATTGAAAAACCTGGTTACTTATAAAAATATAGAAATGGGTGTATGCAAATGGCTTATCGTTCTGTGAAATCTAATTAAATTAATATTATATCAGACACTATATTTAACATAAGTGTTTTATGTGTTAAGAGATTAGCAAACTCAATACATCAATAAATGTAACATATGTAAGTAATTATTGAATTAAATGTCAGTATTTTGGTTATGCTGTTTAAACATACAGTATATAATTTAGATGTTAATGTAGGAATGAGATTGGGAAATATTTTTTTTAATTCTGCAGTTGAAATGAAGTTGCATCCTTGTATGTGTTCTTTTGCACAGAGAACCCCACTCTGGATTTCTGCATGCACCTCCTCATGAACCTTGGAAGTCATTGAAATGCAGATTTAGGGAAAGCTTAGACATTTTTACCAGCATTTCTCTTTGTGCACAAAATGGCTCTTTCCAAATGATGTTAATAGTTTTTTTCCTGCTTTCCATCTTTGGGCTCTGCAACCAAAAGTAATGGAGGGAGATTGCAGGTGTTTATCTGATTGACTAATAAGACATTTTTCCAAACGCTGTGATTGCAGCAAACTATGCTTATTCTTGTTGTTGTGTACACATCAAGCTTTATTCAGTGTTGTCTGATTAGTTCCAAACTCATTTTCACGGTTACTTATTTTTCTAATATTTCAGCCTCCTCTTGAAAGCTTTTCTTTTCCATAGCTGATTTTACAGTTTAAGAAAAGGTGGGGTGATTTTCATCCTTCCTTATGCCTAACATTAATTTTAAGGTCTGTTCTCTTTGTATCCTTGAGCTTCTGTAATCTCCATTACTTCTGTGTCTTTTATGTCTAAATGAAAAATTCTATCATATCAATGCAATTACTAAAATGATTTTACTATATTTTTGCTTGCAGCATTCTTTCAAGAGAATTCTGTTGTTGCAGAACAAAATGTGCAATTAAACTAGAAGTGATTTTTTTTTTTCCAATTAATGGAATAAGCCAGGCTTTCTAAATTTTAAGTTTTGATGCCTGAGTTTAACTTGTAGACATTAGAATAGCTAAGAACATGCTAATACCCTTAAATTCCATTAAATACATTTGTCTGAATAAGATAGACAGGGAGAGCTTTTTTAGTCTGGAGTGAAAATTTGTGGAGTATCCATGTATAGAAAAATACACTACTTTCTAAATAAATAAATATATATTAAGTAAATTTAAATTACTCAACTTGGGTTGTATGAAAATGCGAAGAGGAGACCCATACATTTCCAAACATGGAACTGTATAGTTCTGAGTGTAAATATCAGTGCAGGCAGTCTAGAAATTTATATTTCAATGTCTCCCGAGGTCCATGAGGAGGCACATCCAGAGAATGTGTTCTCACACATGACTATCCAGAGTTATGTGGATCAGTGGAGGAGACTATTTGGAAACTTTGTTTGTTGGTAAGTAACCCTGTTTGTATTGCGTACAAAGTGAATATGTACGGAAAACTGACTTTATAGGATCACAGAATTATTTAGGTTGGAAAAGACCTCTTAAGTTCATCAAGTCCAACAGTTAACCTGGCACTAATCCACAATTTTCTGGTCTGCACTGCTGTGTTAGCATCTACAGTGTGTCGATAGTGCTTTTGATTCTCTTGGGGATATTTTTTTGAACAAGTGTAAGCCAGAATCCCAGAACAGTATGGACAGGTATTCTGAACCCACAAATATTGAAAATACAAAATTGGTGGGTGTCTTTATTATTTCTTGGCTGTGGCTGTAATAGCAGTGGAGGAACAAGGGCAGAGATAGTCTGTGGAAGTAAGAAGAAGGCAGTTTCCATGGCTATTGAATGCAAATATTTTGTTGGAAAGCAGCACAGTGCTGTTTCTCTTTTTTCATTTGGGGAGCAAGGACACAGAGAATCCTTTTAGAAAGAAACATGGCTGTAAACTGAGACAGGTCTTGAGAGATAAGTTATGGTTCTCCTTGAAATAAGATAAACTAATAATTGTACATTTGCATGTACAAATTGTGTGACGTTTGTAGAATGAAAACTTCATGGCTTTTACCAAGTCAAATAGTAATTTCTCAGATGTTCTCTACAAACTATTTTCTCAGCAAAATTCCTCTGATATACAATACTTAGAGTAATAGAATCGTTAAAGTTGGAAAAGTCCTAAGATTATCGAGTCCAATTGTTTACCCAGCACCACCATTTTCACCGTGTCCCAAAGTTCCATGTGCACATGCCTTTAGAACACTTGCAGGAATGGTGGTTTCACCATGTCCCTGGCAGCCTGTTCCAGTGCCTGACCACCCTTTCAGTGAGGAAAGCCACTCTCCAGCCGCTCTGCCCCCAGCCTGTAGCACTGCATGGGGTTTGTGGGACCCAAGTGTGGGACCCAAGTGTGGGACCCGGTGGTTGCCTTGGTTGAACCTCAGACCATTGGCCTTGGACTTGATATTAATTAAGATATTAAACAGGACTGGCCCCAACCCTGAGTCCTGGGGACTCCCGCTTGTGACTGGCTGCCAACTGGATGCAACTCTGTTCACCAGCACTCTTTGGACCTGGCCATCCAGCCAGTTTTGTAACCCAGTGGAGAGTGCACCTGTCCAATCCATAAGCAACCATGCACTAAAGTGCAAAATAAATATTTTTTTTAATCTGATCCAGGCTTATTTTTATTTTAAATTAAAAGACCAGCTTTTTTTTGATTTTTGTCGAGTGATCTGAGAAAACACTGTTCAGCTCAAGCACTTAAAAAAAGAAATAAAACCACATATATAAAATGCTAAGTAGGAAACACGGGCTTTAAACTCTTACTGAATTTGGAATCACTTGTAAAATGAGTGTAATGCTTTAGTAGTAGAACAATGAACTTTTTATTTTCTCATGAAATAGACACTTTTAGAAAAGTAAAGAAATGGAATGTTCACTTAGTTGTTAGATATTTACAATTACTAATACTTACAATGAATGCTATGTCATAGGTTGCATCCTGCAAGGTCTGTGCATAACTCTGAAGTTTAAACTGCCTTTTTTAAATTGAAAACCCCAGTAATATTTCATTTCATTTCAACATCTTAACTTTGTTTAACTTTTGAATGGATGATTTTAAAAACAATTAATGACATTCTTGTATGTCAGAGCTCAGAGCTACTAAATGTTTAGTTAGCTAGATAAATATTCTAGTATATCTTGCTTTATTCTTAAGTCTATATATATGTACTTTTCATTTACATTCCACGTTAGTCAAGGGATGAAATTTAAATGGCCTTCTGCTGTTTTAGTATCTCTCACTGAATGAGTGAAATACTTCTTTTTAATTCAGGTGCATAAACAGCAGAAGTGCAATTGTTCACTGGTCTGTTCTTACCTCTCATTTCGTAAAGTAGAAAAATCCACACATCTGCATTGATGAAACTTAAAGTCACAAAAAATATTATAACTAACTTTTTTTTCTTAGAAGATTCATGGTATATCATAAGAAAATTTAATGTCTGCAATAAATTGCTGTTAAGATGAAATAATTTTACAGCAAATTTTATAGTTTACCAAGGTTGTTGCATATTAATTCTAAAAGTGAATGTAAAAATTTGGATGTTCTTTCAGTACATTGCTGCCTCACTCTCTAAATTGTTACGATTTGTACAGGAGGTTCTGCATGTTGCAGAAGTGGAAATGCAGTTAACAGCTGCTGTTTCTTTTTTGACTGTTCTACAAGAGGAGTCGGTGTCCATTCATACATACTCCCACTCCTTCCTACACATCATTCTCCAGAACCTGGAACACAGAGATGCAGGTCAGAGCTGTACAGCTACTCTGATGACTAATAACTTCTACATGTTGTGTTTCCTTAGTGACCCTACAATACTGTGTCAACAGCAAGTGCAATCACTGTGACTTTATATCTAGACTGGCATGAATAAAAAGATTTTTTGCATGATTACCACTTTCATACTGATATTTAAATGCAATTCTGATTGAAGCAAAAAAATCCTCTCGCTTTGTCTGAAGGATTAAATCCCAAAGTTGTTTCTGAGTCTGAGCTTCTCCTGAAGTACCAACATTTTGTGGCAGAGAAAATGGAGGGAGGATTGTTGAGATTTCTTCTGTGTTGATTATTTCTTCTTAATTTCTTTGACACTAATTTTAGAATACAAAGGAAAAAAAAGGCCTCTTATGAAACTGGAAAGTTCCAGTGGGCATAAGAAAAGAATATGCTTCTAAATGAGAGAAATTACCTTTACAGAGCAATCAGAGTAATTCTTAATTTTATATAGGAATTGAAAAGGGAAAAGAAATGGGGCCAGACTTTGCTTCTTACCTATCTTACTTCTTACTTTGAAGTCTTGAATGTTAATATAGTGGCTTTCAGATGCATAGCTCATTGAAGACTTGTGTGTAAAAGTTAGAGCAAATTTTGTAAAACCTATGTATGTTTTGGTTTAGTTGTTGCATGTACAAGATAAGATATCCCATATAACTCATTTCTTTTAAACAGGTGTCAGCAATGCATGGTTAGAAACTCTTCTTGCTGTAATAGAAGCTTTACCAAAAGAAACTGTCAGACATGAGGTAATAATCTCTCACTTATACTAACAAAAAATAAGATTGTAAGACTGTATTTCCCTGCAAGTTTTATTCACCTCAGTCAGATTTGTGGCAGTTCTATACCTGTGAAAATGGTAATGGTTGTGGAACACACTGTAAGAGACGAATGTGCGAAAAGGCGAGACAGGAAGGTCACCTTAAAAAAAGTAGTGCTCTTCAGCAAATAAAGTCAGCACTTACACTCCAGTGTAACACTTCCACTGCACTTTGTATTCTCAGTAATGTTTTCCTGCATCCTGTTTTGGTTTACAGGATAGTATTTCACTCTGTGTCTTCATGAAGAAACTTCATTTTGTTTACTATTGGACTAAAATTCTGATATCTGCTAAATGGAACTGGATGGGAGATCCATTCCTTAGTGCATTTGAGTTGTTTTTGATGTACCAAAACCCTAGTGCACTGCAAACACTTTTAATTTTTCACTGTGTAGCTCAAGAAAGAAGAAAATCTGTCACTAAGTTATAATGCCAGTCCCCTTTATTCAGCTAATTTATTCACTTTTAAGTATTCATCTTTTGTTAAGTTTGAAAGCTTCACAACAGGCATATTTACTGTGTTTATAATTTAAAACAATGTGGAGATTTAAATATATGATTGTTTGTGTAGTATAAAAATTCTCATTAGATAAGAATAAAATCCAGAACTGTTGAAAAAATAAACTTCTAAAAGGTAAAAAATTAGTTTGGAAGAAACACAGAGAAATTATTCTAGTCACCTCAAAAATCTAATTGCAGTGTAATTTTAAAGATGTCTTTTAAACAAAATGGACTATTAATGTGCATAGGCACTATTATTGTTAATACTGATTAATTCAGTGAAAAGGTTAATGACATTTGGGATATGTTTTTCTAGATTTTATTTTTAAGAAGAGGAATACTTTATTTAATGCTCACAATTTTTCTGCTCATGTATCTTCTTTTTTTTTTTCCATGTAGATCCTGAATCCACTTGTTTCCAAAGCACAGCTTTCTCAAACACTTCAGTCCCGTTTAGTTAGTTGTAAAATCATGGGGAAAGTAGCTAACAAGTTTGAAGCTCATACGTAAGTAGACTGTAAATATATTTTCATTCCACAATGTAAACCAGTGTTTCTTTGTTAGTGGACAAAAATTACTACAAGAAAAGCAGAGTTTATTGCAAAAACGAAATGATCTCTTTTTACAGATCCCTTTCATTATTTAACTAGAATGTTCAGACTTGCTGATGTTGATAATTTTATAACTTGGGTTTATACGTTCTTTTACAGATTTGAATGGATACCATTTTCTTGCCATTTTTCCGTATTGTTTTTCTTACTAGAAAATAAACCACACAGTGGATTTCTCTGCAACTTACAGGCAGAAGCACAACTTCATCTCCGTAGAGTTTCTTGTCAGAAACAGAAGAATTCCATTCCTAACTTTTTATTATGTAACCAAATTTAGCATGTAGATCTGTTTTTTTGTATCCCTAATTAAAATGTAGGTATATCAGGAACTACTGCTGTTTCCTGATATTAACAAGCCCTTAGATTCAGTGTCTGTGAGTCTGTACAGAAGGGGGTGCGACAATGAAAGTGAATCTGAGTAACTCATCTGCCCAAAGCAATTGGAGTGGTGCATTCCTTGGTCTGATTGCCCAGGCTTATGATGGTAGGACCACTGCACCAAATGTGTTTCCTATCTGGGCAGTTAGCACAATGTGACTTTGAAGTACAATAGAAATCCTCTGCAGGCTGCTAAATGCACAGAAACTGTCTAGCTGAGGAAATCCACTCTAATAATGATTTTGATCTGCCCCAAAATACAAGAATTCAGCATAACAGAAAAGAAAAACAACAGGACAATAAGACATTTAGGAATAAACTTCTTTAGGTTATGTTTTTTTCTTCAATGAAGAAGAACTAGAAGCAGCCGAAACTATCTAAATCTTCATTTGCTGTTCAGACTATTCTTGTTGGGACATTCAAAAGTTAATGAACGTGGTAGGGTAGCATTTTCTGGGAATGTTATCAAAGCCTTCTAAATCTTTATATTCCAAATTTCTAGGACTCTGTCAGAATAGCAGTTGCTATTTATTTTTTTGATGTTACATTCTCATGGAAATAAGTGACTTTATGGATTACTTGGAATCTTATGTGAAAATATAGCAGTGTTAATTAGTAGCCATAATAATCACATCTTTTGTTGTGTTTCTTCAACATGATTCCTTGCTGTGGGAATCCCCTCATTCCAGTAAACAGATAACAGGACCTTTTCTGCACAGCCACTACATTTTAAGAAGATAACTGAGAATTTTCTGGGACATCTTGTTCACCTGGTAGAGAGCTCTGAGTGCAGTGCAGAGGCCTGAAAAGAGAGCTGGGTCTGCAGGTTTAGAATGTGGCAGACTGAGTAAAATTCAGGACACACTTTCATTCTCCTTTCAGTGGGGCTCTTGGTAGAGGCCCAGAGGCCATATCTGTCCTCAGGAGTAGGCAATATATAAGCATAACTTCACTTTATTCTTCAGAATGACACAGTTTTTCCTCATAAAATTTATACTGTAATTAAAAACTTTGTATTTGATATTACTCCCAGGTTGTTTTATATTCTGTCCTTGTCATAGAGCATTAGTTTTTCTACCCTCTCTTCCAGTGTTTCAAGTTACAGTCTTTTTTTTTTTTTTTTTTAATGTAGCCTCTACTTTGAAGTATTCTAAAATGCCAAACTTCCAAGACTGTACCGTTTTTTGCAACTTGAGGCTAAATTTTTCTGTAAGAAGTAAATTAATTTTCACTGGAATGAATAGAGGCTGTGCAAGCTGGCTAGAAAATTTCCTTGTCTGTGTCTACATATTATTTATCTTGAGTTTTGCAATAACATAAGGATTTTTATAGAGATATTTTATGAATACCCATGACAGACTCCTGGGCAGTGAAAGGAAACACAATGGCTGATTGTGCCAAGTTATAGTATGTGTTTTTACTGAAATAGGAATCAAAATTTTTATTTTATATCTGCCATTGATTTAACATGAATGCTGGGTTTATTTGCATGCAGGCATTGCAGTACTCAAGCTTTTAATCTTAAATTCCTTTTCTCCTTTCTTCCCAATTATGTCTTGAGTGATACCTGCATATCAAAGACGAGGTATTACAGACATTTAATTGGGATTTGCATATAGATTTATATAATTCTTTGTATTCTTTCAGTGGCTGTTCAGAGATTGTACTGGAGATGGTTATTACATGAGGACAGCATTCTACTACAGTAGCCATACTACTATTTTTGTAGTTTATAAGAAATAATAAGTGAAATATGAGCAAATGATAAAGACAGTAAATATTCCTTTTCCTGTTTCTTTGTAACACATATTTGCATCCAATGTACAATATTCTTTTTTAATTGCTAATTAGCAGAAAAATAATTTACTATGTGTGATAAATTAGTAATATATGGGATAAACAAGTAATATATGAGTGAAGTTCAGTACTACTCAATGAATTTGATACATTCTTGTTCTATATATTAATAAAAAACATTCACATTTTTAGTATTAAAAGAGAAGTTCTTCCATTGGTAAAATCACTGTGCCAGGATGTGGAATATGAAGTTAGAACTTGCATGTGTCGGCAGCTGGAACATGTAGCTCGAGGAATAGGGTGAGTACAATTTGCCTAACTGATCTTAAATGCAAAATCTTTCTCTAAACTGGCAACCTAAAAACTCCTTTTAAAATTGCTGAATTCATGCATACTCAACAATGAATTTGGAGTGCACAGATGTGTTCTTAGGAATTGGCTGTTGGCAGTTGTCTCTTTTCCACTTTTAGATTTTTCTTTCTCTTTTACAGGAAAATTGCTGAACCGTAAGCACAACAGTTTTTTGTAAATTATGACTTCATCTATAGCTTCTTGAAATCATCTCAATTATCCATTGGTAGTATTTGGATTATTTTAAAATTCTGACAAGTATTAACAATTTAAATAATTACAGTGCAGTGTTTTGAGAAAGGATGCTAAATGGCTTTTGTAAGCAAATTTAAGTTCAGTATCAAATTTTACTTGAATTTTGAAGGTCTTCAGTATTCAGGTATGGAAATGAGACAGTCTGGAACTTTAATAAAAGAAAATGTTAATTACACACAGGATTGGTCTCTGAACAAATATTTTAAAATTTGAGGTCTCTCTAGCTGTTATTTTGTCAAGGAGTAGCAAAAAAAAGCAGTAACTTCTTTTACAGACTTGAAAATTAATCAGGTAATGTTACCTACCCAGTGCTAGACAGTGGCGATAGATTAGATCTTGAGTGTCCCTCTGGCTTTCAAAATTGTAAATCTATGAGCAAATTAAAGGATGAGGCTGAAACAGAAGTGTAGTTGGGAAGATATGTTAAGTATGGACTTGAGCTTCTTAGTACAGGTGATTGTGGAAAGGATGCTTTCCTGTAGCTGTGGAATAATTGTTGTTGTTTTATGGAGAATTATATTGTGGTTTAGATTCTGAGTTGTTAAAAAAACCAACAAAACATCAAAAACCCCCAAAACCCAACCACCAGAAGTTTCTGAAGCAATGTGCATAGGAAATATAGAGATATAGGGAATTCACAGCAAGAGCTAAGCATGGCTATTATGTACTTAATTGGTCTTTGTTTTGGTAAGGTCATGTAGGTTAGTAATGTCTAGATTCCTAGAAAAACCTTGTCTTTATTGCATACAAAATAATATTATCTATGTGCTTTAGGCACTTCTTCTGCAAGGTCTTTGTCCTGCAGAAGTTCAGAGATGTGAATAATGTTGAAACCATATTATCTCAGTAAAGTTGCCGTTTTGTTTTTTTTGGTTCTTATTCTTTTTTATATCAAACTGTAGGCTAGCATGATAAATCATTCTAACATTTGCCATATTGAATGTCTTTCAATATATAAGAACTTGTGATTAAAGAAAAGAAAGGTACTGTTTGTCAGTACTGTTGATATTTGTAAAACTGGGAATGCAATATGCATTTTACTAAACTGAATTACTGAATAATTTGAACTTGCATTTATTTTTGCTGTGTGCATGGGTCTCATGTATCTTCATGTATCACAAAATTGAATTCTGTATAATGGGAGATTAAAGATGAGAGAAAGAGAGGGTCCTGTTTACCTCCAGGGAGTATCCTGGTGTTTTTATTCCATAACTCTTGTGTTTTGAAGGGAGAGATGGTTCTGTCTGTCATACTAGTTTGAAGATTTTTGATGCCACCAAATTGGAAATCCACAGAAATGTTTGCAATTTTTTTTTTTTTTAATTTCGTTCCCCCTTCGCCCTATTTCTGTGTTTTGATTTAGGATGTAGTCCTACCCTTTTCTTCCCTGGTCATTTTTAGGCTGTCTGTTCTCATCTAGCTCATTTACTCTTGCTCAATCCCATGAGAATTTTTTTGTCTTAAATTTGAGATACTGTCTCAATTTCCATGGATTTCCTTTAACATTCTCAGTCAACCTCTGCTGTAGTCAAGAGCTGAGAAGTAAGCATATGAATTTGGCTTTGAAAATGATTTGTGATGCATAATACAGCAATTTTTTTTTAAACAGTACAAATATGTTATTCTGAGTAAAGTATCCCTTACCTAGGATATGCATATAGTTAGAGAATATTTCTTACAGCGAAGATTATTTTGGTGATGGCCTTTAGGAAACACTCACAGTTTGTATGAATCTATATTACTTGGTTTTCAGCAGTTTTATTTTACATTTTAAATAGATTTATGAACAGTCAGGTATTAAAATAATAACTGAAAGTGTGCATTTGTGTCATTTTCTTCACTCCTCCAAATGCAGTTTAAGTACAACATATACTAAGCAGGGTGAAGAAGAACAAGAAAATGTTGTTTTCAGTGGTTACAAGTAGCTATATCTTATGCTGATAAGTAACCATACTGGAAAGGAAATTTTCTTAATTCTGTTTAGTGTCTTTAAAATGAACTGAATTTCATGTATTCTACCTGGGAGTTCAAAGTTTTAAAAAATTATAGGTATTTTGCAGTGGCAAATGACAGTATTACTGCTAATTTACCCAGCCTCAGAATAGTGGATTTGATAGGGCTAAATACATTGTTATCAATTAGTGCTCTGTCCTGTGTATTTTTCTTTGATTCTTTGCTCACCAGCTTTTATTTTTAGCATTAATGTATTTGTATAGACTGTTCTCTCTCTGAAGTTTTCACTTAATCCCTTCCCAATGCTTTAGATGATTTAATCTCATAAGAAATGGTGAACATTCAGTATTTTCAGTACAGAAGAGTGTTTCATGTTGAGAATGAAAAGGCAGTAGGTAAATAAAGACAACTAAACAGACATGAGCAGATTTTTAGGTAAATGTTGAAGGTATAATGTGACAACAGTCCCAATGCTTATTTTTATTAGTTAGTGATATTGCCACTAAATGATCTATCATTTTCTCGTAATTTCATTTGAACGTTTAGTCATTTGCTTTGAAGAATTCTGTTAGGGTACCTCTTGATTTGCTGGTAGGAATAATGAACTCTGTAAGGTGCAGATCACTTTGATACTGATTATAAACATTTGAAAAGATTATTGCTTATATTGACTTACAAAAGGGACAGCTGTTATTGCTTTAGGCTGATTGGAAGAGATATTTTGAGCATTTTTGTTTCAGCATCCTGGAGTTAAGTATTGTTAGTATTCTAGTAGGTCAGGACCTACCACGGAAAAAAAGGACAAGCAGGACCCTTTCTTTACTACTTTAAACCAAGGCTAAAGGCCAGTATTTAGACTAGTTGGGAAATCACATTTTCTCTGAGCAGTAGATGCTCTCTGTAAAGAAGGCTTATCTTTGATGCATAAAATTTCCAGACACTTCAATCCAACATGGCTCATACTTAGTAATTTTTGGCTTTGGACCATCATATTGAGCATACTTGATCTTAAGAACTTTCTTAGTGACATAATGAAATAGCTGGACTCTGATTTTTTTTCAGACTACATTTTCTTTTAATTTATTTTGAGCTAATTTAAATGCCTTTTTAATGATGAAGTTTCACATTTTAAATTAGCATGTTTTTTTGGTTGACAAAGAAAAAAAGTCCTGAGATTGACTGGAGGTTTCTACTTAATTTTAATTTCCTTAGAACTTTGTCAGTTTTTTCTTCTTGACTACCCAAAAAATATCTAAACGAGTATTTCAGGGAAGAATTCTGTTTTGCAGTGGCAGTATTGTTTCATTGTAAGTTTTCTTTTGACTGCTTGCTTCACATTGCAGGACAGAACTAACAAAAACTGTGGTGCTTCCTGAGTTAGTGGAACTGGCAAGAGATGAGGGCAGCAGTGTACGCCTCGCCGCTTTTGAGACCTTAGTGAATCTGCTTGATATGTTTGATGCAGGTAAGAATTTAAATTAGGCTTCATAGC
This sequence comes from Orthonyx spaldingii, assembly GCA_013397795.1. Taxonomy (NCBI): domain Eukaryota; kingdom Metazoa; phylum Chordata; class Aves; order Passeriformes; family Orthonychidae; genus Orthonyx; species Orthonyx spaldingii. The sequence goes on along the minus strand of VZTJ01003404.1, from coordinate 77,399 downwards.
CCAATTCTTAGTGCTCTAGTGCATCTTATAATTGTATTCAAATGCTTTTTGTTCTGTCTGCATTATTCAGACATTTCTGATTTTATTTTGGTTATTGCTTTATCCTTTATGTTTCTCTGTATTTCATGTCTTGCAGTGCTTCACATGCGGAAAGTTTTAAGGGAGGTGTAGCTAGTTGTCCATGAAATCAGTTATCATATTCCAAGTTTCTAATGTTCCTAAATAGAATGAGTAAAATTACTGCATAAATTATGGGAATATTGTGTTGCTGGTATTTAATTAATTAATGTAGCGCTATCAATACACAGAATGCAAAGTGTTAGCTCAACAAAAAAGTAATGTACAGGAACCTGGTGATGAATTACTATAATATATGGTTGTATTTAGGCCATGTAGAGGAGTGGATAAGGCAAAGAAAAAATAATATAGTTTTGGGGAGAATACTGTAAATGAACCTTTTAGTAGTTAGTGTTTATATCAGTAAGTATGATAGTAGGTTAATTTTCTAATTCTTCAGCCTTTGGATTGATGCTATCAAGTTTGTGCTTCTCTTTGCACCTCTCAGTCTTCACTCCTCCTCCCCCACCCCTGCTGTAACTACTGCTTTGAGTTACTGTAAAGAGCTTAGGGAAGGCAATCAGGAGTTATTTACAGGTTTGTAAGGAATGTGTTTCTAGAAATTGGGTTTGCGTGGGTTTTGCTTTCATGGCTGAACTAGAAAATGAACACTTTTGAAGGTAGATGACCCAAAATTACATCCTAGAGTTTCTCTCCCACAATATCAAAATATTTTTTCGGTCCAACCTAACTTGGTTCAGCCACAATTATTTGCTGAATTTTGATGTTGATCTACCATTAAAAAAATCATAATCTGTTTAAAACTCAAACATTTTAATGCAATGATTTTATTTAAAATAAGTCAAAATATATAAATTTCTTTAAACATTTGCTACTTGATTTTATAAGGAAGCAGAGTGCTTGGGTTTGACTTTAGTTTCTAAATTATTTAATTTCTTTCCTGTGTCCTTAATTATTTTGTTTCTCTGTGAATTTATTGCATACCAAAAAATTTTGAAACACTTCTGAGCAGGTTTAAAAAATTAACTTGCAGCATATCCAGATTTTTCTATTTATTGTCACAGTGATGTTCAGTCTTGATCTCCCTGTATTCCTACTATTGTAAGAAATCCTGTTGTAGGAGTACTGCATTATTATGTCTTTCTCTATATTCCTGGTGAATGGAGAAGGTAGTGACTGTTTATATATTCTCTGCTTCATCCTTTACTGGGGGATGCCTTTTCCCTAACAACAACCAAACAAACAAATGAACATAACTGCTAAGGTATTAAATTTAGGACTTACATTAACATGCTCATCATTCTCTCTACCTCTTGTTTTGTACCTTCACTGAGTGCCTGCTGGAGGTAATCCTGAGAATGTTAAATGAAATTTTTGTTCACTTATTACAGAAGTTCAGTCTCTGTGTTCTTTTAAAAATGTTGGCAAATGGCTAACTCTAAAAATTTATTTTTCAGATGATCGGAGTCAAACTGTTCTCCCATTAGTGAAATCGTTCTGTGAAAAATCCTTCAAAGCAGATGAATCTATCCTGGTTTCTTTATCTTTCCATTTAGGGAAACTGTGTAATGGATTATATGGTATGATTTAATTTCTTTCTAAAAATCTTAAAAATGAGGGAAGATTGGAGAATTTGAACCCCTTGGAAAATACTCAGATTGGAGCGTATCAACTGAAATGGTAGTTAGTTAGATTTTGGAAATTTCCTCTTATAGTTCCCATCTGCTTATTGTTTGTTGTTTTTGTTTTGTTTAGACAGGGTAAAAGACGAAAACATGGTGTTTTATCTTTATTGGTTTGACTGATTTATTTGGGTATTCTGGAGCTTGTGATTTGGATAAGTGAATTTTTGAAACTAGAAACCTTTGAAAATAGTATGATATTAACTTTGTATATTCGTTTCTGTATTTGACTCCTTTTTAAGGCACATTAGAGTGTGGCCCATAAGGAACTTCAGGGGAGAAAGGAGACTTAATGGCATGTGGATTCCCCAGCTGCGTCTGAGGCCAAATCTGTACTCATAGTTTTTATGCCCATAATTTGTGCTCAAATTTTCACTTGAGCACAGTGCATCTTCCCTTGATAATTCTGCCCACCATATATTACCTGTGGAGAGACAGCACAGAATCGTGGCTTTACATTATAATTTCCCCCTAGACTCTTACAACTTTTGATCTTTCCTACAGCTCTTTAAAATGAACCTTCATGGTCATGTTATAGACTATCAAAGTGACCATTGCTTCACTACAAATTACTTGAAATGGCTGTTCCACAGTGTCAAACTGTTATTTTCAGAAACAGAGAGCTAGGACAGTCTGTCCTGTATTTATCATGTTTTTCCAGTCTTCTTCTCTCTAGATTGAATGCCTAATTCCTGATCTTTCTTCACCTCTGAAGTTAATGTTTTTCTGAAGTTCATCTGACAAGTTCATATTTTTCTTGAAGTGTCACACCTCAAGACAGTTGAACGAAGTGAAAGAGTTACTTCACGTGTCTTGCCAGATATATTGCTGTTCACGTTTTTCAGTATGAAAAATTGCCTTTTAAAAAAAATAAATCTAGCAGCTAATTAGTCTCTCTCTTTCCTGGCCCTGTGTAGGTGATGCAAATCAGGCTAAGCATGGTACCTTACTGCCGTTCTAATAGTCTAAAGTCTTCCGACCATATGTCCAGTTACTGAAGATTGTTTTAGACTCTGTCTTCTGAAGAATAAGCAGTCTTTGTCCTTGGTTGATGCTTTCAGAATACTAAAAAAGCAAAGTCTCTTGTCCAACATCCAGAAAATCAATGAAAATACTGAATAGTACCACAACTTGGTTAGAACTTTCTTTTATGCAGTTGCCTATCTTGTCAATAGTCCATGTGTGGCTTTCTCTTAGTTGTTTTTTCCAAGCAGTTTTGAAGCACCTTTACAGTTTTTAATCTCTCATTCCTGTTCCCTTGTTGTGAAAGTCATGACCTTTACTGCCTCTTTTGTTTCACAGGTCCTGTTATTCCATACTAGAAGGAATTTGAATCAGTTTGACAAGTTTTCCTTTTGTCATGTTGACTACCGCCTTTTTTTTTTTTTTTTCCCAGTTGGGTGTTGGTATTTAGTAGTAGATTTTTTAAATTCTTTTTTTTGTTTCAATTTTTTCAAACATGTGAAAGTAACTTGACTTATGCAATTATATGGCTTGTCCTTTCCCTCTCCAACTATTAAATGTCATTACCACTTCAGGCCTTTTCTATTCTGCTATTTGACTTATTTAAGATTTCAGCAACTAGTACATAAATATTTTGAATATTAGAATGAAGCACATCTGACTCTGCACTTTTTGAAAAGCTCTTGTTTAAGATCCACTGACCTGTTGCTTCTCTACTTAAAGCTTGAACCTTTGTCACAGTTACTAATTGTACTCAATCTGATGATACTGGTGGAATTTGAAAAAGAAAATAAAATTATTAAGCATTTCAGCCTTCTTGGTACCAATCACTGATAGCTTTCCTCTCTCTCTGGAGTAGAAAATTGACCCTTTCCTTGATTATTCTCTTATTACTAATGCACTTGTAGTTTTTGAATTCTTCTTACTAGTTGCATTACAATTATTCTGAATACTTGTGTGTGCTGATTCTACTCTGCTAGATCCAAGGTGGGTGGGAGTGAGAGGATGGATAAAATCAAGCTTTTTGATAGATTTTAAAATAAGATTTGTTTGGATACATTATTAATAGCATTTGTAATGAGGAAAGTTTGTTGTTTTGTTTGGTTTTTTCTTCTTTTTTTGAGGCATTTTTACTCCTGAACAGCACTTGCGGTTTTTGGAATTTTATAAGAAGCTTTCCACACTGGGTTTACAGCAGGAAAATGGACACAATGATAATCAACTACATTTGCAAGCTCTGGAACAGGAAAAGAAGTATATTTCAGTGAGGAAGAACTGTGCTTACAATTTTCCAGTAAGTAATATTAATTTAGGTTTCATATTAATTTGTGTAGTGCATATAGTTCACTAAATAGGACTTACATGAGTGATAGAGGAGTTATTCCCAAATTGTTCATTGTTAGTTAGATTTTAGCTCTTTCCTGCAAAGTTTCAGTTAATTAGATTGTCTGCTGGTCTTATTCTTTCCTATACATTTTCTCTAAACTCTTGGCACAAAGGATTTGGGAAAATGTGAAACAGAATCCCCAGTTTCAAACCACTTGAATCTACAGTTTCACATTCACTGCGTGTCACATCATTCTAGGGAGTTGAAGATTGAAACTGAATGCTTAGGTTGATGTTTTAGTCATGTTCCTGCCTGAACACAGAAAGTCTTTTCAATTTTATGTGAGGTCTTTAAATACACCAGTCATGTTTCTGTAAATCTGCTTTGTATTTTGACATTCTTCGTTTCTATTCAGTGAAAACATGTTTGCACCAAGAACCAGTAGACAACTATTTTTTCTTCTGCCTTTTAAAGGCAAGCACACTGTATGTAGGTAGACATCTTTTGGTTTATTTGAGCAAAACCCAAGGTATGTGCAAACACAATCATGTTGAAATTCAGATTCTTGCTTTGCGGCTTGCTAAAATGTTCTCTGTTTTTGAAGTATCTGGATGCTGTTTTTGCTAGAATACAGAAATGTTTACAGTATTTATAAAACTGAAGTTTTATATCTCATGGTTAGTCCTTATCTTAAGCAAAAAAGCCTGCAGCATGTCTGAAAAATATGTGAATTCAGTTTAGTTCTCAGCTCTGGATTTTGTCTGGTGCCTGTGTTTTAACAAGGCCAACAAAACCTTCACATTTCCTCTTTAAAATAACAGCCTGTTATCTCTCAAGTTCGTCTGATAGTCTCTGATAGTGTGATCCTTTAGCTGTGCAGTTAAAAAAGGACTTTATCCTTCCACAGGCCATGATTGTTTTTGTGGATCCAAAGAACTTCCATTTAGAACTCTATTCTGTATTCTTTTGCCTTTGTCATGACCCCGAAGTTCCTGTCAGATACACCATGGCCATAAGCTTCTTAGAAGTAAGTCTATAGTGGTTCTTTGTTAGTGCTCACATGGGTTTGTTTTATTTGTTTTCTTCTTTAAGCTTATATTTGTGACTGTTCAACCAAAATAAAAAGACTTGAGATTTGAAATTATTTCGTTTGTCAAGGGTGTTCAGTTCCTTCTAACCTCTGTATACAGCCCCTATACACACATTATTTTATTTGTGTGACATTTGGCTACAAGAGACTACTGCTAGGTCAGATTGTAAGGAGCAACAGTTAGAAGAAACTTTTGATGGTCTAGTAGCACAGACATAAAGAGATATAGTAACTATAATATTTGATGTTTTTCAATGCTATTAGACAGACAAATGGGAGAAAGGAATTTGCCCCGTTTGTGCTTGAAAACCTTTAGAACTATAGTTTGCTGGTGTGGTATGTGAAGAATATTTATGTGGAACAAATCTAAATGAAATGCTCAATTTAATATGAAACTGCTTGGAAATTTATGCAGATGTAATAGCATATCTATTCTTATATTTTCATTCAGTTTATGTAAGTTCTGCTCTGTTATTTTCATAAAATTTAAAAAATGTACAGGTGGATTACTTTTCAAAAAATAAAAGTCCTTGTGGCCATTTCCTTAAAGCTTCATCTTGATTGGAAGTAAACTCTTATTTTCACTTGGCTTAAAAAAAACATTAAAAAAGCATCACCTAAATATTCCTTGTGGCAAAAAAATCTCCTTCCTCAAGTGTATGTTATGTGTGCTATAAAACCTTTTTAATAGCAAGGAGATGGACTGCTAGTGTATTTTAAGAATTTACACGAGACTTATGAATCACATAAGTTACAGTCAAAAACAGAAGAAGTAAGGAGTGAAAACTTCAAATGGAAAGTTAGGGAAACTTGAAATCCAGCACAGGCTAAGAAAATTCTTACATTTCATCTTCTGTAAATTATACAGTGGGCTGACTCTTAACTCGCCTCATTTACAACACTTGAATATTCCACAAGGAAATTTCTAGCTTTGCAGTGCAGCCTTAAACATTTTTGGTAAATGTGAAATAGAGTTAATTCTAAAAGCAATTTTCATAATTAGATGATAGACCTGTTTCTTGACTCGTGTTCTTTATATAAGCGTATTTTTAATGTGATCAGTGGGAAAGTACACAACTTTAGGAGACTGATATTAAACAATTTTTTCTGTGTCTCTTCATGCTTGCTGTAAAGTACGTGGTGTTGTGCTATAGAACTAAAGAATGTTTCACCTTGCTATCTTACTGCTATTTTTCAGGTTGCTAAGCTTTTAAATTCTGATGTGTATACAATACATAAAGAACTGGTGACGCTATTGCAGGATGAGTCACTGGAGGTAATAGACTTTCGTTGCAACTTTTTTTGCTTGTTACATCAAGGCAGATTATCTTCATGTTTAATAACTCTTCAGTAACACAGTAGAGCAACAATTTGAAATGATTAACAGCATTTACTTCTATTGCACAGATGCTGCGTAAAGATGCCATCCTTCCGTGAATAAATAGAAGGAAAATAGGAAGGTGTTTGAATTTAGTAACCCACACTAAATGCATTAGCTTTTAAAGATACTAATTCTAAATAGTTTGAATTGCTGTATTATGTATTACCTTGCAAACTCTAAAAAGCTTTGGGTTTGGTACTACATTTAAATAATAGTTGACAGGTTTCAAGGTCTTTTGCTTTGTTTTATTTTTATTGTCCAATTGAAGAGGAGATTAAGAAGTTGTGTATGGTTCAGAGATCAAGATTTACAGAAGGAGTTTTGGTCCAAGGTAACCTGCACAGAACATGAATCAGTTATATTGCAGTTAACATAGTGAGACTTTTTTTGGATGACAAAAAGAGACATGTTTATGTTTGAGACATAATCACCATTTCCTCTGATACCAGTTACTCCAGTAGCTGATGTTTCTTGTTTGCTATGAGGATCTTTGGATATGGGATGGAAAAATGAGTTTTGTATTCAGGTGCTCTTTTTTCATTCAATACCTTTTGTTAGACATTTTCAAGGAAATTAATAGTATTCATAGAACATCTGCTTATAGTTTATGAAATTCTGACCCACTTTAGAAGATTTATCAAGTTGAACACCTGAAAACTGAGACTTAGAAGCATCTGGTGATTTTGAAAAAATCCTTGTTTTGATCTCTGTATGTTTATGTGAATAATAACAAACATATTGAGCTTTATCCTATATACCACCTCAGCCGAAATTGGTACAAAACATATTCAGTTATATACTTTTCTAGTCAAGTTTAAAGTCTCACAACGTTTGAAAGTAGGGCGAGTCTATTAATATAGGCTATATATTCTATCAACTGTATTTTTTCTTAACATAGGAAAAATTGTTTTTAAGATACAGCTGACAAATATAAAAAAGCATTTCTTTTTGTTTGTTGAGGCTCTTAACTTCTGATGAAACAGATCTTTCTTAAGGATGAATGTTCATTTTAAAATATTCTGTGGACAGTTTAGAGAACTTGTCTGTTCACGTAAATAAAAACTGAGACCTGTAATGCTTATATTACTTACTGCATTAAAATACCAGTTTTAAATCCCAGTCCTCATCAATGCAACTAATCTGGTTTTTTTTTTCAACCTGAGAGAGCAGTAATGTAAGAGATGTCAGCAGGGATACGTTGGTGAGGGTTAAAAATGGAGTCGAGTTCATTTACAGATCTCTTTCATGCAGCCTTTCTTTAAATAGGTGTTAGATGCCCTAGTAGGTCACCTTCCTGAAATCCTTGAGCTAATGACTAATGGAGGAGAAAGCAATGGATCAGAAAGCAAGGTGGGTATTCTCATGGGGTTTTTTCCCTTTTCTTTCTAAATGAAGGTAGTAGCAAATTTCAGACAAATTTTGTAGGAAAATGCTTTCATGATTAGTTTCTGCTTTGGAGAGACATGAAGTTTCTGTTTGGTGTTTTTTGTTTTTTTCTTTATTGCTGACTTTGTAAACTTTAACATTAAAATAAAAAGGTTAGGAAAGATTAGAGTTAATATAAAAATGAGGAGTTTATACATATTCTTTATCTAATTAACCACAGTTAAGTGAAAACAAAACTTGGTTTCATTTTAAGGGACTGATAGCTAATAACTGTTTTAAATATTTTTCATATTAAAGTGTCAGTTGCTCATGGGTGCCATTTTCAGGCTTCTGCTAGAAGGAAATCTATTTCCTGAAGTAAAGACACTGAATTAAGAGATCTGGAACAGAAAAGATGCTGGTTTTGAGTATACTTTCTAAATGTATGGATAAATTGAGATATTATAAGAACTGAAGAAATGTATTTTCTTGTATGAACAAAAGTTGACAGTGTAATTTAAAAATTTGAATTTGTCAGATGTGTACGGCTGCAAATACATGTAACATATAGCAAATGCAATGTCAGGTGTAGCAGTCTGTTCATTTTTCTTAGTGCTAAAGGGAATATAGCTTCACTACTATAAATTCTTTTCTTCCTACTGAGAAAAGGTGTATAATTCCTACTGAAATTAATTCCTACTAAAACTAATTAGGGGATTGAGAACAATAACTGCAAAGATTAAGAGGATAAAAGAGAAATGGGATTCATTTGGTTTGAGAAAGAGAATACTGAGGAGAGTTAGCGTAATGCTCTTAATATCTGTGAAAGGGTGTTACAGAGAGAACGGTGTTTAGTTTTCCTTTGTCAGGAGAAGGGGTTGAAGATGAAAGTGTAGTAAGGTACTGGAATAGCTTTTGGATTCATCTTCCCTTCGTACATTGTTGTGATATACTTTTTAAGCATAGTGACTAGACACACAGCTCAAAAATGTAAAATTAGTGTTTATCTTTCTGTTTCTAGTTACTCTCTATTCCTGACTTGATTCCTGCACTAACAACAGCAGAACAGAGAGCAGCAACTTCTTTAAAATGGAGAACTCATGAGAAGTTACTACAAAAATATGCATGTCTCCCGCATATCATATCAAGTGATCAGATCTATTACCGTTTTCTTCACAGAATGTTGACAATCATTTTGACAAATGTGAGCCCACCTGTCGCTTTCTCATTTGCTTTTATTTGTTTATGTGAGTTAGAGCAGTGACCACTGGATAAATGCTATGTGTAGTAATTCCTGTGTTATATTAAAGTACTGTCCCTTTCATATGGTGTATCAAGCTGTGGGATTTTTTCTATGAGAATTTTTGCCAAAAACTTGCCCCCATTTGAGGAGCAAAACTTGGATTGACAGTTTTCCCTCTACCCAAGACTTCTTTCCTTTCCTTGTGCTTATCATCAGTTTGTTTCTAGTTAAATCAAAACATTTTCCCCTGACGTATGCCTTCTTTTTCCTGATTCCATACATTACATTGTGTTTGTTATTTATAAAAGAACACTGTATTTCTAAAATAAATTATCATTTAGAGCTAGTAGTCTGAAATTTTACTGAGTTAATTCAAGAATAAAACTGTCGTAAGAGAAGATGTTTTAAGTTTTATTTCTAACACCAGCAATACAGAAGGTGCCTTGCAAACATGGAATATGTTAAGGTGTTTATAAAGTAGTTGAATCTACAAGTTGGGCAGAAGGAATAAAGAAGGAGGTGTCTCATGAATTGGCCAAACTTCCTAATTCTCCCTTACATTATAACAATTATTTCAAAATTTATAAAGTTAGGCTACTTTTTAACTATTTTTTTCTAATTCTAGAATTGTTATATGTTTTTAGTCATATTCTTTCAGATATGTTTAATTGTGTTCCCTTTATTTCTTTTAAGAATGTCCTACCAGTCCAAAAAGCAGCTGCGCGGACTCTCTGCGTTTATTTGCGCTACAATCGCAAACAAGAACAGAGACACGAAGTTATTCAGAAACTGATTGAACGTAAGATGATTTTTCCTCGATTACTTAAAAATGAAAGATAGTTTTGACTGAAGATCTGTTTATAGTTACATTTATTCAGTGTAATTTCCTTCCGTCATTGGGGGAATTACTCTTGGAAGACATTCAGTTGCTCATATTATCAGCAGCAAAATGTACTCTACATATGTGGGGAATATATCTGAAGCTTGTATAAAGGGTTTGGGGAAGAGGCAATGCAGGGAAATGATACTATGCCAAGACCCCTCCAACCCTACTTCTTGTACCCAAAATTATTACGCTGTAGGTGCAGCAATATACGGAGCAGGGTTCCTCTGTAGAAGTAAAACTCTCTAGAGGCTTCACCATAAGAAGTCCTGAATAAATCTTGGAAATTAATCTATTAATCAGTTATCTAAAGTTGATGTTTTGGTGTATGCTATGTGTTTTAAAGACAGTTTAAAAGTTTTAACAGTTTCCATTAACATTCCTTAATGTTTACACTGTAATTTTGATACTCCTGTGACATGGTTTGGAAGGCATACAGGTCTTTGTTTAAAACAGTAGCTACTTCACTTGCTATTTTAGCTTTTTCAAGTGCTCACTGACAGAATTAATTGAATTCAGGATGTTAGTTTTTCACTAAAAGAAATAATTGAGATAGGCTGAGAAGTTGTGCCTTTTGATGATGGGATTATCATCTTCAAGTCAAAGGTCAACCTGTGAAATCTTTTCTATCTGGCATTGAAACCTTGACAGATAATATCTGCAAGTTTTTATTTTTCAGAGCTGGGCCAAGGAAAAAGTTACTGGAACAGACTTCGGTTTTTAGATACTTGTGAATTCATTATGGAACTGTTTTCAAAATCATTCTTCTGTAAATACTTCTTTTTACCTGTGCTTGAACTTACACATGACCCAGTGGCAAATGTCAGGTATGACGAATATGTAGCAGTGTACAGGAAAAAAAAGCTTTAAATAATATATTAAGAAATACTGTTAGAAGTTTTATGTTTTGCTTAAATAATGGGACTTGAGTAAAAAATGTAAAGAATCTTCAGAATGACCAGTATTAAGACATAGGGGAGTGTGGAATAATGCTAAAAAATCCCAGAAGCAGGTGAGTTCTGAGTGTTTGAGAGACTGATCAAAAGCATCAGGGTTTGGGAGTGAAGGGAACAATGAAGCAGAGGAGCCAGCAATAGATGGGAAGAAAGTAATGTGCTGTTTCATGTGTATAGAGAGAGAAGCACAGCTTCAGTCTCCATTAATTTCCATCCATTTATGTCTTTGTCACTATATGTGAAGTAAAACATTCAAGCAATTCTTTCAGTGGTCTGAACTAAACAAGTTAGAACAGGTTTTACCTTATGGAAAATGGTATCTACTTCATTATTAAGGAAAATTGAAAAACAATACAATAGTATTAGGGAGTTTGGTCTGTTATTAATTTTTATAGAGTATTTTTTCTGTTATTTTTGTAGTAGTTCTCTTTTTTTTGTCACATATTTTGTGTGATTTTTTGCTTTTAATCTTGTTTCTGATCTGTGTCATTCATGTTGTCATCATTAACATAGCTGAACATCTAATACTAGGGCTGCACAGAGATTTATCTAAGCATAATTTGCACATACATGTGTGCACTCAGGAAGCTGCACCACATACTGTTTATTGCCAAGTGAAACTGTTTGAATAGACACTGTGTTTAGTATAACTGTGACATCTCAACTCAGCAGGATCCTCAAAATTAAGCTATTTTGTGCATATAGACTAACATTCATGTCTCATACCATTAAATTAAGAGGATTATATTAAGACAGTAAACTAAATTTGCATACAATCTGAAGTAGCTTATTGCTTTTAACAAATATTTTAATTAAAAGCTCTGTTGATAACAATATTAAAATTTAATGGAAACTTGAGCTAACTTGCAGTCCCTTAGCTGACATTCAAATTCATTTTGTCTTAATTCTTTTCTGCATGGTTCTTTTACAAAAGAAATGCACCATCTCCAGTGAAGTGCAGTTTACAGGTTAGATGTTGTTAGCTGATGGTTTTAAAACAGACTTAGGGAGATAATATTCTGGATTTCTGCAGTGTGGTGTAATTGTTGGTAATGGGAAATTGTGATGGTTAAAATATTTTGAAAATATAAAATGGTAAGATTAATTAATATGAGAAATTTTTTTTGATGTTTATGATCGGAGAGTTATCATGTCTGGCAAAGGATTCTCTGATCCAAAGCCAGTTGATTCTGAGAGAATATCACCATATATTGTTCTTGGTGTTTCTTCTAATCTAGTTCTGTAGATTAAAACTAGTCACTATTACATGCTATTACAGTCTGATAAAATGAAAGAATTTTTATTTCCTCAGTTGCATGAAATATCTTTAATTTTATCTGCAGAGTATTTTGGTGGTAATGAAATAAAAAGCAACGAACACGTATTTTGTATAAACAGTTTAGAAACAATATCTAGGAATCAAGGGAATGAATCATAAAATTGTTTAGGTTTGAAAAGACCTTTAAGATCATCAAATCCAACCATTAGCCTAAGTAAACCACTGAACCACATCCCTGAGCACCACATCTACACATCTGTTAAATACCTCCAGGGATGGTGACTCCACCACTGCCCTGGGCAGCCTGTTCCAGTGCTTGACAAACCTTTTGGTGAAGAACTTATTCCTAATATCCAATCTAAACCCCCTGGAGCAGCTTGAGACCATTTCCTCTTGTCCTATTGCTTGTTATATGGGAGAAGAGACCAACCCTAACAATACAACCCTTCAGGTGGTTGTAGAGAGTGATAAAGTCTCCCCTGAGCCTCCTTTTTTCCAGTCTAATCACCCCCAGCTCCCTCAGCCACTCCTCACTTGTGCTCCAGACCCTCCAGCTCCATTGCCCTTCTCTGGACACACTCCAGCCCCTCAATGTCTTTCTCACTGTGAGGGGCCCGGAACTGAACACAGAATTCAAAGTGTGGCCTCACCAGTGCCAAGTACAGGGGGACAATCCCTGCCCTGGTCCTGCTGGCCACACCATTGCTGATCCAGGTCAGGATGCCATTGGCCTTCTTGGCCACCTGGGCAGATTTGGCTCATGTACAGCTGCTGTTGACCAGCACCTCCAGGTCCTTTTCTGCTGAGCAGCTTTCCAGCCACTCTGCCCCCAGCCTGTAGCGCTGTGTGGGGTTGTTGTGACCCAAGTGCAGGACCTGGCACTTGGCCTTGTTGAGAAGCACAAGCAGATGCAGCCTCCAGTCATAAACAGGGAGATAAGGAAGGGGAAAGAAGGGCTTTCTTCTCGTCTTCTTAGTCTATCTGATATATTTTCATCTTTGCAGTTGTATGGAATTGCAGTAACATGATTTTTGGTGAGGCTTGGGCTCCTTTGTGCCAATGGACCAGATTTCCAGGACATTTAGGTAACTGATCAAGTTAGGTGTGCAGATCACTTGAAAAATCCACGGGTCTCATTATTTTTCTAGATAAAAAAAACCCCCTGAAACAAACCAAAGACATGTTTATGGACTGTAGTCATGATCTGTAGAGACATGTTTTTGAAAACAGTATGTCTGGAAACAACACATAAGCAACAACCACTTCTGAAAAATAAGACCTTCTAACTTAATTATTTTGTGTTGAATGCTAGCATGCAATACACTGAAAATTAATAATATATATTAAACATCTGCATCAAAAGGTGAATATTTGGGTTGTTTGTTTGGGTTTTTTTGTAGAATGAAGCTATGCTGTTTGTTGCCAAAAGTTAAATCGACTCTGAAGATTCCCACTGATAAACATTTACTTCAGCAGTTGGAGTTATGTATAAGGAAACTTCTGTGTCAAGAGAAAGACAAAGATGTCCTGACTATTGTAAAAAGAGTAAGCATTTTTGTTTTTCAGCAGCATTTTTAGCAATATTTTATCTTGGGGTTATCATTGAAAGCTAAGATGACTAAAGTTATGCGTTCTGTTTACTTTCTCAATGTAAGAACAGGAGATTAAAAAAATCTATTGTCTATTATGTAATTTTGAACAATTAAAAGATGATGTAGTATAGTATATTCTGTGAAATTTAGGAGTGTTGATGTTTCCTTGGTTACTTATATTTCAGGTATTTTGTAGTGATTGAAATTCAGGATTTTGGCTCAATGACCTTTTATGAAAAAGTAATGACTGACTACAGAAAGGATTAAATGTTGATTCTAGTAAAACTGATCAGGTCTGTGAGGTAGAGATATCTTGTTAATCTATATATTTTACAATATATAGACGAAGTATTTGCAGGATTTTAAAATGTTACAAATGTGTTTGTAATGTGAATATTCAAAAAAAGTACATCTTGAAGGAATGACTGTGCTTAGTCTCAAATTTAGAAATCATGGAATGAAATAGCTCAAGTAGGTGGCTTCCTTACAGGGCCAGTCTGCAAGAGAGACTGGGTGAACACCTGTGTGGAGCCTTCTGGTTTATACACAGATTCCTGAGTTGTTTTTGTTCAATCCTGGTTCCTCAGCCTGTGCTATAGCTATTCTTGCTTTGGTGCTTCCTTGAGTGTATTTTGAGTTCCATATAGATAGTCTGAGTCTATTCATTGTGAGTCTCACCAGGGCTCTGAGAATACTCTCTGACACCTTTTTACTGCATTTGTAGCACAAAAATAAAACCATAGACTTCAAATATTTAGGAAGAAAAAATAACTTTTTACTTCAAACTGTGGCATGCTGTTGAGTAATAATAAATAATGCTTTTCTTTGTAGACAGTGTTAGAATTGGACAGAATGGAGATCTCTGTAGATGCTGTAAGTACTTAATAACTTTAATACTTATCAACTACTTTTAGTTTCCATTTTCATGTAGTGATTTTTTATTTTTATTGATTTTATTTTGAAGTTTCAGAAAAGATTTTACGAAAATGATTTATTGGATCAAGAAAAAGAAAGACAAGAACATCTCCTTTTGGAAATGGTATATTTTATCAGTACACTGTCATTATTTTTAAATAGTTTTTAGCTAAATATTAATGAGGCAATAATTTTAAGGTAGGGGAAGTGCATATTTTGGAGAGACCTGATAGGTTCATAATCTGTGTGTGGTTTCATTTTACACTTTACAAAAGGGTTAAGTCCTTCATGTAACATTTTTTTCTTTACTACCTAAATTTTGCTGCATCAATTAGAAAGGCAAACTTGAGTTTCTTGAGAAACACCGTGTATAACATCATAAACTGGTCAATGAAACACCTCAGAATTCACATACAGCTTCCCTAGGCAAAGAAATTAATGTCATTAACTTCTTCTGTCCCAAGGATGCCAAAGGATGCTCTGTGTTACAGGCTTTCCTGTTAGCCAGGAAAAAAAGAAAAGCTTAAGGTGCAGTAGGCACTTGAGCACACAGCTTGCAGCAAACACTGCATCTCCACAAAGCCTGCATTAGACCACTGCAGTCCTCAGCGCTGCTGCCTCCCCTCCAGCCTGAGGTGGGAGAAGCTGAGCAGCTGATAGGATTCAGAAGATCCAATACTGTTATTAACATGGTTCCTCTGACTTGTAGTAAATGAACTTCTTTGTAGCGAACCAGAACAGATTCAAGAGTGTCCCAGAAATGTCATTGTTTCCTACGCTTGTGGGCCGCTTTGATGTCCGTAGGTATTGCAGGTCAGTAAGGAAATATACCTGACCCACAGACTTCCTGCCACTTCCCAGTGTCTCGAGCCAATGGTTCAGCTTTGTTCTCAGGCCCTGCATACACACATTCAAAATCTTGAACTTAGCTCTAGCAGTCTTCAGATAGATAGAATTAATGCTTTTATAGCATTTGAGTGGTGCAAAATAGCCTCCAGTGTGCTCTGTGTTCCTGTGTATTGTATGATGACATCAGTTTTTGCCCTGTTTCTACAGCTATACTTTAGAATTACTACTGAACTTTTATGATATGGGCCACTGATATTTGCAACCCTTCTGTATCACAAAGGCCTCATTAAGCATTGGCTGTGAGAGGCATGCTTTTAGGGAACCTGAGATGGACACAGTAAATTGTGACGTGTTGCAGACCTGAACAGATGAAGAGCCATTCAACCCACTTAAATGTATCTCACTGCTAAAGATTTTAATACTGAATATGTTAATAAGGTTCCTTAATTTTAGTAGCTGACTTTGTAGAAACTGTTTTCCAGCAACCCTGACCTGAATTAATTATCTCTTTCTTGTCTTAATTGGGTAGTAATTAGAACTATGTGAAGAAAATAGATTAGAACAATTATGGTTCACTTAACACTTCTTATTATGAAAATGGTATAGAAAATAAGCTAATATTTTATAGTTTTTTGAAGTTGGAGTGATATCTGTTCACCAAATGGAAGATGCTTTTAGGCTAGGTAGTATTACAGAAGGGCAAATAAATTCCATGAACCTGAACAATTTTGCATAGTTGATGTTGTTTTGCATAAAGATTTATCAACCGTAGATGTTAATTTTAGTTCGTTATAAAGTTTGAATATATGTGACACACCTTAACATTTAGGAAAAACATTTTCATTGAATTGTATGAAATAAAAATATTGCCCGTTCTATTTCCAGAGTATCTGTTTAACAGAAAATTTTTACATTGCCAGCTGCCCATTTCTGTATCTTTTTAAATATAAAGAAACCCAAAAGCCAGGCATAATTTTAATAACAAGTTATAGGTGTGAACTTCAACTCTGAGTTTTCTTCAGACTGTGATTTTTAAATATGATATGTAGTCTGATTTGAGTCTGTACTACTTAATTGGTTCTCTGGATATTCATCAGGAGTTGTACTACTACAGGAGAGTAGAAATGAACTGTTATTTGGAAACACAATTTATTTACTTTTACCTGAGTAATATCTAAGAAAATTATTCATTCTTTTAGGAACAATTAGAAAAAGAGAAGCAGAAAAATGAAGGAAGATCTACAAATATTAATGATAAGATGTTTGAAAAGAAGCGTAAGTTTGTTTATATGTGTACATGTTGTTTATGCATGCTTTACTCTTCTACAAAGGTAGTGGAGAAAGGAGCAGGAGAGAGACACTTTATACAATAGAGTTTTAGAAGTTGGAAATAAATTTTTTTTCTATGTATTTCTGAAGTTATTTATGAAAACTGGCCTCCTATATGATATATAATATAATATATATATCTATATCTTTTATTTTGGCTTTATTAATAAAATACATTAAGGTTTTAGTTCTCTGTTACTTTTCATTTTGTGGTATAGTGTAAGTACTTGTCCGTGGTATTTCTGAAGTGCTACTAGCACTGGATTAGATATTATTACACTTTGCTCTAGGACTGTGATATGTTATGTGCTTTCTTTTATATAAATTTAAGTTTTAAGAGGGAAGGGATTATACTGGATTTTTTTTTTCAATAGGTAGAGACAGTAAAACATCATCAGTGTTGGCAAAAAACATCAATCTCTCTGTTTCTGGAAGCTCTTCTGGTACATCAGCAGGTAAGAACTGTTCAAAAACTCACCTGGAACACTTTGATCTCACATCATAAGGCTACACCCCAGCAAAGGTGCTGTTGACATCTGTGGACCCAAGTTTCACATACTGCATAGAGGAAAAGATTCCTCTCCTAGAACTGAATGTATTTTCTATGGTTTTTAGTTTTGTTTTATTGTGTAGTATATAAATAATGACCTAATGTTTTTTTTCTTGAAGTATTTAAATCAGTTCCTTCATCTACCATACATTGACAGAAAAATGTATTTAAAAGTGTTCTTAATTATTGAGGAAATGCAGTATTTATATTAAAAATTGTTCTTTATAATTTTAGGCAAAGAAGAAAAAAAATCCAAGCTGGTTCGAAGCCAATCTTTCAGTACTCAAGCACTGCATCCAAAATACAGCAACATAGACAAGTGTCCTAAGTATCTTTATAATCTTCATTGCTTACCTCATAGGCAAATATTTACTAGTAGACTGCTGTTATGAAATTATATGCTCATGGATCTCTGAAAGTAGTGGTGTGCCTACTGAATTGTGACTTATATTTTCAGCTTTCTGTTAATTGATTAACTGAGGGAATAAATACCATCTAAGGCATGCTGAAGCCTACAAATGGTTATGAATTCCTTTGAGGTAGATATATGTTACCTTTACCATGTATAAAAAATAATTTTCAATATGAATTGCTAAATCTAATTTTGTACATTTCTTAAAGAAATTTCAGCATAACTTTCTCATTTAATTTTTTCATATAAACTTGGAAATAACCTCCAATACTATTAAACAGCAGGATGATACAATTGAGAGGAACACTTTCAGAAATAACCAACTTGGTTTTGTTTTGTTTTGTTTTTTTTTTTAAGTAAAAGTTCTGCTACAGGATATACATCTTCAGTATCAGGAATGGGAAAGAGTTGTATGTTATCCTTTAGTGGTAAGTAGGTTATTGTATTGCATTTCACTTCAAGTTTTTTGTGCGGGTGTTGGATATATGGGCCCAATTAGAAAGGCATACTCTAAGATGTCATTCTCTTAAAGAAAGCAGAATAATAGATATCCAATATGTTTGGGCATTTAAGTGCTGGTTTAGTAAATGTATTTTTCAGATTATTTTTTTTCTTACACACTTGTTTTAATTTATGTTTAAATATAGTAAAAATAAACTGAGTTTGTCATGTCCTGGTTGGAATTTCAGATATCATAAAAAGGTTGGGTTTGCAGTTTTTCCCCACCTATTTTACATGAGGAGAATGAATATTATGTGTAACTTCTACTGAATTAAGAGAGAGAAACTACTGTTTGCAGTTCTGTCCACTAAATTTTAAAAGAGTTTGGATGATTAAAGATAAGATTGAGATGAATGGCTTCATAGAGAAATCTGTCTTTCCATTCACTGCCAATAGGCACTAGACAATTAAATTACATTAAATAGCTAAATTTTAAGCAGCTAAAGATTGGCCCAACAAATCATGCTCATTACATATATTAAATGTATTATATTTTCTTTGAAAATGTGTATTCCAGTTATTTAGAGGACCTTTTTCATAAAAATACTTGAAGGAATATTAAGTTGAAACCATTCCATTAAAATTTTGGATTAGTGCCATAGGAAATATGCCACTATTGCCACAGGAGAAACAGCTCATTCTATTTACTCTCTGTGTACTTTTTTCAACCAAAATTCCTTGTCTAAGCTGCAGCTCTCTATTTCAGATGATTCATTCCGGACTCATTCTACTGGTAATAGTGGGAATGCTGCCTTCCCTTCTAGTTCTTCTCGCAACTTATTTAACTCAACTGACCAAAAGAACAATGGAAATAAGGAGAGTCAGTCCCGAAAAATGAGCATGTAAGTAGTTGACAAGAGGTTAAACTGAGCCTAGGGCTGATGTTTTCAAAGGGAACTCAAAAGAGCCGTGTAAAATGAGGCCTATATTTATTATACTTCTGCACACAGATTTTGAAATACTAAAATAGCAGGGTAGAAATGTGATGTATGCAATTATAAGTGTTTCTAAGATGGCATTACCTTCTAATTAGTCTTTCACATTGTTTCTCCTGCACATATTTGCATTCAGCTGGTACATAATTGGGTGGGTGGAATGGGACAAAGTGAAGGTTTGTGCCTTTGATATGTAATAACTACAGTCACAGTGATTTAGCTTCCTGTAGTTGGAGAAATAGAATTTAAGTATTTTTAGACTACTTAGTTTTTAATTTTCCTTCTTTTTGTGTACTTATATATGTTTATGCATCATTATGTAACAATTTCGTGATGATTCTTGAGACTTATGATGAACTGGTACTGCTACTTGTTATTAATGCAGCCTTCGTTGCCTTACCTTAGCCATTTGAAAAAATCAAAAATTCAATACTAGGCATCACCCTCAGGCTGCTTTCCTTTAAACATCAGCCTGTGCTGTTCAGCATTTTGGAAGAACAAAATCAAAGATGTATTTTTTGCTCCTGAGATAAAACTGTAAGTCATAGAAAATCACCGACATATACACACCCAAATCTCTGTACTCTAGCAGCAAATTCCCTGCAGATGCCTTTTACACTAGAACTTGTAGTTCTAAATTACTGTCATTGGACAAGCTGTAATTTTGTGGGCTCAGACTGAGACTTTTCTTTGCTAGCAGAGATTTGCATTCTTAGCCATGGCAAAATGGAGAAAGGAAAGGTGCCAGCTATAGCAAGAAAGGGAGTCTGGGAAAGTGAACTTCAGTGTAATAAAAACTACAACTGGAAGCTAAGATAGAAAAGAGGAAGCATCTTATATTGATTTACCAGGTATAAAGAGGAAACAATAGTGATGGTCTGTTCTGGTGAATTAAATATCAGTATGAATATATTTGTCCACTTCTGTATTTTCAGTTTCCTTTAAAAGACAAACCAAAACCCCTCCCCAACTTTACTCAGACTTTTAAGTGAATAAAAATATTAAATTATAAAATAAAGCACTCAAAAGCTTAACAAACAAAAAAAGAAATTCTCAGGACAGTATTAATTTAGCTGCTTGTGTACTTGATTTTTTTCCTGCTGGAATTTTACCATCTTCCCTGTACAAGATAAGTTGTTTTATAGAATGTACTCAAGCTTGCGTAGTGACCTACTGTTTTTAAAACTGCATTTTTTTTTGTAGAAAAGGTTGGAAGGTATGTTGTGAATGCAGATGGACTGTTTGTGATGAGTCAGTCGTTTCACAGGAATAGTACTTTAAGGTGCCAAATCACTTTGCCCTCTGTCCCTGTCTTTGCCAGTGTCTAATGCCTTCTCTTAATAATACCCACAGTACTTCAGACTTTTTATAGATGATCATTAGGGGGTCACTTATTTCAAAGTGCACCATTTCAATGTCAGCAGTTAGAGCAGTAGACACGCTGACATTTTCAGCTATCTATGAAGTAAATGGGGCATGTATCTTGAGAACATAAAATGTCATGGAGTGCTACATAGTTTCAAAACTTAGGTGTGCTCAAAACCTCATTTTCTTTCACCCTAATCACTGTATGCCTCCTTTCCTCACTTTAAAACCAGAAAATTAGTTCAAATGTTGTAAATGTTTTTAGCAATCTGTAGAAATTGTAATTATTTGCTGTCCCACAAGAATTTGAGGAAAGTGAATGGATTAATATTCACGAAGTAGAGGTGCAAAGGTTAGTTAGACATATTTTTTATATCACATAAAACTTTTCCAAATTTCAAAGGTTTTTCTGTCTGCCATTTAAAATAAAACTGATATCTTTTGTTTAAATACAAAGGGACAGAAGAAGGCTCACACAGAGCTGTTTACACCTTTGTCTTCAGGCAGGAGAGTAGAATTTTAGAGACACAGCTTCAAGTCTCTGCACCATTCCCAAAGGAATACCTTAAGAGCAGGGTATTTGAAAGTAGCTATCTGATCAAACACAATGATCTGGATGCTTTGTCTGGTTCAGAAAGTCCCTGAACTGCATAGGGTCAGAAGCCAAGAGGATACACTAGGGGAAGAAAAATATTTTTGGGGAAAGAAAAGGAAGCTTAGGATGTCCTACATTTAGTTCTGAATAAGAGTTTTAATGTTCTGTTTTCTTATGGGAAAACATATCTCTCAAGTTGGTCTAATGTCTGCTGTGCTGTAGATTCAAATTCTCTTTTGTAAACTGACTCAGTACTTAACTGTTTTCATAAGAAAATGAAACAGCTCTATAAGGAGATATTAAGAGATACAGGAATTTTAGGTGGTAAATGTATTCAATCACAGATACATTAAGCTGTACTTTTTATCTTTCTTTTGCTCAGGAAATCAGGCCTGGTGCTAAATATACATACACTAAAATTTAAAAAGACCCAAACCAACAAAAATGCTGGTTTCAAGGAAGCATTATTTTCTACACTTTCTAAGTTGAATGATGAAAAAAGTTGATACCCAAATACATAAGCAGCTGACAGAAATCACTCAGAGAGAAAAATTTCAAAATTGTACAGTGAGTGGTGCAATTGAATAGATGCTCATCAATGAGCATCACCTTTGCTGGACTTGTTAAGGCAGAAAACTTGTGAGAAAATAATAATTGGGTATTTTTTTAGACTGTATCATCATGCAGATTTACATACGTGCTGGTTAAAATTTGCACTGACCATCTCAATTCTGGCAAGACCTAAGTTTTAGTTTGCTGGTTCTGCAACTTGAATAAGTCAACTTCTAATATGTTTCTTTTAGTAGGTAAATATGTGGGCAGTAACACATTCCATAATTAAAGTATAAGAAGATAAAATTAATGATTCTTAGTTCAAAGTGATACATGTTTGGATGATATTGTTTAATTGCTTAAGCCTAATATTTTGCATAAAACTGCTCTATTGGCAAATGTTCACTTTTGACGATATAGTGCAGTTT
The DNA here is from genome assembly GCA_013397795.1 of Orthonyx spaldingii. Taxonomy (NCBI): domain Eukaryota; kingdom Metazoa; phylum Chordata; class Aves; order Passeriformes; family Orthonychidae; genus Orthonyx; species Orthonyx spaldingii. The sequence continues at coordinate 55,129 of VZTJ01003404.1, read as the reverse complement.
GCAGGGATGAAGAATTTCTGATTTCATATATGATAGTGCTTTGAGAAATTTTCAAAACTCAGAGTTACTTTGGTGAACTGAGATCTTTTCTTACCACACTCATGCATTCAGACATTCAGTTTGAACTAATTTGTAAGTGTGTGCAAATTAAAATTTTATCTCTTTTTGAAAATAACATAGATGCACAAAAAAAACCCCCAGTTAGTAAATCATGATCCAGTGCTCACAAGCAGGTGACAGGAAAGTATTGTTTTAGTATAGGTGTCAGTTGCTAGATGTTAGGTAATACTTAGGCAATAGAAAAAGCGAGAATTATGGTAAAGAAGCACCTGTATAACTTAATGAGGGAATCACAAAAGAGATGACTACCTGCTTTAAGTACCTGATGGAATAGGAAAGAATCAGAAAGAGCACTGGTTGAGTACTTTGTCCCACAAGAGATCTTACTTATTTCCAGAGCAGACAAGTTTTTTCTGACTTCTGTTGAAGGGTTGCCAGCTAGATCATGAATCATCCTCGTGCAGATATTGACACAATTCATGAACACTGTGTTCTATCAAGCAGTCAGATCTTGTGTCATTATGCTACGTAGCTTTATTATATTCTTTTGAATGTTTTCAGCTTTATAAGGTTAAGTTAGATACAAGCTGTTTTGCTTGAGTTTATATTGCTGTGATATGACTGATTTCAACATGCAATTGTTTAAAACTATTTAGAAACTTTATAGATCCGTCAATGAATATATCCACTTTATAGACAGCATTTAAGTATTTTGCATCTTGCCTATAGTCATATAAATATTGCTTGATTTTATTTCACTTTGAATTAAAACTTTCTTTAAGGATGTGTGGTACAGGTTTTCCATCTTGTAAAAAGAGGGAGTAGATTTATTGTTGCATTAAAATTAATTTTCTAATTTATTATTAGAGATTTTGAATTTATTATTAGAAAATTAGCTTTAATGCAACAATATATCTAAATAAATAGCAGTATTTTATAAAATGTCCACAGCTGACCTTTATGACATCCAGTTTGGTGCTTCACTATAATGTGCCAATTATATGTTTAAGATAATGATCTTAAAGTAATGTCTTTTATCCAGTCATATTGTGACAGAAAGTTAAGCACAAGATGAAATAGTTTTGCTACTGATCTACTACACTTTGAGTTGGTTACTTACAGCTTTTAATCATGTTTTCATCATGGTGTTTAAGATGTTGGGAGTTCTGAGTTCCAGTGGGACTGGCATGTGTTTTGTGACCCGTTTCTGTGGTGAAGCTAGTAGGTATCCTGACACTGATATATTATAATATAATATATGTAGTTTTTAAATATTCAGCAGTTTTAAAACAGTGAAACAGAACAATGTGTTGTGTTAGTTTTAAATGCTACTGTAAAATATTGATGCAGATTAATATTTCCAGAGTTCTAAAAGTTATGCGCCATTCTTAGAAATATTTCTGACTGATAAAATAGTTGTTAATTAACGCAGCTACAACTCTTTGAAGCTGAAAAACAGTATATTTAAAGACTAAAAAATTAAGGCATGAAAAATCCAGAAATTACCCAAATGACCTTGAAACAGGAGACCTAGAAATGGCACTGTAATGTGCCAGACTTCTGGCACCTTTTGTAGCCATGAGTAGACTGCTTGTACCAGCTTAACCATCTCACTCAGATGGACCTTCTGTAGACAACTTAATGGAGAACTTCACCCTTCTTGTGAAGAATGCCCTCAAAATGTGTCCATTTGGCTTTTTCAGTGGGTGCAGTAGAGCATCTAATATTTCAAGTACAGCAACTAAGAGTTATGTTAAAATGTTGTGCACAATAGCAGTTTAATGTGTTATGTTATTTAATAATATAGTAACAACACATTACATGTGTTTCTTCCTTTGTATGAAGAAAAAAACAGAAAATCAAACTCTTAGATCATCTGACAGAAAAATGAAGGAACTAGAGACTGGAGGAAGCAACGTGCTGATGAGATAAGGTGGGAGCAGCAGATGGGACTCTCTAATGCCTGGACTGAATAAAATGCATCCTGCAATGTTAAAACTTTAAAATAAATATTTTAAATAAAATTCCAAGCTGTAAAATATGTTCTGATAAACACAGTAATGGTTGCAGAATTCTAATGTTGTAGTGAAATGATCTGAAATATAACTTCAGCTATTTGCTCTTAACTGCTGCAGCTAAAGAGATTTTGTTTTCTTCAGTTATGGCTTTGTAGTTTGAATTCTTGGATTTAGAATGCATATACCCATTATTTAATTGGCTTATTTACCATCTTAGCATATTTTAAGCAAGAAATAGGATGAATTGTTATGAATATGAAAAATTTTGAAGAATCTGCAAACCTAATTTAAGACCAAAGTCCAGAACCATTGATCGGTCTGTAAAAAAACATAGACTTTTGAAGCATTGTGCTGTGAATTTGGAATTAATGTTCTTACAAGTACTAAGTTCATAAAAATTCTATGTAAGTTTCAAAGCAATCTAAAAGCAAATGTCTCCAGATGATGTAAAAAAAGTTTCGTTTCATAAGTTTTGTTGTATAAATACTTGTTTTAATTTTTAGTATTTCAAATTGTATTTTCACTTTAATAATTTATAATAATGAATCTAGTTTTTAATCAGCTGCTATTGCAAGCTGTCATGGTTCAGTGATGTCATCTGCATTTGTTTGTATTAATGCTAATGTTTCTATCAAAATCTATGTGGAAAAACATGCAATTATATTTTAAAAAGTGCTATTTCTGCCAAAACTTGAGAGAGGGATTATGAAGCTATTGTCAGCTTCTCTATTTCAAAATGGAGGCAGCATAAATATATTGATATCAGAAATATATGGTTTTTAAAATTTATTGGTGTATGATAAAGATGATCTGGTCTGTGTATGCATATGCGTGTGTGGTTACTTTTTATAATGTAAAAACATGAATGATGATTTACTCAAAATAAAACCTAGGACAATGCTGTACATGCATGTTCTTGAAAAAAAAATTCTCAGGGCATCTTTTATAATTAAAAGAAATAAAAGCACTTATCTATGGAGGGTATTTATTTAAAATAGTAATAATGCTGGATGTATACTGTCTTATGTGAAGTACAGAATGTTTCTTTGGATTTAGCACTGTCTGAATTCTTAAGCTTCCTACACCGCAGTTGGATTTAGCTACATTCTCTGTCTTAAGTCATAGGCATTGTTTGGGTTCTGTGGAAATACTTAATTTTTCACTTTGTTCTGCAGCCTGGTGTAGGATCTTGTAAATCACAATTTTTTAAAAAAGCTTCTTCAAGTTTTACGATGTTTAACATTCAGTATTGATATAGATGTACAGGTGACCTGGCCTGGCTCCTCCTGGGTTCTGCTTTTGGTTCATTAATGCAAACAGATACTCCCAGTTCCCCAGGGACAGCTGGACTCGAGTGCCAGGTACAGCTGCTCACCCTGGGCTGCAGGAGACTGCTCAGTCTGTTCTTACTCTGACCTTTGCCAGGGACCAAACTCAGATCATCAGTAGCCAGCTGTAGAACAGGACTCAAAACTGTGTTTGCCATTTCGATGCCTTTACTAGAGCAATGCAAAACAACCAGTAAGTTCAGAAATGGTAAGCTCTTTCTCCTCTTAATAAGCATGTAATAAGTTCTGTAAAGTCTGTCTTTTGTTTCTTCTTGGTTGTCATTGTCTGTCATTTTAAACTGATTATTTAATGCTGATAACATGTGCTCTACTTGATAACACTATTATGTATTAAATTCCTTCAATGTAATCTTTAAATGCTCTGTTTAGACATTTTTTGGACTGGACATTTTCCTTGTGCAATACCTCTGGTGTCTCATGCATGCTTTCATCAGTCCTTTACACTACAGACCTCCATCCAAGCAGTCTTTTTAGGGGCCACTTACTTCTGGGTTAGTTCTGTTAAACCGCACCAATGCTCTTGAACCCTTCAGCTCATTGTTTTTACCTGCTGGTCAGCTGTAGCTCTGGAATAACAGCTGACAGTCAGCTGTGCAGTGGAATTGATTGGTTTTCATATAGATCAGTGTCAGGAAGGAGTGATTCTGGTTACATTTGTAATGCAATCTGGAGTTAGGTTAGATGCACATTCATAGTCTAGTCAGATAGCAGAGCCTGCCTCCTAAGACCTTTTGTGAGTGGCTTACACCAGTGTCTGGGCTGTTGTGGGCAGACAGGGAATGGTAACTGAGGTGAATTTTAGAGATTTGCCAGCTTTATCCTATAATGTATCTTTTGTATCTTCTCTAGGGGATGTATCTGTTTATGTGTGTTTACTGAGAGATACCTGTCAAGTTCCTTGCCAAATGATTTTGAAAAGTCTTCTGCTCCCTTTTGGGCAGTTATTTAGTGAAGGTTGTATGAGCAAGCAGAATAACGCCGAGATCTGTTAGTTACATAAATCTGAAAGTAGCTTTTTGCATTGTTTTGTACTTTATGCATAGGACTCTGCTGATTAAAATTTATTAAATGTTAAGAACTTCTTGTTCTGTTGGAAACACTGCTCAACTTGAATAAAGGAAATTGTGTTTAGATCATAGAAATGGTTCTCTGAAACATCTTGGCAACACCTTTTGGATTTTAGGATCAGCTCTGTGAATAGATTTGTTCCACTTCAATGGAGGTATGTTTCTTCCTACCAAAGTCTGCTTTAGTTCAGTCATAGAGTCCTGTTACATAGTTCACCCTGGTATCTAGATGATATTACAGGTAGAAATTCTGGGTTTAGGAGAGTGCTAGTTTTGTGCTATGAAATAGTACAGGCCAGATTTTTCAAAATTGGAATACCAAGGTTGCTTTTCAGAATTATTTTGTTTTTAATTCAAAGAATATTTTTAAAGCACATCACGTACTTTGAGAAAATGAGGTGGTTTGGTAGTCTGCATAAACACTTCGAAGGAGGTCACACTCACAATGTAGACTTCATGATAGACCAGCACAATTTTCACAGTAATAAAATAAAGATGTCTAGACAGAGGCTGTAAATTCTCTTTTAGGGCTTGATACTGTTTCTGTTTTTTTAACTCGCAAAATTCTGCTAACATTGAGCTCACTGGGCTCTTAAGTCTCTGCAACAGAAGATAACATTGAGGAATTTCCAGTGTTTGGGAATGAGCTTCCTGAATATTTTGGCATACGAATGTCTGGGACTCTTTATTCAGATTTATCACTAAAATATTGATTTTTGAAAGTTCAGTTCTGTGGTTGTTTGGTTTTCTTTTAATTTCAAAAGTGGATTTTACAAGTCACATTTTTGTTGCTTTGAGCCTTAATGAAGCTATCTTGTTACATGGCATGAATAAAATATTGCTAGGACGACCTGGTGCTAGTTGGAGAGACAAAGCAGGTTTTCACATTTCATATTTCAGTGTCTTTTTATTCTAAAATAAATGAATAAAATAAAAATAAAGCCTCTTACATACCAAGAATAGAAACTATTACCTTTATTCACATTTCTGTTGGATCAACCACCCTGCCAACAAACAGTAATGTTTTAAAAGTTTCTTCAAAAATCATGAAAAGGAATGGTCGGTCCACTCTGATGACAGGAGGCACCGTGAATGCAGTTATTTCTGACCCACTTGCTGCTGCAGCCTCAGTTCCTTCTTCATCCACTTCAATAACTGCTTTTTGGACAACCTGAAGTGCAGGGTAGAAATAAAATACGTGACAGAAATAAATACTAAGATGAAGAGTATTTTTTTCCAGGTGAAGGCATTCAGTTGAAGTAGGCTTCTATTAAGGATTAAAATGAGCAGGTCAGTGCAATTTGTTGGACTGGTAGACCCATGTGCTGTCTGCTTCAGCAGCAGAGGAGCCTGCAGAGCCACTATGCCCACAGTGCTCACAGTGTGGATGCTAGTTCAGGAGTCATTGCACTTTTCCACATTTCTGAGGACAGACCTCACTTAGAGATTGGGGGTTTTGCATGAAGCAACCATTGTATTTGTGTAGAGTGCTCCTCTTTGACACCTAACTGTACAAGGGACAGTTTCTCAAAAGTAGGAAGTGTGTTTTCACCAGTCACAAACACTGACTGGCTATGTCATCCACAGTTGATTTTGTGAGAGCTTAGGGAAATGCACCAATCTTTGCTTTTTCCCCTGTATGTTTCTAATTTGTACATTTGGTAGTCCAGACTAAATATGTACAGCAATGAGGTACAGACCTGGATTGGTTTGAGGATCTTCCCCTCCCACTGAAATTGCAACCTGGCAGAATCTGATTTTTCTTTTTTTTTTTCATCTTTTCCATTTTGTTCTTTCAGTCTTTGAATATCTCTGAGTGCTTCCACTGTGTTTGGGTCTGTATTGGTGAACTGCCTGGTCAGCTAGTGGATTTCCAGCTCCTAATCTCCTAATTCTAGGAATTACTTATGTGAAAACAGTTGAAGCACTTTACCAGTGTTGAGCTTTCTGCTACATATTCTTAAATAATAAATCTGTCTTTCACAGTTCACAGGGACAGGATGCTCCTCTGGCACTTTGTAGCTGATGCACATATTGCTTCTAATATCAGTTAGCAGGCTCCTGTTAAAGTGTGATTTTTTCATAACACAATAGAGTTAACTGCTGAGAATCAGCATGAAAGTTACATGATCAAGAGGAAGAGAGAAAAGTGCTGCAGATTGCCATTATATTTCCCAACAGTGAAGTAGTTTATGCCAAAATGAAAATCACTGCAATTTTATCCATTAAATATTTATTCTTAGGATGTTACATCTTCCCAGAAAGGTTGTTTTGTTAAGCCACCACAATTTTGAAACCCTTTAGGTCAAACATCAGAGCTTCTGAAACTTGTATAGAAGTGTTTAGTATAACACCCTATTAACTGGCTAATCACAAAGGCTTCTGTAAGGATTTGGTGTAGGGAGGCTTGGAAGAGCAACCACCAGAAGGATTCTTTCTCATAGGGTACAAACATCCGACGGGAGGGTGCAAAGAAGATAGAGCCAGGCTCGTCAGTGGTGCTCAGTGACAGGACCAGAGGAAGTGGGCACCACCTGAACAGAAGGTTCCCTCTGAACATTAGGAAATGCATTTTCATGTGAGGGTGACTGAGCACTGGCACATGTTGCCCAGAGATATTGTGGATTCTTCCTCTTTGGAGATACTGAAAAGGTGTGTGGACATGGTCCTCAGCAACTTGCTCTAGGTGACCCTTCTTGAGCAGAGGGGTTCCCTCCAGAGGTCCCTTCCAACCTTAACCTTTCTGTGATTCTGAAGCCTCTTGGAGTTATGGTCTTGGATTATCAGTGCCATACAACCCTCTACAACCACAAGTAGTTGCATGCTACAATTCCTTATGTAAGTTTATAAAGCTATGTTTCAAAATTGTGTGGCAGATTAATTTTATTTGGGTCTTGTTTATAAATTCATCTTGTTTCATGAAATTTTTTACTTTTACTGTAATGTATGAATTTGTATTTAGAATTAATTGCTTTTCATCTTGTTCCACACACTCCGTTCTTGTAGGCACAGTACCTCTGTGTTACGTCTTTCATCTCCTTTCTTACTATGCCTTTTAATTTTCTATCATCAGCAAATTGTCTTTTCTATAGATTAGCTGTTTCTTTTTCATAAGACATCTCTGGTCACATAGACCTGTTCCTTCTTGATATTGATGTGATTGACAAGTCCTTTGTCTCCCATTCTCTTCTGCTTCTCATTCTGCCTCTGTTTTCTGTCAGTCTTCTGAAATTCGCCTATGCTGTCCCTTAAACAGTGGTACAAAATATATTTTTCTCCTCCGCTTTTTCCATGGGGCTGTGTTCCTGTCTTGGCCATTCACTGCCCTTGCCTGTACCTGTTCAAAGGTTCTTTAAAAGTTTCAGCATATGAAACATCTGTGGAACATCTGTTTGGGTACATGTGTTTGAGTACAACTACATTGTGCCAATCTTTTGCTGTAAGATTCTGTTTTTTCTCTTCCATGATATGGAGAAGGAAAAGTAGGAGTGCTTTGCCTTCTCTTTTTCACTGTTACTTTTTTGAGATTTTATTATTTAAACTTTCTAAGTTCTTTGTTTTTTTAGAAGTATACCTGTCTCTGGACTGTGTACGAGGAGTTCCCTTCTTGAATTTCCTTCCTTGCCCTGGCTTTTGCTGTTTGACTATCATTTACAATGTCTTTTTTGTTCAGAGTTTTTGTGAAATTGTGCTCATTCCCTGCCAACTATATTCCTCTTGAGGCAGAGCTTTTCTCCTGTGATGGGTTAGCTTTGGGAGGCATCGAGCACCTATGAGATGTCACTGCCTCTTACCTCTACACACCTCATGCTTGAAGTGGGATCCATCCTGGTTAAGATGTGTAGATTGCCTGTACCTGGCAGTGTCCCTGTAAATGTATATGACCATCTTGGCTGGGCCATTTATATACTATTATAATCCAAACAGCAAATAATTTTAGAAGGCTTACCTGTGAAACTGCTACAAATTCGTGATCTGTCAGATGACTAAGATCTGCTGAACGTGTAAAGAGCTTTTTAATTCCAAGACCATGAAGCAGTTTCTTCATTTTGTATTTTTGCTCTAGTTTAAACTTTGGAAATGAAACATCCACTTTTCTGTTAAAAAAAAATAAAATTCAATGCAAAGAGTAGGTCACTTGACCGCTGAAATGCACACTACTCAGAAATTAAGCTTTACACAGAAAAGGAAGGGACAAAAACTGAAGAGTCTCTGCTGGCATTTAGGTTGGCAGAAAATAATTTCTAACCTGTTGACTGCCAGCGATGCTAGAAATCATTTCCTTCTCTGTATAATATTTTCACCAGCATTTACAGTGTCCTGATACCAGGGTGACACACTAATTTATTGACTGGTGAAAAGAATTATCACTTCAGGAACTACATTTCACAGGAATCATTTATGTTTACATTTCTGTATTCAAATTTATCAATTCCTCTGGGTTTCCCCTAGTAAGAAATGTTTAATAAATGTCTAGATTTATTGTGGATTTTTCTTGGCAGGGCTACATTGAAGAAGAGAGAAGATCTAAGGAAGAATATGGAAAGACTCATGTCCTCAGAGAGAGGGAGAGATTTTTAACTGAGATGAACCAAAGAGTTGTCCCCTCAGAGTCAAAACTTTTAACATGCCACTTGGGCTGTGGATAGGCCATTAAAGGACCTCTACTCTGTAGATACCTCTTGCCACAGAGATGCTCACATGGTAAAAGGCTTAGGAAGACCAGCTAATCTTTGCTGGGCTTTATTGCTTTGCTGCAGTAGACATCAAAGACATTAGGGCGCCGTGGGTGTTAAAGCAATACCTGCTTTTCATGTTTCCAAGCCAGGTTTCCACAAGCTCTGTAGTCAGATGGTCTTCAATTGAAATGTAGTCTCCCTCTTTTTCTGGGATAACAATCAGCATGTAGGCATTCCCTTTGTAAGGTATCTTTACCACAGTGCATCTTAAGTTCTCATCAAAAGTTGAATTAATTCTGTCTGACTTGAACATCATGGGTACCTCTACGCTTCTGTATTTGTTTATGTGGAAAGTCTCCATTTCTGTGAATTCAGAATTAAATGGATGGACCCACTTGCCTGAGGAAAGAAAGAAAGAAATTAAATAATCGTGTGTGTTTAGATTCGTTCAGAAAAATGTTCTGGAAAGTGTAAAAAACTATAGGATATTTTCTCTATCTAGCTGAAGTGGCTGTCAATTGTGTCTGGGATAAGTGGATGGCAATTTCAGTATATTTTATATTTATTGTATATAAATTTTTTTACAGAAAAAACCCAAAGCAATCCACAAAATAAACTTCTTCATTTACACAGAAAGAAGGGAAATATTTTTCTAAGGTTGGTTAGTTGCCACTCAAGTTCAGAATTTATGTTCTCTTTGTTTATTAAATACCTAGTGAGCATCTGACCTTTACTAACATGTAATCTTCTCTGAAATTCTCTACCATTAAATATCCTGTATTTAATTTAATTATCCAATACTGTGGATGGGGATTCAGCAGTGCACTGCCCTCTCCATGGAATGGTTGCTGCCCATCACTGGTATTTCTTTCCCTCCACCTGTAAGGTACTATAATGGGGTACTTGGGTTCCTCTGGGGCAGGTGATTCTTGATGGAAATGGAGAAATGATTTTTGTTTCAATGATTTTGTCTACTATGTTAAATCAGTCCATGATTTTATGCCCAGTATCCAGCATTTAAGACTATTGTGATTAAGGCTTTTTCATTTTAATGGGTGAATGAAAACAAAACATTGCTTCCAGTCGTAAAGAGGGATAATTTGGAGATGAACTGAGATAGTTTGATTCGGGGCTTTTTGTTCTCTTTGAAACTATTGTATGGAAGAAAGTATAGAAGAATTTTGGTTCCCTATCATTAAAAATAATTTCCTATGAAATAAGCTTAATAGAAGCAAGTAAATTTAGATAGAGACATAGAGAAAACAGTACATCTAAATTCATTTAAACTCCCCCTAATGTAGCTTAAGTTAGAGTCTTGATTCTTCTAATAGATAATTATTTTGCAAAATAAAAACAGCAGTTACCTTTAAAGACCATGTAGTCCACAAGCACCAGTTTATTATGGCGATCCAGCTCTTCGAAGAGCCCCGGGATTTTTCCTTTGGTCCTTTTGTTAATGTTTTGATTTATGAAAAGTTTTGCCTGTGTAAAGTTTTCAAAGTCCACTTTCAGGAATTCCATATCAAAGTACTGCTTAGATAAATTCAGGAAAGACTCCTTGAGTCTGAAGTCCTTCTGAATAAAAGAAAGACTACCTTGCACGAGGAGGAATTCTTCATTCATTGTGATGTTACCTATCAGTTGTTTAAACAAAGCTGGTAAATATTGGCGATCCACTCTGTCCTTCACAGCATGGAGGTTTAGACCTTTTACAATTTGTCTGTATGTTTCTCCTTTGGCTGCCAGCATATAGACACTCATGAGAGCTGATACAGAAAGGGGAGAGATGATCACATTGTTATCATGTGTCATTGCAATTTTCCTGTAGAGGTTAAATCCAAAATTTGCAGTCTTTTCAGTGAAGTTGTGAAGAGTGAAGTCTTCAAGACCTTGGTCTTCAAAAGACTTAGAGATATTTTTGTGATGATACCACTCTTTGGAAATACTGATGTTGTTATTGCTTTCCAAGAAATTATTCTCTTTTTCCTCCTTTGGAAATTGAGGTTTGATATCAGCCTTGATTAATTCAAAACATATTTCACTTAAGAGAAATATGTAGATTCCTGTTTTCATGTTGATATCCAATAATGTGCTCTTTGGGGGTTTTTTTTCCTAGAAAAAAAGAAAGGCAACAAAATGACTTTTTAGTTTGTTCTTCCATTCACAATACAAAAGGTCATAGATGTAAGTGAAGTGGTCTTTATGCATCTTCAGGGTATACAGTCTAAACCTAAGTCCTGGTTCCTATCTGAAAAGTCAAATTTAGATCGGTGAAGTTTCCAACATCATTAAATTAATCCAGAAAAGATATCATGATCTTCTCTTATTGGTGGTTCACATCAGGAGTAGTTCACTGATTGTCACTTGTTCACTTGTATTTCCTTTACAAAATGAAACCCAGTTTTCAAGCACAATATGCAGCTCAAAGATGAAAAGTGAACTTGCTAGACCTGTGTTGGAGCTTCTGCTCCTGTGAAACTGATGTCATCTCTAAGCACAAGAATTCTAGGCAGCATGTGGTGGAAACATGTTTGCCTTTCATAATTTCATCTCACTTTTCATCCTTCTGCTATAGGTTGTTTATTCCTACATTCAGATCTTTCTCCTGGTCACATGCCATAGCATTCCCTGCTCTTTTCTACCTTGCTCTCCAGCAACGGCTCAAGTAGGTTTATCAGTGCTGTCTCCTCCCTAAAAATAGATGCTTCCATGTCAAATAGCACAAGGATGAAGCAGTTGTTCTGTGCTTAAAAATACAATATTTTACACAAGTTTTGATCTCTGAGCAAAGTTAATACAGGGTCTCTCATATGGCCAACAAAATATTCAGAGAAAATGAGGCACATCTTACAGGACACCTCAGGCAAACCTTAGCATCAGACATTGTGTAAATTTCCAAATAAAATGCATTTTTCAAGCATTAAATGCAAATATGATTATCATGCATCTTTCCATTAAAGCAGTATATGAATTCTCTGCCATACAATGGTATGGATTTGCACCTTATGGAAAAATTTTGAATGGCCACAATCTTTGAAGATGCATTTTCCCCTTGTAAATTAAACAGGATGTTCAAGACCACCAAACCTTCCCAGATTCCTTTCGTATAGCAGTGGGCAAAGGGATAAATGATGAAAAGATGGATTATTTGGCCCATCATTAAAGTAGTAAGTGATTCAACAGTCTAGAATCACATGGCAATTGTTAACTACTCCTTTTAAGTTAAGGATCTGTAACAATAAATTACGGTCATTGTATAATTTGTGATTTGGCATATGGGAAAGCTGGTTTTATCCGATTTAGTCGGAGTTCAGCTGAATTTCACAGTTGGCTGATTCAGGCTGTGGGAGTTAGTCCTGGAGAGGTATGTTGATGTGAGTACTGAGACATTTGGGTGCCAAGTCACGAGGTGCTTTTGGCAGTCAGGTGGTGTGCTGTTTTCTTTTGAGATAATAGGTCACGTTCTGTACTTGGTGCAACACAGATGGGCTGTCATGACTTAATCGGGAGGCAGTGAAATTGCTGAATGTTATGCCTGCTCTCAAGTGCATGGCAGAGAGAGAATAGAGCAAAATATGCAGCAAATATGTTGTGAATATTTTTTTCTTTATTTTTTCTTTCCCAGTAAGCTCTGCTTTATTTTTAATGAGATTTGCAGTGTCTGGATTGTGCAGGACTGGAGCAGGGAAGAGGATGACTTGACTTCAGCTCCTGCCTTGCTGGTCAAGTGGTGCATGTGACTTGTGGAGTGCTGGGATACTCCCTGTCCCCTGGCACGCTGAAGCAGTGCAGTTCAGAACTATTGCAGTAGCTGCTGGGTATGCCTTCTGCTTATGTAGTGACCCACTTCTGTGGGAAGTAACACAGGCATGGAGGTCCTGTTCCTGCTGCAATGCTGCACCTGCCCTGGCAGTAAAGAAGGAAGTTCTTTCCTCTGGGAGTCATCCCTACTTTGAAGACTCATCCTTGGACACTGTAGAGTCAGCTCTACCAAAGAGGCAGGAATTGGAAAATTTTGCTTTTGATCAAATTCAGTCGCAGGAAAAGAATTTCCCACAGCAGCAGTCTCACGCTCTAAAAGAGCATCAGGCCTATCTGCTCACTAGGCATTGCAGAGTGCAAGCTCTTCTTCATCTTTTCTAGGCATAGTGCAATTCCTGCACTACGTCTGGCAGTGTTGTGTTTGGCAGATGTCACTGCTGCATCTCTCTGGGAGGTCTGGGACAGTACTTGGTTCAAGTGGCCACCAGATCCCCCCAGGAAATGTGAAGGGACTGACTGGGCAAAGTGCTGAGCTGCCTTCCAGAGGGCTCTGCCTTCCCAACACAGATAGATGTTGGACTGAAAGGGCAGGACAAACACAGAAGCTCTTGTTCACAGGTTTATCCCAAACCATTCAGAACTCAAGAAAAGATTCGCGCATCCTCAGGCAAACACATACACAAATATTACTGATTTGGGTGTAATGAACATCACGGGAGTAAGAACCTTGCAGCTGTACTAAGTAATCACTGCAAATCTGAGACTGCAAACATTTGAAGTTAACATTACAGTTGCTGTATCATTCCCCTTTACTGACAGTTAGAAATAGAGCATGTCCTCTAGAACTAGGAAAAACAGTTCTGGGAACAATAAAGTGGAATTTATACATTATAGACTTGTTTTTTTAGACCTGAGTGAAGCTTATTGCTAATTTTAGACAACTCACTTCATGTGTAGAGTAGACAGTTCATTAATAAATGTGTGTTAGAGCAAAATGAACATTATTTCCATTTGAAGAAATATTTATTTCTAGTAATATCAATATCAAAGAAAGAAGTTTCTTGTGCAAATGCCTTTTTCTTCTGAGGCCATTAGAGCAAGAGAAAAATACATTAGAAGCTGATTAAGATCTACAGCCATTTAAAACATCAGATTTAGACAATCATTGATAAAAATGTAAAATTGCAGATATATATATATATAATCTTTCCTTTACAATTGAAATGCTTTATATAAATCTTACCTATTAGGTAGCTCTTCTGTTACTTTTCTCAATCAGCTATGTTTAAAAATGAGATGAAGATGTCAGTCCCATTTAGAAGTTTTTGAACAAATATTTGCTCTTCCAAAGACTGATAATCTGGTTTTGTCTGTTATAAATTAACTGCTTTATAAACACTGAATATGTGTTTCCTATAAATGGCATAATAAGGGAGGGTTATATTCCAGTAAATATGTTCTGTTTTTCATGAGAAACAAGAGAACAATAAATTCTTTGCATTTACTCCTTCAGCCCCGTATCAGAATGTGACCTGACACATCCAATAGCCCATGAGAATTATTTTTCAGGCAGGCTGTGAGCTACTCGGTGGTGGAGGCAGTATCCAATCCTGCTTAAATTAACCCCTTTCATAAAAGAATATGTCAATATTCACCAAGGCAGGGGGAACACAATGGAGGGAGAAGGGAGGGAGGCGAGGGAAGGAAGGAGGGAGAAGGTACAGAACATTTGTAGGGGCGTTACCAGCTACCTTGCCCTGCAATTTGGCCATGCTTTGAGAGGAGAGGCCAGGTCTCCACTCCCTCTTTGAAGAGCATGCCAGGTATTCAGTGATGTATCAGTCTGCCAACATCAACTGCCTGATAACCACTGAGGGATATTTCTCCATAAAATACAAAGTGGGCCAAGCTGATATTCCTACAAAAATTATACAGGGCTATGGGAGGCATTAATAAACTTTTTAAATTTTCAGTTGGTCTTGCTTGAACAGATTTGAAGGCTGGCTTTGTGTCTTGAGCCTTATTAGTTGGGCAAGGCACATTCTTTAAGACAGTTTATTCAGCAATTTCTGCAACATGGGCATGGTCTAACCTCTTCACTATTTTAATCGTTGGCCTAATTCCAGATAAAACATAAACATGGAATTCCCCATCTTCCCCTCATGCTCCTAAATTATTTTCAAAAATACTCCCAAATGAAATAGAACACTTAATTTTGATTTGGATTGTAAAAGAAAAATAATTTGGCTTTAAAATGTGAGATAAGGGTACTAGTCTCTAATTTTCCACTGAACTGAAAAAAAGAAATACTATATGCAGGCTAAGTGGATGTATTGGACGTTAGAAAGCCCATAAAGGATTAGGACATCCAGGACTCAATTTAAAAAAGGCTTTTGTTGCTGATGAGTATTGCTTCTATAAGAGTGTTTGCTTACAAAATGCGAGATTTGATTAGGAAGGGCTTAAGAACTGAATGTAGCCCCTCTATGGTCTAACCAGATTTGTATCATTGTTGCAAGGACACCATACTGGAGGGCCATTGTGGGGTTTATGCTCTTAAGAAGTTCAACAGAGGGATCACAGGCTCTAGCTTCTTAAATTCTTGTTGGTTTAAATTAATGAAAAATATTTTTCCTTTTAGAAGCAACCCCAGTCATAATAGGCCCTCAGTGTAGGTATTGTATTAAAGAACATGGGAAAATAAAATGGGGTTACAAAGTGAAGGCCCTGCTCTAACATCAGGCAGTCTGTTCCCTAAACATGAAAAGCTCCACTGTGAATACCCCAGTGACTTCAGAACTTCTGTTCTCTGTCTAGATGACTGGACTTTTTTTTCCCTACTTCCTAGTCTATATTTGTGGTTAATTCAGTTGGATTTGAAATTCAAATGTCTTCTCATCGCATGGCAGAAATTTGCATCTGATATGGTTGAACAAAGCTGCATTACTGTGGTGTGCCTCGGAATGTGTCTGTCTTCTGGAGACTGTGTACTGTGATTGTGGCCCAAAAGAAGATACAAGAAAAACCTGATGCACACAGAACCCAGCTTTTATGCTCAGCAAAATCAGCAGTTATTTGCAATGACAGTAGCAACCGAGCCTCTTCCCCCTCACACCTGGATGCTGACACATGTGGTCACTGCTGGAAGCTGAGTTAAGACATTCTGTATTGATGTTTAATATTCAAAAGATTAAGGTTGTTTATAGATGGTACTGAAAAGAAGGGTTTGAAGAAATCTTAAAGTCTTTGAATCTCTAGGCTAAATATTTGCTGAACCACAAAGCCGATATTAATCCTGTTTTACCCAGAGGGAAAAGGAGGCTATTATGAGATGTATTGGCTGTGTACATCGATCTGAGAAAATTGTCTTCCTCTCTAGTTACTCTAGTTACAAAGTCCTTGCTAGTTTTTTATGCCAGGTAACTCCTTGCTGAGAGTATCCTCCATGCACTATCAGGAGTAACGTATTCCTCCCACCAACTCCTATTTATATTGTCAGTTGCCCTTTGGATTCAACAGAGCTTTCTGAGCAGTAGAACTCCACACAGCATATGGGTAACACACTGCCAAACTATACATGTTCACAGAGTGATTTTTACTGGGAGAGGACTGCCAGTGTGTGACTCCAGCGGGGTTGCACTTTTCCCCAGTTTAGGATGAGAGAAACCACCTCTGAGACCAGAACAAAGAAAGGCCAATACAAGTGCACTGCTGCCCAGTTCCATCTCTGCTGGGAGCTTGTGCCAGCACAGTGCTGAGGCTGGGCAACAGG
This sequence comes from Orthonyx spaldingii, assembly GCA_013397795.1. Taxonomy (NCBI): domain Eukaryota; kingdom Metazoa; phylum Chordata; class Aves; order Passeriformes; family Orthonychidae; genus Orthonyx; species Orthonyx spaldingii. The sequence goes on along the minus strand of VZTJ01003404.1, from coordinate 38,422 downwards.
CAACTGATAGGTCAGCAGTTGAGCTAAAGACTGTCTGTTCTCTAATAGACAACTGTTTTTGGATGCATACGCAACTCTGAAAAACTTGGTGGTGATTATGTAGTCCAGGTTCTCACCAATCTGTTTGACAAAGCCCTGTGACTCTTGAGTACCTGGGGGTAGATACTGCAGAGGCAGATTCAGCTGCTTCTTCCAAATAGTCAGAGAGTTTCTGGTATAAGACCCTTTCTTCCTTTTGCAGTTCTTGTGGGGCTGGCAACAACTCTATTTCAGTGGCTGCTTTTCCTCTTACTTAATTTCCTCAGCCTTTTTTAGGAAACCTTCTGTGACCAGGAAGCAACCAGTCATCCTAATGTTCGGGGGTTTTGGGGCTTACATTCCCTATGCTGACTATGATTCCTCCTAATTATGATCTCCTTGGAACAGCAATAGTGCTTGTGTAAGTAATGTCTCTGTTCCATATGCCATGACCCATTTTAGCAGTTTGTAACTCGACCATAGATGAGATTCAAAGTGGGCTGTGAGATATGATAGGCATGATTGCACTACTGAGAGCAGGTTCCAGGAAGGAGACGGGTGGTTTAATTAATTGTATCTGTACCAGCTTCCCAGTGAGAGATTTTTTGGAACTGAATTTCTTGCCTTGCTCAAACAAGGTAGTACCCAAACAGATACTTTTCACTCAAGGCCCTGCAAGTTTCTGTCCCCAGCCAGAGGCTACCCATTTGGTTTCTCAAGGGCAGACACAGGGTATTTACACCTTGAGGGATCTAGTTGAAATCAGTCAGAAATACTGGTCAAGCTGGAGTCTGATGAGAAGGATAAAGGTAATAAGTGTCAATTCAGGAAAATACCTAGGCTGAATGTGCTCTAACCTTTTCCATGTTTCTTAGTCTAAACAAAATACCAGGAACAGTGCAGGGGATGATTTTCAGGGATCTGTAGTTCTGCTGAAGTTTCACTGTGAAATTACTCATAACACATAAACTAACATGCTCCAACAGTTATAAATCAGCTCTTTATACAGTCTCCTTGAACATACTTGGTTTGTCAACGAGCTGATTCATCAAGGTGACTGCTGCTTCTCCCACTCCAAGAATGCACAATGTAATTGAAATCATCAGGATGCAACTGTGGCTCCAGACCTACGCTGTTTATAATCTTGACCCCTTTTGTACAACTGTGCCACTGTTCATGTGACAAGATTCCTCTTTGGAAGGTACATATTCCTGCATCTCACCTGGGGTGGGATGGGTGTATTGCTGTACAAGGTGGACAAAACAGAAAAGCTGTAGTATCTCATAAATAGGGCTGAAGTATCTCCATTGTGCTTTCAGCTTCACAGTCAAGTGCTAACTGTCCTTGAACACACAAATAAAAGTATAATTGTCTGTTAATAAGACATCTTACTGTGGAATCTTTTATAAGAAATGCAAAAATTATGAGACATTGTAAATGTGTCCAGAGAAGCACTATCAATTTTCAGTAAGAGGTAAAACAGTCATCCATGATGTATGATAGAATTAGCATGAACCCTGTTTTTTTCCAGGGGATGGAGTAAATGACCTTTTAAAGTTCATAGCCTCATTTCCTGTGATCTTCTGACTTGCAGCAATGAAAAATTTTAATTCACAATAATTTATTTATCCTCCATTTTTACCCACAAGTATTGAAGATCTCCAGCAGGGACTGGCTGGTGTTTGCCGAGTCCCCATGGAGCCAGCAGGTGTCATCAGAACCTTTAGTTCTCAGATGGGAAAAAGGATAATTTTGTGTGTTTGGACAGCTGCCCTGTCTGTGCCTTACTAAGTTTGTGTCATGAGACAGGACTTAAGCAGGCAAGAGACACAAACTTTAAAAAATGGCAGTGGTGAATATTTCTGTTCTCCAGGGAGGGCATCTCAAAGTTTCTCCAGTAGATGTGAAATGCAAGTGCATTTCTATTTTAAATTCCTGGAAAAAAATCAACGTGAAAGGCAGGAATTACAAAGTGTATAAGAGATTGGTATATCTAAGTGGAAAACACCTTACTATTGCACCTTCAAAATGGCAGAAAATTTTACAGTCAATGACTTCTGATGACTTGAACTTGAAATCTGATCTATTTTCCCACTATTTCTTATCCAAATTCCATGTTTACATGCACTGCACATGCATCTCCTTACTGCTGTGATAATCTAAGTTCCTGGGACTTGCAGAGTTTGACTGTCTGGCCTGAAGCAATTACCTGATGTAATGAAGAAATCTCTGCACTTTGGCCTCTGCAGCAGACATGCAAAAGGTGCCCTCTGGCACTTGTGAAATGTGCTGAGGGTTACTAAGTACCAAATAAGTGCAAGTTAGTGCTGCCTGCATTGTCCAGAGTGGCTGGCAGAGAGCTCTGTGGATTTGGGTACTTGTGTTTCTTTGGGGTTTTTCCATCTGAACAGAAATACCAGTTAAGTAACCTGCTGCAGCCCTGGCACTGAGCATGCTCTTCCTGTTGGAGGATGTATGGGGTGGATATTCAAAAGCAACACTTCTTCCTCAAGAAAGTGTGTATCTACCTGGCTGTGCTCTCACGGAGTATTTAAGCAGGAATTAGTTTTAATAGAGGACTTGGTGTCTTTGTTTAAGCTGCTTCAGCAATTTACACTACCTATTCTTCCATGAGGCATGTCCATGCCTCTCTGGTTCTACTCATTTCTAGATGCTGGTCTGTGACCAGGCCCTTCCTGAGGTTTTTGAAGATAGTATCTGTGTTTAGAAGACATACTACCTGAAAAAGTAAAACTAAAGTGGAGAAGCAAGGGCAGATAAAAAAATCTTTAAGACATTAATGTTGTCTTCAAATATGAAGCTGTTATATGGCAACAAAACAGTTCTTGTGAATTTAACATAAAAGGACAATAAATTACATACTGCTACAAACAAGGGGCTTCCATAATGACCAGTCTCAAGTGTAAGGCCAGAGATGCTGCACACTTGTTGCTATTGCTCAACTGTATATATAATATTTTCAAAGTAAAAAAGGATGCATTAAACTAAAAATCTGCTATAATTTGAACATTTGTAACTAATATTTCCATTGTTTCTTTCCCATAAGGGAATTTATTTAGACGGTGAAATTAAGTGGAGAGCAACCTCTGTCTATGACCTATACAGGGACTCAAATATGGCTTTCTTTATGTTTCATAAGAATATTGCATTTAATATGTGGGCAGTGCCAGATGTGCGGTGTTAATTTTTCACTTCCTTGATTTAGACACTAATGTCACTTAGCAACCTTATTCATCTTTTAAATGGAACTTCTTAAGGATGCACATACATTGCAAGTGAGAATATAATTTATATTGGAAAAAAATTTGGGAAATGGAGCAAATGCATGAACCTCTTTCAGTCCTGATGGGAACCAGGTGGTAAGTTTAAAGCTCTTCTGAGAGGTTTCTTTTAGGCCACTACAGAACTGCTCTTCCCAGTTCCTGATATTTTCTGGTTAAAATGCCATCCAACTCTGAACTTTGAGTCAGTAAATTTTCAGCTTGGATTTTTTTGAGATTTAGGTTGTATTTTCTCTATTTCATTCTCTCCCTCTCTCCTTCCCTCAACTGCATTTTATATATTTTCAAAGTATTCTTTTTTGCATCCACTGTGACAAAATGATAAAGGTCTGAAACATACCAAATTCATGAAGCTGAATGACCTGATCCAGGGCAGACACTTTTACAGCCTGTACTGTGGGAGGAAGTGATGAGCTCATCTTTGCCAGACATCAGATAATCCACACCAGAGAAGTTATGGAAACCAGATTTCACTGAATCTGAAGGCCAGATAAATTTATATGTACCAAAAGAAGTGCAAATATGTTTGCTTTCAGATATTTATTTTTATGCTGGTAAGTTAATCCCATCAATGTGTCAGAGGTAGATAAAACCTTAATATTCACTACTGGGATAACAAAGAGTAGTGAGATATGTTCATGATGAGCAATTTCATAGAAGTATCCATTCCTGTAGGGTGATAGGACAGCTGGAAGGAGGAGAGAAGTAAAGGATGACAATCAAGGTTACAGAAAGCTGAGACTTCACTGAACAGAGCTCAGAAAAGGTAACCTTGTAGGCACTCAAAACCTGGCCCAAGATTCCATCAATCCATGAAACATAACTGGGCATTTGAGGTCTGTTCCTTGGCCAGTAACAGCACGTTCCCATGTGGCTGGCATGGACAATGCAGCGGCTCAGTGAACTCTCTGGGTCACTTAGAGCACAAAGTTGTGTTTCCACAGGATGTGGACCATGGGTCAGCTCAAAGCACCTTCACTGTCAGGACCCTGGTAAAGATCCAACTGTAGGTTATTCTTGCTTTTCTGTGCTACAGCCATAACTACAATATCAGCAGTGTTTTCTATGCCTTTTCTTGGAATGATTCCCAGCCTCCTACAGTCAGGATTTTGTGCCAAACTGAAGCATTTAAAAGCCTATAATACACTGTATTATATATTCCTTTAAAGAAAGTGGTGTCTCCAGTGTGGGAGCAGTCTTACTTCAGACACTTCCTGGGGCTGTGGCCAGATCAGAATAAGTGACTGAACGCATCCAAGACATCCTTCTTACCTCCCAGAAGGCCTCATCTAGCATCTTCACTTGTTCCTTCTCAGCCATTTTTGATTGAAAGCACCTATTTTACTCCCTATATAATGAAACAATTTTTGGATCCCACTGAAGTCGCTCTATAGTAAATGATAGTAACCTTGGTCAGCATATGATTATAGAAAGAATGCAAAATTCTGCATCATGTAATTTGCTTTTGATGGAGGTATTCATTTTTCTTTTTGGCATTGTAATGAGCATGGAAACATTTGCATTGACAGGAGGTTTAAATTACAAGCCACCACCCATTCTTCTTCAGTGAGCAGTGGTGTCTTCAAATTCCAGTCACTGTCCTAAAGGACAGCCAGTCCTGTGGTCAGCCAACATTTCTCTTCAGTAGAAGATAAGCGTAGGGTGAATATGATATTTCAGTTACATTTTATTGAGCAAGGGGCTATATTTAACAAGACTTTGCTCTCTCTGACCAACAAGCAAACAAGTCCTCTTGTGAACACGCAGTGCAGTAATAGCACAGAATTGAGGACTCTAGCAAGGGACTGTAAGAGAACAGACTTTACTTATTAACATCATGGTTCATACACTTGCCACCCAAACCCATATCTTCAGCTTGATCATAGTTTAAATTACAGCTTAGGCACAACATAGCCATAGTAGGTGTTGGAAGATCTAAGCTTGGACACAAAGATGTTCCCATTCTAGAGGAAGAAAATAATCATTGCACCTACTTTGATGCTTGTATGATAATCCACCCTTTCTGTACTCCAGATAGGTTGGTCTGGCAAACATCTTTGCTTTTGACATGCTCCAGATATCCTGTCTCAACTCCTTCTTAGACTTGTGTACGAGTAATGTGGATTATGTGTGACAATTTCTCAGATGAGCAGGCTCCTGCTATTGTGTACCAGATCAAATTGCTCCTCACAGGTAATGTGGAACACGATGGGCTGCAGCAGATCAGGAACACTAAACAGAACATCAAAAATAGAGAACTGATGTTCTTCCTATGAAGAAAGAAATATGTAAGATACAAAGAGTTGCAATAATAAGGGGAGGAAAACCACTAGTGCTTTCCGTGTGGATGTTTGATTGTTATATCAATAAATTTTAACTGACATAGGGCTGTTTGCCTGAGGAAATAATGCAGTGGAACTGTGATGGGAAAGCATTACTATTTAAATCCTTGTGTAGACTTCAATTCCAGCGTGAGTGACTTCTTGGGTGAGCTTACACTCTTAAACTCTTCAGCAGGTGACAAATAAAAAAAGATTTCTTATGTCAGAACCAAAATTTCTGTACAGAAAATTCTCAATCTAGAACTATATTATTTTAAATCAATCCTTTAGATCATAGCAGAACCTTGGTTTTGTGTGCATCTAGTGTAATGGAAGATGAAATGATTCAGCACACCACTGAATACAATTTTTTGAAATTGACTTAACTCTTTCTGCTTTTTTGACCAAAATTCAACATGTGAAGCCTTGCAAAACTCACAGCTTCCACTGCTAGCTAGCACCACAGGAGCAGGTCTGTTGTCCCTCTGTGGCTCTGTGACTCCCATACTTAGCTGACTTAGAGAGCAGCTCTCACTTTTGGCATGCCCAGACGTGCCATGGTGTGATGGGTTTTGAGTTCTCACTGAGAGCTGAGCCAGTGAGAGACTCCTGTAGCAGCAATTACATCAATACAATGTGCCTGTAGCTCTACAGCTCATGCTGCTCAGGGGAAGTGGCATAAACAGTCTCTGAATGAGACAGTTGTGTAGTGACATAACTCCATTACTGTATGGAGCAGGCTGTGGATTTAACTGCCCTCGCTCAGGCAAGGACCATTTTAGTAATTAAGTATGCACATCTTGCAGTTTATGTTGGTAACAGCATGTCTAGTTCAAGTAGATGTGATAGATGCAGGTGTTGAGGCCAGTCCACAGCATGACACTGAAGCCTGCAAGCAAACAAGCTCTAACAGATGAGGTTGCAAAAGCAAAAGTTGAAGCCAGGCTAGAAATTTTGTCCTAAGCACATATTAAATGCAAATGCCTCATCTTTTTTCAGTTCTGCTGAAAAGAAAAATGAGCTGTTCAATGGAGTCTTTGCCCAGAGTTTTATCTCCTAGTTTAAAATCAAGCAACAGGGAGTCGGGGTGGAGGAACAATGCAAAGTCAGCATGCTCACTGCAATGCAAACATGAGCATTATCTTAAATTTGCCCTGAGAGAGCAGAAAGTAAAGGTATACGCTAGCAAAGCATTTTCTCACAGAACCTCCTCTGTGCACTGAGAGTGCCTTAGCCATCATCTCCTTTAGAGTCAATTGGTTTAATTATACTAACAATGGTTAACACTTTGATGTCCCCAAACATCTTGATCACTGCAGATAAGGTGATCTCAGCTGTCATATCCTAAAAATTGTGGGTTTTGCTTGTGTCACATTAAAGGGGCCATTTGAAAACTGGTATTTTTTCTGTAGGGGAGATCATGCCTACAAGTGTGGCAGCAAAAACACTTACACTCCTGACTTCAGACTTCCAGCTCCATGGAAATCTCTCCTTTCCCCTCCTGTCCCTGTCTGTGCTACCCAAGGAAGGACAGCATACTCAGGGACACCCGATGGATGACACGGGGAGTTTTGCACCATGGTCAGTGGCTCTCTGCCTGGCAGTGAGGCAGAGGCCTGCAACCCCAAGGCTCCTTCCACCTGAACTCCTGTTTATCATCAGCCCTCCCTGCAGGGATACCCCCATTTTCTCTGCCCAAGTGGCCTCACACGTGGCCAGGCTCAGCCCCAGCACTGCCCATTCTGGTGGCCATAGGCGGAAGCAGAGCGAGATGACCTCGTGTGCTAACCAAAGAGGCTGAGCTTTGCTGCAGCCACCAGCTTAAACACACCCTTTGTTTCTTGAACTTTGCTTTTATACTTCAGTAAAGTCTGGAATCATTAGAAAGTTTTTCTTCTGTGATCAAAGGTTGTCAGCTTGCAAAGAAAAATGCGTACAAAATCTGCCTGTTTGGGAAGGCTGCTGACTCAGCCAGGTTTTCTTGGCTGATGCTGCTGGGCTCCATGGGATGGCATCACCCTCACTGCCCAGCATGACAGGCTGAGCTCATTTCCACTGCAAAGCCACTCCAGAAGTGTGTCTTTTCCCTACGACTATATGAGGACTGCAGGATATATTTTGAGAATGTTGAAGAATAAATCCCTCAAGAAATAAAATAAAATAAAATAAATCCCACAAGCTTTTGTTAAAGTTTTGAATGTTATACAATTATTAAGTCATGCTAGACTTTTACCTGTGGCCAAAACATGTTAAATTAGTTAAACAGTTATTTCCTGTGCTTTGAAGCCAGTTATTTCAACACAGCAGGTAGTCTGATAATCTCTCAGCTGTACCATTTACCAGGCAAATAGCTTCTCTGTGTAAATAACATAGCCAACCCAGGGATATAAAATAATAGATAGAAGTAGATCAAGCTGTAATATGAGTGCTTCAAATTATACCCAGATTGCCTAGGGAGCAATGACAAACAAAACCAGATTCTCATGCTTGTCTCCTACAACCACAAACCTGCACAACCACACTCACATGCGGCCTGCAACAAGCTGTCCTTAAAAATGCTGGCTGTTTTCAGTGCCCCAACACCAACAACACTGTTTCAGCATCAGTTCTGGGCAGAGGCTGGGCACTCTGATGCATATGAATGAGCACACAAGAGTTTTACTACAGCAACTTCTGTGTTGCTGCCACAGGACTGACAGTAATTTACAGCTGTGAAGATTTGTTTTAAATTAGTTTTTCCATGTAACCATGAAGTAACCTATTAGAGTTTTTAGCTGTGATTTCATTGTGTCTCTGTAAGCTGCTCTCCTTTGTCAGTGAGTTGTGGCATGCTGATGCCTTCCACTAATCTGTAGCTGATTGGCTCTGCTCCTGAAGATAAGATAGAATAAATAATGATGAAATCTTATTTCTTATAGCTATCCAGGGTAAAAAAAAAAAAAAAAAAAGTTGCTTTTGGTCAAGTTGCTAAACATCTAGTGACTGAATAACAGAGTATCAGTTTACCAGATAAGATAAAGAGGCACAGGACAGGGGTCCTACTGATTCCTGTTGTATTGCTTTCTTCGGTTTCTGGACAAATAAAGTTTGAAATTCTGTCTGTGGGACAGAACTCCTCAATAGAGTTCTGCACCTGTTAGCCCCAGGGCAGTCATCCAGAAGGTCCCTGGGCTGCGGATCCCAGCCTCCTGCCTGGGGGTGTCCCCTTGCCCCTCCGTGATGTGGCCCTTTGCCAGCCTTCCTCATGGCCTTGCCACCTAGCTGTGGGGAAGAGCTGAATGTCCCATGGCCCAACACGCAGCAGCAGCCTTGATGGGAGGGCAGGCCAGGGGAGGGGCTCTGGGGAAGAATTGGGACTGCCACTGAGGGCTGTCTCCTTGCCTCTATTTCCTCTTCCCCCTGTTGCACCAACTTTTGCCTTTTTCCAACATTGATCCACAAGGTTTGAAGCACTTGGCAGAGCTCACCGACTCACTACAAAGGGGTGTTTTATACAGGATGTTTTCTTTCCAAAACATCAGTTCTTCATCTACCATCAACAAGGCACTGATAGAAGGGACCTCTGGTATCACTCCATGAAGCTGATCTTATGTTTAAGAGTGCTCTTTGAGCAAACCCATGATGTAATCCTGCTTCAAATACCACAGAAGCTGGCATCCAGGGAAGATTTACCATTTCCTTTCTGGACCCAGCATATGAGTCTCTTGCCTATTGCATGAGTTTCTTCCCCTCTTTCCTTCTCAGTAACCCTCAGGAACATCCTCCCTTGGCTGGCATGCTGTGTTATCCATGTTTGCACTGGACAGGGTATTTTTATATTTCATATAGGAAGCAAGAACACCATAGGGCTAGTTGGTCCTTTGGCTCTATCCAGGTGTACAAGGGATTCGCTGATGTTACCAATTTTTTTTGCATCCAAGTAACAAAGTAGGTGACTTGAATTCCTACCATTTTCTTATACTCAAAATCTTGTTATGATGCAAAAACATGCCTTGTATGCAAAGATGAGAATTTTTTGGTAGTTTTATCCAAGAATTAATAGCCTGGTTACAATACTAAAACTTACTATTCAGATTATGTATAGTTAAAATTTGTACACACAAACTTTTTAGTACCTTCCCTGTTCTCTTGTGTTAGCTCACCCTTTCTCTGTCCCACTTGTTCCTCAGGTTGATGGCTTCATTCCTAAGGAAAGGGATGGCCATTCCTTGCCAGGAGGAGCCCAAGGGGCAGGTGTAACCTCTGTGCTCTGATGTCTGCTTGGATCACTGTTACACATTTGCTCACACGTTCTTCCTTTTGATCTTCTTCATTGTTTCACAGGTCCACAGTACACCTGGACACAGTACCTGTGCTGTGTTTTACATACACTGTGTACTCAATCTCTGTTCTCCTAAGTTACTAGTTAGGCCGCAGACTGGTTTCATCCAGCTCCCAAGTCTGTAAAGCTTTGATGACCAGTGACTGAGCACTGGCAAGATGTTCATAGCTCTGAGGTGTTCAGTATCATCCTGTGCTTGTACTCTCCAGTCCCCTGCTATCATCCCACTGTGTCTGTATGCCTTCTATTTTCATTCTAGGGCCACAGACACTTCATTCTGTGCAGAACTCCTTATTCTTAATATCTCCTGGTTACGGAAGTATCTGTATACAATCGTACAAAGTTAAGGAAAAATTTAAACAGGTAATAGCACCTGATTGCTGGATAGTTACTGTTACAAGCAAAGAAACTAAAACAAAACCCCAGGCAGGCCTGGACAGGCCCAAGCAAAGCCTGGCAAGTGCAGAGACCCAAGGCCTGTGATATTAGTTTAACAAAGCAGGTTGCTGCTTTACAAGCAACAACAACACTGCCGTATTTGCAAAGTTAGAGGTTATACTGACCTGTGTTATACTATCTTCCTCCGGCTGAGCAAGAGCTGTTAGATCACACCTGCCTGAAGAGTAAATAGGGAGCTTTTCCCTTGACTGCTCTTTGTAGGGAGGCTGAAGGGTATGGGGTGGGAAGTGAGGGGACTTTTGGTTCCCTTCCTCCAGGTACAGCATTAGTGACAGTGAGAAAAGAGCAAAACCCTAAACCCCTGCTTCAACAGTGTGTGAGCCCGGGAGGCTGTGGCAGTCTTGGGATGTGGTACTCGGAGCACTTGAAAGTTGTTGGGCTACAGCCGATGGCATTGCCCTGCTGCAGTCAGTGAAACAGGACTGGCGTCTGGCCAAGAGACAAGCAGGTTGCCCAAACCTGGGATCACCACAAGCACAGCTGTGAGTTCCATCCTTACACTCTATAGCTGTGTCAGCTGTGGCAACGCCTAATGAACCTGGTCGTTAATTGCCCCCGAGATGTGGCTCTGGCTCATTTATATCCCCACATTGCCCATCATGCCAAATGGCAACAGCCCGGTGACCTGAAGCCCTGCCTTTCTGCCCAGCCTTCCTTGCTGTGCTGTGAGTGCCCTGGAGATGGTCTGTGGAAGGCAGAGAACCCTGTTTATTCCTGCCCTCCATTTTTTGGGAAGGGGAGAGGAGGACCTGCTGGAGGAGCAGGCACCACAGCTGAGCCGGCAGCGTTCCCCTCCTGCACGAACAAGCGGTGCCGGCGAGTGGGAGGGATAAAATGTTACTCTGCAGGAGGGAGAGTGGGAAGCTGTGAAAAAGAGCTGGTGCGGAGAGGAAATGAGAAGAGTGAGTGTAATCAGGAAAACCTGTTTTGTTGCTTGCAGCGACGAGAGCAGGATTAAGAGAGTAGGACTCGGTGGATGGGGGGTGAGAGATGAGAACGGGCCACATAACAAACAGCGCAGCACGGATGTAGGCAGGGAGCAAGCTGTCTGCTGCTCTTTTGTGCTAAGTATGGTGCCTGCCTCTTCTTAACACTGTCTCTGGCAAGTCCTGCAGTGGAAAATCACAGCATGATGTCAATACAGCAGGAGCTATTGCCTGATGAAGCAAGTCTAGCAAATGGCTCCTGGACGGCGGTCTTGATTGACAGGAAATCCCCTGTGGGAATGGCAGACACCCCTCGTCACCACCACTCTGTCCGCCCATGGCTGGCACCACTCGCTGTCCCTGTAACCTCCCCAACACATTTTACAAACACGGAGAGATCGTGTAAGAGATGCAGTGAGAGGAGAAGCACAAACTGTGAAGTGCTAGTTCTTCGCAGCAGCATAGCTGCTCCTGTGCCTCCTTCCTACTGCCCTGTGGGCCCTTTTCCCTGGAATATGTGAGGAAAACAGAATTGCAGCATCCTGCTTGTGAAGGGGACACACGTCTGTGAGGGGACCAAGGTACTAAGGGTAGGAAAGGAAGGAATCTCCTTCCAAAAATAAGGATCAACAGCCTGCAAAAGCTGATACAGCTTATGTGAGAAATTCTCTTCATCTTCAAATCTCTTCCAGAACTACATGGAGACAACTTTGCTCCTACTATGCTATAGTTCTATATTTATGTCTTCATCCACTGCAAAGTGGTTTACAAGGGAGCGAGCAATATTTAGTGCATCTGTGGCCTCAGTTTCTTCCACTCTTCTTGATGTAAACTGAGAATCACCCTAGTAAAATCAATTACATCCATTTTCCACTGCAACTCTAGGGAATTCAATACCTAACTAAGGCTCTCACCTCTTTGAGCTGTCTACCTCCTAAAGGTTTTACTGTTGCTTTGCTGGATGCCCATTGCTTAACAGCAGTTAACAGTAGGAGTGATAACAGCTGAGACTGACCCTCCTGAGGCTGCACCCTACAGCTGTATTTCAGGGAGATATATATCCAGACCCTCCTCACAGGTTTTCCACAAATCTCAGCTGACAGTATGCTTATGTAATTGCTATCCAAACACTTCACCTTCCCATTCAGCTACATCCTTCTTCTCACCACTGATGGATACATGTCAGTATCCATCTAAAGAAGTCAGTAACTCCATCTAAATCTGTCAAATTGTTAACATGTGTTGAAAATCTTCAGATTCAAGGCAGATTTGACCCTCCTGCTCTCTTTTAAGCTGCAAGATACTCAGGAAGATTTGCTGCTAGATTGATACTAAGAATGGTAAAAGGTTTCTGGTACAGAAAGCAGGGGTTTTTTTGTTTAAGGCAGCTTTTCACATTCCCAGTGATGTCTCCATTAGAAGCTTCAGGTTCCTGTGACCCTGCAATGTTGATCCAACTCTTCCTATCTCATATTTACTTATGGTAAATTACAACCACTTCTGCTTTGTTTGCAAGAATGTTCATAATTTTACCTGGTATTCCAACTGACTACCTTGTACTAAGCAAGAGCCTCCTATTGTTTCTCTCCAAATGCTGGCAAAGCTTAGGTCTTTCCTTGGCTTTCAGTCAAGTAAAAAAGGCATTCTTTGCTAACTGAAATTAAAACAATTTCCTTGCTTCCCCTTCAGCAAGTGTCATGGTCAATACCAATAGTTTTTGATGATGATATAAAATAAAAACTGTTACTAAAAAAGAACCATATACGAGCTGGTACAAATGGAAATAAATCATGTCATGCATTTTCACGTCTTTAATCACTAGTAGCAAACAAAATTCATATGTCACTTCAGCTAGTGATAGTCGGGTTAACTATTTTTCCTATGAAGAGTGTACTGTTTGTATCTCTATCAAAAATCAGCATGAGGAAGGGATGACTGAATTCAATGGTTGGAGGAAGAGACATTGTCATTATTTCAGTGGCAGTTGCTGCTGCTGCCTCAGTACCTCTCTCATCAACATCCAGAGAAGCCTTGTGAACAACCTAGGAAAAAAGAAAATACCGTCACTCTGGGCAGTCAACAACTGCTTGAAAGATAATTCAGACTTCTTTTAAAGCAGCCCTGCTTTGAGAGATCACTGAGAAGTGAGTAGAGGCAGAAGAGCTGTATTGTTGTGGTTATAGCTGATTAAATGAGGGGTAGGATGGAGCTATAGAAATCTCCTAAAAAAAGAAAAAGTGCAAAATACTGGATGAAGGATAGAGGCTCCACCTGTAATTGTTTGTCTGCACCTCCAAAACTGAGTCTCCAGGGTGAGAAGGACAGGTTATGATGTGCCTGGGAGCATTAGTGGTTTTCCTTGAGGAGCCAGGGGTTGATGCTCCTTTCACGTTTCAGATACTGCTGAAAAAATCTTGGCCAATACCAGCCTTGGAAAAAACATACAGCAATCTAATCTGATCTCCAGTGTCACTGAGGGCCAAGCTCCTTTTGTAAGCTTCCAGGCCAAGGCCTGGGTGACCCAGCTGCAGGCAAGCCAGGAAGCTGGGAGCTGTATTTACCTGGTGCTTCTAGATGGAACCACTGATGGGTTTTCCTGCATGTTTGTGAAAGAAAGGAAAGGGCCAACAGCCACAGACTTACTTTGGAAACCTTCAGCTCTGGGGTACCAGTGATGCCAGAGAGATCTGCCTGGTTGGTGAAGACATCCACAATTCCCATCTTGCTAAGGGTGTTTCTTATTTCATAGCTCCCAGAAATAGAAAATTTGGGGAAGTAGAGGCTCATAAGTCTGTTAGGTAGAAAAGAAACATAGAGGATGATGAGAAGGATTTTTCAGCAACATAAATGATGGTGACAAATTTGTGTAATTCCCATGAGTGTCAAAACCCAGGGGTTTGGACCCTGAACGTACAATGAGCAATAATTCAATTGCTGGTGCTTCTCATGGTGATACGAGCACTATCATTCTAAATAATAATAATAATAGCAATTAAAATGGTATTTATCTGGTGTTTTGCTTGTAGAAATCTGAGAGCACTCTGCTAAGTAGTACAGTAACAAGAGCCCCTCTTTACAGGCAGAGATGAGGGACAGCCCATGTTGCTCAGGAAGGTGGAGAGCTGAAGACAAGTCCTGACAAAGTCTGCTCGGGGAGAAGTGTGGCAAACCCCAACATTTCAAATCAAAGACGTATTTTTGGCATAACTGGGGCATTTGGCATGGCCCTAGGAAAGATCTGTTCCCTGCTGCCTGCTCATTTGGATTCCATGTCCTCTAATTGTCTTCCTCCTCTGGGCTGGCCATGATCAAGTTTGCCTTTGAATGTGAGCTGTCTGCACGCAGCTCCTGCTTATTATGCTTTCTGTCGGATTTCTTTTCATGCACTGTCCAGGGATCCTCGGAGTGTCCAAGTCACCCATAGCAGAGATTACCCTTTAGGTAACTCAAGTCTTTGGCTGCCTTGCCCAGAGACAGCTTGAGTTGAATAGCAAAACAGATGGGATGCAAACTGCAGTGCTGTAGCCCTCATGTTATACTGCCCAGTGCACCAGAAGAGGATGGGACCAAGTGTATCAGCACTGGCATCAACAAAACAGTAGAACAGAAATTGCCATTTGGCTCTCACAGTTTTTCCCATGAAGAACTCATTCCTCCTACATTGATCCTGAATGACCTTGCACCACAAATTCATTTAGATAAGGGTTTTTCTGATATTGCAGCTGAGAATGATTCATTTTAATTTTTGATATGTGAGGTATCATGTTGCTAGCTCTTATTCAGTTTGCTACCCATTATGTTTTTACTAACTGTGCTGGTATTTCTGTAATGATGCACTGAGATATATGGGTGTGAACTGCACAGCCTTATTAGTTGTGAATTAGGGCAGAGCTTGGCAAATTAAGCATGTATTAACTTGATATTACTCATCTACTGTTGCTAAGATCTCTTCTCTCCCAGACAAACAAGGTTGTAAAATGCGTTAGCTGATGTTGATATCTATGGTTGAAGCTAACAGAAACTCATTAGATTTTTATAGTTTCAAAACAAAATTCCAGAAAATCAGGACATCCAGAATTAATCACTTGCCTGTTCTAACAACAACTGAGTGCTGCAATGGTTCTTGTAAGGAAGATATTTGTGTAGGACTTATTGTCTGTATGCACTACTACAAACTGTGTAAGTTATGCTTTATTTAAGGTTTAGCCTTATTCCTGAGTCACAGTTTATCAGTGACATATGAGAGGTAAAACACACTAGCTAAAATCTCAGTATAGAAGATTTGGCTTAAAAGTGTGACCATTCCACTCAGTCCACGGAGTATTTTAGAAACACCAATCAAGGTTTGCTATTCAGGATGGTCACCACTCTGGTTGGGAGAGCAGCAAGTCAGTCAGCCATCAACAAAAGAATAGTTAAATACCAACCAGCTGCAAGATTTTTACAGCTATGGCACACAAGCCAAAAATAACCCACTCAGCTCCCAGAATCACCAAGTTCATAGTGTTTGCATTCCCAAAAAAGAAAAAAATGCTATAAATTAGGTACCCCTGCAGTTGACTGGCAGAAGATTACCTCTGGAAGAGATGGTCTGACCATTTCTGGATGGTTTCCTTGTCCAGAGTTTGCTCTAACTGCTTCATTTTCCCTTTTGCTGGCAGAACCAGAAATGCAGTAGCACTCCCATTATAATGCAGCCGTACCACAGTGCAAGACAGCTCCTCATCAAAATAGAAGTCAAATCTGCCCATCTGGTACATCATAGGGACTTTCACAGTAGTTTCACCATCCACAAAGAACTCCCTTTCTTCAGTATGCTCTGGTTTAAAAGGCTTTTCCCAGCTGCCTGATACAGAGAAGGAGAATTTAACTGAATACCCCATGTTCTATCTCATCACAGACTAAATTTTTTATAGCTAGTAATAATATTCACCTATTTCTCTGTGTGTTAAATACAAAATTTTCAAACACAACAGTTTAAAATGTGTATCACAGTAATGCAAGGATCTTTTACCTGTTCAAAAGAGTACATTGGATTCCACTTTCAATTTACGTTTCAGATGCCAGTAATGAAATAATTAGGCTACTACTGGTTTTCTGTTCAGTTGATCTAAGTGGCCTTTCTGTAAACATCATCTGTTTACTCATATACTGCATGCACTTAATTTCTATTGACTTTAACCATAAGCCTCAAATTGTAGGTAAAACTAATGTGGGATCTCACATTTAAGTGATGTTATGTCAGGCTTAAGGGCACATCTAACTCACATCAGAAATGCACAGTGTTTCTGCTTTGTCTTGTAAAATGTTCTCCCCTATTCATCACTAGCTTCTTCCATATATAAATGTTAGTGTGTATGTATACAGGACTCTGATAGGGGGAATAGAAGGAGCATGTAGTAAATTAGGCTATTGAATCATGCATAATTTTAAAAAGAGGCATTAGGTCGTGTATAAATCTCAGTGCCTTTACTGAAAATTAGAAGGACGTGGGGAAATTGGAGTATGGTTAACCCAGGAACAGCAGCTCAGGCTGCATGGAAGGCTGTGGCTTGGAGCAGAGCTTCTGGAGCTGTCACAAAGAGAAACAAGCTTGTGTGGCCTCCAGCTGCCTCCCTATGCTGAGAGAGGTCTTGTCACTCTCCACTATATCCACTATGTGATTAGGGGATCTTCTGGCCCAGCAAAGAGCATTTGAAATTTTCCCCAGACCAGTTTTCAGTTGAGGTAGCCAACATTAGATCTGTTGATAAGAATAAATAGTGAGAATGTGCACCCTAGAGGACTTACCTTTAAAGAAAACAAAGCTAGCCAGAAGCATTACAGTTTGTGGGTCCATGTCTTTGACCAAATTAGTAATTTTCCCATGTGTTTTCCTTTCTATATAATCATTGATCTGCTTTTCAGCTTCTGTGGGTTTGTTAAAGTCAGTGGTAAAAGCCTCCAGCTGATATAGAGCTTTGGCATCATCTACAAACTTTTTTAGGAGTTTCAGCTTCTCTGTTACAAAGATAGCATTCCCCATGTTGAGCTGGACTCCACCCTCAGGATGGTTCAGCATGTAGAGTAGGTTGTGGAAGCCCTCATGTATCTCTTTCTCCTGAATCTCTGTGAGGTTGAAGGCGAGTCCTTCCAGGATCTGCGACCGCGTGGCTGATCTAGCCCCAAGAGACAGCATGGCAAATGCAGCAGAGATGCTCACAGGAGAGAAGAAAATGTTCTTGTTACGTGCCTCCTGTGCAACCTCCCTGAAAAACTGGAATGCAAAGTCAGCATTGTTTGGCACAAGTTTGAGGCAGGCGATCGCTTCACCTCCATGGTGTATGTGGGGTTTGGGTTCATTGGGATCATGTCCGTTGTGGTCACTGGGTGGGAGCTGACTGTGGGCAACAGCATGAAACCCAGCCAGTAGCAAACTTAGGCAGAATGTGGTCTTCATGTTCTTTTATTAAAATCCTATAGAAAAAAGAGGAGATATTACTAAGGTAAGTAAATTAATTATGTAGAAATAGTTATTCTGTCATTACCACTGAATAAAAAGTCTTATCTCTTTCTTTTGTCCTCAGTTTCCATGTTCTCCAATTCTTGCTAGAATTTTTTTTTATTTTCCCAGGTCTCCTGGCAAGTCTCCGCCAACTTTTTCTGCCACCCCCACCCTAAATACCTGCAATGATAAAATTCAGCATGGATTAGTTGAATACACAGCACCTTCAGCAGGCTGGAGAATGGAGCATATCCCATCAGAAAACACCTCATGGCTAATCGATGAAGGGCTTTTGACACTAATGGTCTGAATAACTCCTTGAAAGCTCATCATAGAAGAAGTCTGGACATTTTGTGAGTTAGGGGAGAAAGACAAAATTCATTCAAGTGAGCAGCAATCAGTAGCTACGTAGAAACAGAATTTGAGCAAATAGGCAGGCAGGAGATCTTTAAATAAACTTTTGGTCAGATTGATAAGATGCCCTATTTAAAGAAAGGACAAACAGTGGTGACTGTTCTTCAGCAGCAAACCAGACATAAACCCCTATTCTCTAAGGAGTAGGTGGGAGTTTTTTTCCTGAATAATGTAATGTTTTAAATAAGAACCTGAAACTACGTGCTGTCTCTTCAACCAAACTGTTGGAGTGGGTTGTTTTTCAGCACAGCAGAAGCAGTCAATGTCATTAGCAAAGAACAAGGCTTTATTTTTATCAGTTGTTCCACTGGTCAAAGGGCGATGCATTTATCAATGTGTTACACTTGGCCGTGGTAGCCACATTTCATTGCAGAGCTGACACTCTGCACTGTGTAAGCTCTTAAAAAGAGACCTTGGAAATGGGGATATGAATGTCCCAATACGCCTCATTTCTGAGGAGGAATCTAGGGCAAAGAAATGGTGCAAGAGTTGCACAGGGTTGGAGGAGATAATGAGCCAGATTTGCTAAAATTGTGCAGAGAGAGACATATTACACCAATTGCACCTTTCATCCTCTGGCATGACTAAACTTGAGGGACTCGTCAGAGAGTGCTACGCCTATGGTCCTGCTTTCTCTATAACATCAGAGGGAGCAGTTTGTATTAGTAGTTGAATATCCACTTACAGTTAGACTCATGAGAACAACAAAACTTTTTCAAGTGCTAATCCAATATTCAAACATTTACATGTTTTTTGTAAGTAATTTTAAATAGCAGGTCTATTTGCAATAACAGCATTACTGACAAGTGTAAGAACTATAAAGGTTGGGTTCTTAGTAACTACATTTTCAATTACTGTACACAGTAGTTTTAAATTATAGTTTGATCTCCTCTGCTTTTGACATTGAAATACTTCTCAATGTATCTCGATATTTGTAACTCAACATAAGAGCTCCTGTTCTGAATTTTTAAAACTGCTATCAGTGAGCCAATGTATTAGTCAGACTTTGAAAAGAAATCAACTCCCAAACAAAAGCATCAGAGCTAAGCTTAATCTATTTCCACATATCCAGCAGGCTGATTCAGAAGCTGCCTGTGGATAAATTATTTACTATGAACTATTTACTCAGCTGCAGTCATAATTTATTAAGAATAACATGAATACCAAAAAAGCAAAATGTTTCATTTTATACATAAGTTGCCACCTGTTCTCTATCTCATCACATTTAATATTTATTACAAAATATAGTATCTGATAGATAGGCTTTTCTATGTACACCTCAAACTGCCAATTCTAGTTATTTGTAATGCAAAGCAGAAAGGAAGTTTAACAGACTTGACCTCAAAACTATGGTGAAAGGATATAGAATGGTTTTGCTGTAAGGGTTCTGTAAAATATTGGTTACAGTTTTCTGAAGGCTATTTTCCCTATCATGATATTTTTTCTCTATGTAGTTACAACATGTTCGCATTTTGTAAATTTATGTACTTTCATGGAATTAATTTCATTTTATTACAGCTCTGAATTCACAGATAATTAAATACAATCTGAATCTGAATCATCCATCTGTTACTCAGTACTGGCCAATCACAAACTGTCAAGACTCATGAGTCAGACCTCACAAAAACCTTGATAATGGTTATTTTTAAAGGCATAAGATTATAACAGACTAAGCAGCTGTGATTTGTAGAGGTCTTATTTTGTTGGTTAAGCCTTACAGATACAAGTGGCCCAATTCATTAATCCCTTTTTTGAAACCTAAATGAACTTTTATAATAAGATTTGCACTCTCTGAACTTTCAAAATATGATTGGGGATTGTTATTTCATATTTCATACTTAGTATTTCATTTGATGTTATTGTGGCTTCTGGGTTAGCAAGTGATCAACCTCTGACAAATTGACAACAGACACCCTTTCAGCACAAAACAGAAGATGCAGATACTCATATGGTCTTAAAGATTGATGGATTTTCCTATGGAGCATAGTTGCTAACAATTTATTAAAAGGAAAGAGCTGAGAACCTGCACTCTAAAGCCTTTAGGAAAGTCCCAATCTGAGGGAGTTAAGTTTGCAGAAAGCTCTCTGAGACCTTTACTTATATAATTTCCAGAAAAAACAGTTTATCCATCAACATGGCAGTAGAAGTGAAAAACACTTCAATTCTAATTCCAAATCTAGTCTGACTTGTTGAATGCCTGGAAGGAAACGTGTTTACGTCTGCCTCTTTTCTTTGTATGTGTTACACAATGACAATATATTTGTGGTGTTCAAGAACAGGTTGCTTTAAAAAAGAGCTTCCAATCAAACCAGACAATGATACAAGAGCATGCCAGCACTTGGAGGACAGCGTTTTCAGCAATTTATCTGTAATAGACTTGGTGGTAACACTTGCTGAATATATTACCTCTTCCCTAGCACACAATCTTCCCTACCATGCAACTCAGAAAGAAAATGGAGAACACTGGGATTAGCTGAAGTTACCTTAGAATAATTCCACCAGAAAACCTGGGAGTGAGCTGGACTGAGTTTTCTGACTGCAGAACTTGCTTCCTTGTGGATATAGATATTTTGCCCATTTTAGGGTTGCTCTGTATCTCCATGATTTGAAGAGATTCTGAAGACAACTTTCTGCCTTTAGAATGCCATGTAATATTCCAGGAGATGAATGTTCATCCCATACTACTCCCATAAGGGGTCCTCACTGATAATATCATTTCAGACAACATGAAAATTTGCACTACTCAAAAACATATGAAGGCATGAAATAGAAAAGCTGTTTGCTCACCAGATGGTGCTGCTTCCCTCCTGATTGTTTCTGAAGGAGGAAATCTGAGTTTATTTCCTGAAGGCAGCACGGTGGGGGCACCAGGCACATCAAGATACAGCATCACCACCAGTGCTGTTTGCTGAACTAATGTCCCCTACTGAGAGACTTGTTAAAAAAAACCCACCCAAGCACACAAAAAAATCCCAAAAGAAAGACTTGACTAGCCATCTCTGTGTGTGAGAACGTGACCTCAGAAGCCTCCTGTCCAGGACCACTTATTCAAAGGGGCACCACAAACTCACATGTGCTTTCCTGGCTGGCCAGAAAGCTCTGCATATTTCATCATACTCACCTGGATGGGTTCAGGGCCTATTCCAGACTGATCATCTAGACATTCACTTCTCTTTTCACTCAGAGTTTTGATACCTCTATTCCTGAGCCCCTGAGGAGATTGCAAACACAAGCCAAGGGCATTCAACTCTTCAGAGAATCCAACCACTGTGAATATTTCATTAAAAGCAATTCCTTTTGCAGCAGAAATATGGAAGACAAGTTTACATTATCCTTTAGAAATGTATGTGACTGTTCACAGAGCTGTTTTGTGGGGTTTTTTTCTATCTTCTGTGAGCTAGCTTAGCATTGGAGAACTCACCCAGAAATGGCATCACCCACCTCTAAGCCTCTTTTTACCTGGAAACAGGTGAACATGAGCTCTCACTCTTCTACCAGGCCACCATCTGTATTTGCTGTTGAACCTGAGTTACTGCACACACTCAGAGATGAAGCATCGCTGAAGCCAAGAGAATAAAAAAGTAGACAAAAAAGAATGAATGCAGCGGTTAGGGTAGTCAGGTGGGACAGAGGGGATTTTCTTCTCTCTGCAAGAACAGATCAGACCGGGTTCTCAGTTTTTACTTTCCAGTGTGCACCTGACCACAGCTCAGTTTCTGGCTCATTGAAAATGTTGAGTTCATTGTGATCTTATGAACATGTGAAAATCACCAGTTTCTCCCCTTCCCTCTCAATGGGCCTGTAATCTGATGATTACCTCAATAATGTCTCATCTAAAAGGGAAGCAGACATTAGATATACCATTCCCTAAGCAATGGTATTTCTTGTAGACCTTCAATATAAAAATCTTCAGAATTACTTAAAAAGAATCACCAATACATTAAAAAAAAAGGTTTAAGCACCCATCCTCAGGCTTTTAATGAATCAGGGCCTATTTCTAGCAGGAGGTACATCACAGAAAGTCCCACTTTTAGGATTTCCTGGCTGCAGAGACCACCTTGTTTTCTGGTAAAACAACCTGCTCTGCTTTTAGATTCTTACTCCTTCTGCCAGTGCCCTGACAATGTGTAGGCAACTCATTGCCTCAGTTGCAATGCCTCTGTCCTTTATATACAGCTGATGCAATAAAAACCTCTTTATCTAGGACAGATTTCAGTATAAGATACAACCCTAGAAAATATTTAAAATTGATTGCCTGCAACAAGAGGAGACACTTTTGAAGTCTCTATAGGAAGCAAAAAAATCATTACTTACAGCAGTTTCCAAGGATCCTGCTGTCTTCACCAGGACTACCCTGCAGCTCCCTCTCTTATTTATACAATTAAATGGCATTATGAAAGCAAAACGTCCTCTAGAAAACATTAACCAGGACAGACAAGCGTAATTACTTTAGGAATGGTGCAGAGTAAACAGTGAAGACAATTTTTCTCGGCAGGCACCTGATTTTTGCTGTATATGCATGGCCAGACCCTGCCTTTTCTTAGAACAGTCATAAGAGCCCCCTGCATTTCTACACATCCTCCTGCTGGGAATCCAGCTACTCAATCTAGGAAATACTTCATAGGCATCATTAACTTCTGTAAAGTGCATGAGTTCATACAGTAGAAGTACTGAAGTGAGTAAAATGAAACATATACATAATACCAGACATGAGCCTAAGGAAAAGACAGCTGCATTCATGCTGCAGCCAGATCTCAATTTAGTATTTTTCACAGAGATATTTTGCTTCCTCTGCACCAGACTTTTAATTGTTTTTATTTGGCATATTTGTTTTAAATGATACACTATTTCTTAATTACCTACACTGCCATTAATAAGCGACAATTTCTGGGGACATCACTTTTAAATTTAAAGCTGTACTTTAAATTTAAAGTATTGATGTTTGTAGTGGCTGGAGGTTGCTATAGGGATGGCAGAATGATGGCAGAGATGGGCATCCAGGACCCCATGGCACCCAGCACACCTCAGCCAGATTGGTGTCACCCGGTGGCTCATGCAGCAGTGGATTGAAGGACAAAGTGTTGCCTGGTACTCCCAGTGGGTGCTGGCACAAGGTGCAGGCACTGCCAAAGGGCACAGAGGAAGGGCAGGCCAGTACACCAGAGCCTGCTCTCACACAGAGCTGGACCCATGTGGTTAAGCCACTTGTGTTTTACCTGTGTTTTACATGCCCATGGAGGGGCAGCAACAGGGACTGTGCTAATGTGGGTATGACTGAAGGAGTGGAAAAACTCACAGGTCAGTGCCCTGGTGAACACCGTCCACCCAGGAGGAGCATCCCCTCGGGAGGTAGGTGATTCAGGGAGAAATGTGCTGTACATCATAGCATCATTTAAGTTGGGAAATACATCTGAGATCATCAAGTCCAACCATTAACCCAGCACTGAGAACTCCCCCTTGTTGTTAAGGCGTTAGATCAATATGTCTTAAATACCTCCAAGGAGGGTGATGCCACCACTTTCCTGGGCTGCCTGCTCCAGTGCTTATAATACTTTTGATGAAGAATTTTTTCGTAATATCCAGTCTAAACATCTCCTGGTAAAACTTGAGGCCATTGCCTCTTGTCCTATCACTTGTTACTTGGGAGAAGAGACCAACACCCACCTTGATGCAACCTTCTTTCAGGCAGTTGTGGAGAGTGATGAAGTCTTCCCAGAGCCTCCTTTTCCCGAGGATAAACAACCCCAGCTCCTCCAGGTGCTCGTCATAAGACTTGTGCTCCAGACCCTTCACCAGCTCCATTGCCCTTCTCTGGTCATACTCAAGCACCTCAATGTCCTTCTTGTGGTGAAAATTTTCTTGTAGTGCACTGTAAAGGAAGAATCAGAAAGAAAAGCTTTACAATAACAGGATAAATGTTTTGGCAGGATTTTCCTCTGGGCCATTCCTCGAGGGTTAGCAATGAGTGGAAGCATTTCTTCTGTCTTTTCCAGCCTGTATGCCTGCACATTTAAAACTACCAGTAGGTACAGCATGAAAGGTTCTATGCATTTAGGGGTATTGGAGCTTCTGCAAATCCTTTCCTTCCTGGCTTCTACCTCTTCTCTTCTGTGGGTGCTTTCTACCTGTGCAAAGGTAAGCAGAGTGATTCAGTAGTAGTTTTGATCCAGACTGCTAGCAAATGTGTTTGAATAATTTACAGACTGAAAAAAGCATCTGGGCACATGCAGCCTGTTTTTCTGTACACTAACACATGAAAATAGCCTCAGAGGTTACAGACACTTACCTAAAACATATTCAGACTGAAGATGAGTAACATGTGCGCCGAGAGAAAAATTAGAGCACAAATAAAGAACAAGTTCAGCTATGAGTAAAGTTACTGAAAAAAGTGAAGGAAAAACCAATCAACTTAATATGACTTCATTTAAGAACAATTTAGTCTTGCAATTGGAAGTGCCATTCACCTGCTGACATTTGTATGGGAGTGCAAGAGGGAAAATGAATAAATAAAATCTAATCTATATCCATCTCCAATGTTATATCCAATGTGATACCTTTTTTATTTTTCCTCATCTATATAACAGTTTCATCCAATCATGTAAGCCATCCTGAATTTTGTTGAGACTCTGTTTTAATATTTGATATCAGAATATGTTGCATAGGAACTTGCAGCTCTCTTTTTATGCAGGCAGTAGGCTTAAGTAGGCACTGCTCTGGTATTCTGAAAGACAGGAATCCTTCCATTTAGTCCTCTTCATTTGCAATATTGGTCTTATTACTTTGAACCCCAAGTTACTCTGGAATTTTTAAAGTATTATTATTATTGAAAGATCTTAATAATACTGTTTCATTTTTTAGTAAATTGACAACATTAACAAGAGTCATCCAGTATGAATTCCCTTCAAAACAGGCTGGCTGTAGCCCAAAAAGAATTATTTAAATTAGAAAAAGTGTATGCCTGCTTCTCTAGTAGAGAAACACTTTCATCTTCTTAAAATATTTAACTAATTTCCCTGAAAACCATTTTTAAAACACAATGGGTTGTTGCTGCTCTGATGATGCCCTCTGGAGTACAGAAAGAACAGAGTCCCTCCTATAACAGCACTGAGAGTAAGTGTCAGTGTGGAGCTGGTGGAAGCTGTATTCCATTTGTGGAGCTCTGTGTTTCCAGAGGAAAGGTACTCGTGGTTACATGGAGCAGTTCAACAGTGACCTACTGCACCAAATGTCAATACAGATCAAGCACAGTTGTGTCAAGTGCCTTCTCCAGTGCTTCCAAGTGACAACACAACAGACCTTCACCTTTAAGTTCCTTCTTCTTCGCTTTCATGCTGTACACTGGTCTTGCCCCCTGCCAGCCCCACACAGAGGTCTGGGCTCAGTCCAATGGGGAGTGTCTTGCTCAGACACGAATTCCAGCTCTGATGAGGGAATGCACATGCAGTACTGTCCCCTAAGCCACTGCAGTGAGTCCCTTCCCTTATTTCCAGCCTAGCATCAATTTCGTTCTGCAATGCAGCCAAGACCTTCTGGGTCCCAAGGAGAGTTATGTTCTATCACCTCCAAAATCTGGCTTGGAGTCTGCTTCCTTTTCTTAGGCTGTGGTTGCACAATTGCTTTAACCTGACCAAAGTACAGGATGCTGCTGCCAGAGTGTCTCATCCCCCTGCACCCTTGCCATCTCTCCAGGATAGCTAATAGTCTCTGGGGGTTGAATCCCAGGACAAGTGGGGAAAGGCTGGAGGAACAGGTCTTTTTCAGCCTGGAGAAGGGAAGGCCAAGGGAGAGGCTGTACTTGCTGTCTTCCCCCACTAATGGGCTGTGTTAGAGAGCAGATGGAGTCAGAGGTGCCCAGAGGTATTGAGCAAGGCACAGGATGCAAGCTGCAGCAAGGGAAATGCAAATGAGATCTACAGAAAGGAGTGTTCACAGGGAGGCGAAATACAAGGGCACATCTCTGTGTGAGACTGTGGAACTGCTGTTCTTGAAGACATCCAAAACCTGGCTGGACATGGCCCTGAGCAACCTGAGATAGACTCCAGGCTGGTGCTGCTGTGAGCAGGTGGTAGGATTGGATGACCCTCAGAGGTGCCTTCCAATGTAAATCATTCTACTTTTCTAACAAAAAATTACTGTGAAACCATGCTCTCAGGAGTCCCTGTCTCCACTTGCACTGCAGGTTTGCATTTCATCCTGTAGAGAAATTCCCCTCTGCTTCTCACCACATGAGTCCAGAGGCTGTTCCCTGAAACACTCAGCCCCTGGGAAGGTGTCATCTCCCTTGTCCTCAGGTACGCCCCAGCAGAGCCAGCACAAGGCAAGCAGGCAGGCTCCCTCCTGGCTGTCCAGACACAGGCTCTGCCAGAGCACAGCACACAGAATGCACACTGAGAACAAACAAATCTGGTGGGCCATCTGCCGTGCTCCTAGCACACCACAGCCATGGCAGGTGGCTCACACCCCTCCGCGGGGCTGCCTGTGCTCAGACTTGCAGCACTGCACAGGACTGTGCCCTTCTCCTTGGAGACTTCGACAGTTCCCAGTACTGACTGAATCTCAGTAGAAGTCCATGTAGCTGCCTTGATTTCTCTAGACCTGTCTGTATTTCAGGCCTGCTAATGATACACTTTCTCATAGCCTACGCAGTGGGGAGAAGGAAACTGGTGAACCTTGGAACAGGCAAACTTGAATAAGCGATTTAAAAAGTTATTAGGAAAGAAACATTTAATACGGCCATTTTCTTCCACATATGTCCACTAAGATGGTAAGTTTTCAGATGTGTCCTTATTGGGGGCTCAGGAAGTTGGGATTTAACTCCATTTGCTTTCTAAGTGTGCAAGAAGCTTGTGTGCAAAAAGCATGACTGTGGGTGTCTCCACAGGTCTGACTCGTTGCTGTCTGCCCTCAGGGCAAGATAAAGCATCTCCAGAGATGAAGTTGTGTGATTGCAGTCGGGAGAGCTTTTGCTGATTAGTGATAAAATCCTTTAGCACAGAACAGAGTTTGAAAAATGTTCAAGTACATACTAATTTATCTTTATGCATTTATTGTTGAGTAGATTTATGTTCTTCTTTCTTGAGCCATGAATACACAATATTTGTGAGTGGGTCTGAGAACAAATGTTGACAGTTCTCTACCTTTTATGTGGACAAATCTCATTCATCTCTTTGTCTGTTTGCAATTGCTCCCTATGGAGAACCATAGAGAAGAGGAAGATTCAGTGAACCTCTTGCTTCTATGCTCTAAAACTGTGTGGTCGAAACATACTCATTGTTAGATCTTTATTGTGATAATGGTTGCTTCTTTCACCGAAGGAAGGTCCTGGGTTTCTGCAGGTTTAAAATGTCTGCACATCTCTTGCCCTGAGCTGTGAGACATGGTCCATAAGAGATTTAAACTTTGGAAGCTGCTCAAGCGGTATCAACTTCTGTACATGCCCTGTGGAAACACTCCTGCTTTCAAATCTCTCCTTAAAAAGCACACCACCTCTGCTCAGATACCTTTAGATTTCTCTGAAATAGCTAGGAAATTAGAGATTTACAGAAATTGGAGACACAGAAAGACCTAGCAGGCTGAAAATTAGCTTATTATTTAGCTTGATTTTAAACCCCATAAGTCTACCATCTCCTGTATGTTAGGCTGATTCCTCTGGCAGTCTCCTCCCCCAGAATCTCATTTTTTGGTCTCATCCACCAAATGTAGTGATTATTATGCACTTGGACACCTCAGAAATGTGGTACTGCAGGTGACAAAACCTGGAACCCTTGGAAGGCCTGTCACGTGCCAGGCACCTCAGTGGGACACATTAACTGCAAACTCCTGCAGTTAGGAAATGCCAGGATGAAGGTGGCTGTGCTGTGCTTTTTGGTGAAAGACAGGACTGGTAGAGTTCTGCTGCACTGACACTGATTTGACATTACATTTCTCCAGAGGTAAAACTCTGAGGCCTCAGTCTCACTTCCAAGCACAGATATTCATATACTTGAGATAAGCAATATCCAGCATTTTTTCAACAAGGTGCCTTTCCCAAAGGATAATATAAAGATATCTGCAGAGAGGGTCTTGAGATGTGTTTGTCAGTGCCACATGAATTTCTGTATTTCCTAATACTTAAACAGACAGTTGTGCAAATTCAGCATTGATTTAGCTCTGTTTTTAGCTGACATTGAGTACACTTTGCAACTATTTACATGATGGTGACCATAGACATGTAGTAAACAGACTCACCTGGTCTTGACCATCACCACAAGTAACCCGGGCATACACAGATACATCCAACACAATCTGGCCAAATACTGCACTGATATTAGCAGACAGGAGTTACCCTATGTCTTTTGGTGAAGGAAAATGGCTTGAAATATCTCTTACTTAGTAAAAATGTGCTTTCATGTCAAGTTTCATTGCTAGTCTTGTTTTGCTTATAATGAGAAGACTTGTATGGTTTTATTTTTACTTTCTCCCTTCTTTATTACTTCTCAGAAATTCACCCAGCTTTTGGGAGGTGGTGGCCATGGAGGTGACTGGAGATGGCAAGCTGAAAGGAAAAGCCAGGTTTTCGGGGTTATGAAGGTTTCAGTTTGTGAAAGATCTGATGCTCAGTAGCTGTTCCTAAATATGCCATTTTTTGGAGATATTCCTGCTCTAGTCAATTATCTCCAATACACAGGGTCTGTCCTTCATATTCTTTCAGCTGTTGAACAGTGTTATAAACCCAGACTCTATCATAAACATTAACCAGACCAGGGACAGATAATCATTCCTGAGGAACAGCAAATAATGTAGATATTGCCTGCATTTCTTTTTTCACAGAAGTCGAGGGACTTTCTAGTTAGAGGAAGGTCAGCTGCATGGTGAAGAGGGAAGAGCCTCTGACTGGGTGAAATACTCCTGTCAAAACTCATCTTCATCCAGACATGTTGTGTCAGGTTGCCCAGAGCAACTTCTGAAGCTTTTGCTGAATCTGCTGAATAGTTTCTTCCCAAATATCTTTTAGATGAAAAACTAAAGCATTTAGTTTCGACAGTTTCTGAACTGGAACAGTATTTTAGAAGCTTCTTTAAAATGTTTTCTGACTCTTACAATATCTCCCTCAGCTCAGTAATTTGCAGCTGGGGTCAGACAAAGCCTGCTGATCTCTTGGAGAAACTTTCAGCTCATTTTTTGAGAAAATGAGAAGTGGTTTTCTGACAATGTTTTTCATCCAAATGGCAAATCTGAAACTGGTTGTTAGAACTGCTGTGGCATGGTGTTTCATTCACTCAGGAGCAGATCTGGGGATGAGACCAGTGGGAATTAGGGAAGGGTGTGGAGGACTATGTACAGGCACCAACCTGCCTCCAAGAAGAAAGGCTCCCATCCCACGCACACTCACTTCAGCTGAGCTGAATCCTGCTTCTGGTGACTGAAACTCCTGAATGCCATTAAAGTACAAGGAATAGTTGACACAATTGATGCATGTAATATTCTAGCAATCAATTGCCATGAAATATTTTTAATAGTGTTCTTATGGAACCTGTTTGCATTTTGGGATTTTTTTCTATTATCATTAGGTGTGTTTAAGGAGAACAATATTGATGGGTGTGAGAGAGCAGCTGGTCCCAGCTATGAGATGGAAATCAATCACCTCAGTCAGAGGAGGCCCCATGTCTTTTGGACTCAGGCAATATAAGCAGAGGCGGGTGACCTAGTAATGGAAATGTGCAGTTGTTTTCTCAATAAATTAGATTCACATTTGGAAAAAAACAGTGCAGGAAGAAGGCTGTGTTTCTGGTTAGGATCAAGAAGGGAAAGTTGCAGTAAAATAGAAGTGACAAGAAACCAGAGATAGCCTGTAAGATGATGAACTGCAATGTGGAATCTGTAGGTGTCCAAAGCACATAATTTATACCCTTTGTTGCCTTTAGACATGAAACAGAACACTTTTTTACAGTTCCCATCTCATCCCTGGTAATAACCAGCTGGTAGTGCTCCTGCAGTTGGTGAGTTGTGAGCAAAGAGAAAGGGAAGGACCAGTGAAACTGTAATTCATGCAGTGCTTCCTTGCCCTTATAGTAAAAGCATGTTGCACCCCTTGTGCCTTCTTACCTGGCAACCTTCTAACCTGTCAGTTACAAACCCCTCCTTCTCCTGTAGGTGCTATTTGCTCACCTGGACTCTATTCCCCACCAGAAGCTCAAGATGTAAGGAAAAATTGTAAAGTGCAACATCCTAGCAATCCTATTTACAAGTATTGAGGATACTACTATTTACAAGTATTGAGGATACTACAAAGTCGACCTTTTCACCTTGAACTCCATCAGGAATTTCCATGTGTTTGTTCCGGCATGTTGTGACGACGGTGAGGGCTCCCTCTGTTCTTTCCTATTTTCTCTCTGTTTAATATTTGCAGATCAGCTATCCAGATATTCCATGTTTTGACCGGTCAGCACACTCTTGCACAGGTATTGGGAATAGGAGCTACTTTAGGCCAAGGTGATTGTGGAGTGAAGGACTCTGGGTCCAAATGCAGGTAATTATTCCTGTGGTAGAAGGGTTACGTGGAGTCGCACAAAACGGGAAGCTACTTACAGGTGATCAGACAGCAACACGAAAGGAAGCAGCTACCAGTAGTGTCCTCATGCAACAATCATAGAATTTCTCAAGACTTTTGTCTTGGCAGTGCCCTGTAGGTATCATGCATTTATATACAGCCAGAAATGCTATATGTTCTCAATTCTTCTCAGCTAGTGATCCTAAATGCAGGTGATACATGATGAAAGAAATTGAGAGTGGAAAGTGAATATTTATATGCATCATTCTTCCAGAAAAATGCAGTTATTGATAAGCAGCTTTTCTTTTCATCCTGAAGAGCATGGTGCTTTAGGATGGGTACTTCTGAGCTAGGCATAAGAAGGGAGCTGGGAGATGTGGTCAGAAGGAAGATTGATTTAGCTGGTGGGTCTGAACCCAATGAGGAAATATTAAGAAGAGCAGTGTGTGCATCTGTGTGTGTGGCTTTAGACAGACAGGCAGTGGGTGAAAGCTGCACTGTGGTAGGAGTCTTTAACTGCAGCAGAAACCTTAGGGAAGTGTCCCAGGGGAAGAAACTCTCTTCTCCCTTACCTGAGTTGCCCCTGCAGCGTCAGATGGTCTTCCAGGGAAGGGGTGAATGGTCTCAGAGGTGGCAAAGAATCTTCATCGCTTAAACATTTCCATCTTCACCCCTGTTCTCTCCTGCCCCTCCCCACCTCTGAGTCACCTCCACAGAAAAGGCCCTGATCATCATTTTCCACATTGGCACCAATTCTTTCATGCCCCTCAGTTCCTGCGCTCTGATCCCAAAACAGCCAGAGGTGGGATGTCCATTCATTGGAAGCCGCAGATTTGCTTTTGAGTTTCCTGATTCTCTCTGCAGGTTTTCTGCTATGAGACTTCCTGGATCTATTTCATGCTACATGAATGCGTCTCTTCTGACAGGCTGAAGTCTGTGGAAGCTATCATCTATGTACCAAAGAAATAGATGCCCTAGTTATCTACTAATGATGGGAATTAGTCCTTCCCAAAAATCCTGCATCTTTCCACAATTTGTGCTCAGTGATCCATGTTTGGCATTTTGCTCTGTCTTTAGAAGTTTCATCAAAAAATCATCTTCACAGTAGTGAAACCCTCCTTCTTAGCTGGCTAAAGAAGAGCTTCTTTGTATAGGGTAGACCGTCATTGCCCTAATGAGCTGCATCAGCTGGGCATGAATTAATTAATTGAATGTGTTAATCTATGACACAGATAGCTAATGTGAGTTTAATGTTCCTAGCCACTAAAATCTTATGGTATCCATGGCACTTTCAGAAGAACCCCCCATCATAATCATCTGACCTCTACTGCTTTTTGCACTGTCTTTATATTGTTTGAACAGGCTTACACAGTGAGCACACTGTTATACATTAAACAGAGCAAATAAAGCTAATACAGTAGCTGTAGAGCAAGCAGTGACAACATTGCTCCTCTGGGCACAGCTGCATGCCAGCACAAGAGAACAAAAATAACACTAACTGAGCACTCCTGGGTCCCAAGAGAAGACCATCTCCCCTGTTTCCTGCTGTCTCCTAAGATTTCATGCCAGAAATGAAGGGCAGTGGGATATTCACCCAGCTTCTCTTGCAAAAAGCTGGTAGGATGTACCAAATACTCTCCTTCCCCTGCTTTTCTGATTCAGTCCTTCAGAGGAAAGCCAACAGCAGCATGGCTCCAAATTCAGACATATCAAATAAGGTTGTTTTCTTCATAAATCCTGACAAGTTATAGTGCTAGTTGCATGTGACAGATTCAACATTTCTTCTTGAAACATCTTTTCTAAATTGCATTTCATGCTTGAAATATCAACCTCTCCTTTGAAACTGTGTCACTTTTATGCTCTTCCTCATACCTGATTACTAGAAAGAAAATCTTTCAGTCAGTTACATTTCCAAATATAGAGAAATATTAAGATTAATTAAAATAAGAATTACAAAGTTGAAGCCAACTATACTTTATGTGGTACTTTGAATTAACTTAATGACAGACACTAAGCTGATCACAAATAGCGAATCATGCCTATTTTATTTCCTGAGTGTTGAACAACTTTCTAGTTTGTGGTTTTAAGATTAATTAATTAATTTTAGACCAAAGATGTCATGATGAGATGCTCTTCAGTTAAGGCTAAATAGGAAGCCTCTAAGTGATATATTGATAAATGAAGATATTTAGTACACTGAATATTGCTAGAGTTACTTAGTCTGATTATGCCCAGTCTAAAACATCCCTAAGAATTTTGATTCCTATATCCCATAGGGCTCAGCATGACAAAGACTTCAAGGAAACAGCCCAGAACAAAACTATGTGCAAGGTCTGGTAAAAGCTCTTGGAGTTCAGCTGAGGAAGACCAGTGCGGAGGAGCAGGCATGGTAACTGTTAGCCAGTTCTTACTGGTTAAGAACACAGTGCAATGTAAAGAGCTTTACATCAGGTACTCTGTTAGGAGAACACACAGTGGTTAATTAGAGTGATCCAGAATGTGACTGGGAAACCTGGGTGTCCGTGTGCATGAGTAACTGTGAGTCCAGCTGTCTTAACAATGTGACCTAAGTTGTGCCTGTATTAGTGTCTGCCCACACACAGCCTTTTTATTTCCAGTCCTGATCACCACGTTACAACACTCACTGCTTTGATAACCTTTGTGTGCCTGTGTCAGCCCCTTGGAGCCCGGGCTGGTATTGCCAGCAGCCAGCCTGTTGTGAAAATCAGTAAATCAATAGAATGCGAGGGGAACACATTTTTTTACCCGGGCTTCAGAAATACATTTGCACCCATTCAGACCCAAGGCTTTTACCCTTTGAAGATTTCACTGGCTTTTCTTTGTGATTACTGCACTGGTGATTGCTTCTCTTTTGTTTCCAAACTCTTTGCAAACTCTGACCTTTTATATCTCATATTTGGTATGAAGAGGTCAACTCCCATTTTTTATTCATCTGTTATGAAAATTTCAATTTGTACTGCCAAACAAATACTTTATTTTTTACCCCTTATTCACTGATTCACAAACCAATTTTAAGATAATCTTTTTAATTATTCCTTCAAAATCTCTCTTGAGCATAAGCCCCCTAAAGACTACTATTTCACAATTAAACGACTCCTTAGAGTGTTGAAGGAATTAAGTGGGGGGATTCATAGTTTTCCATAGTGGAGTAGGAATTGTCAGGTTCTGTTCTGGTAAGATGAGAGGGAAATTGTCTTATTCCAGTTGTGATATGATGGCTCCTTAAACATGACCATTCTGGGGAAAACGCTAAAAGAATGATTCACCCTGATCCTTCCCACCAATTATGCAAGATGCTCAAGTTACCACCTTTGAGGGAATTGTAAATCTTGATGTCAGAGCACAAGGGGAGAAATACCCCAGAAAGAAAGAGCTTCCATTTTGTATATGCCATTCAACTTCAAGTAGAACTAGGGAAGAACTTCTCCCTTTCAGAGCAGACCTTTAGAGGCAAAAGGGCTTTTGCCAAGAAGAATGAGTAATGTGTTGCTGTTACAGCATTGTATGAAAAAAAGAGACCAAACTACATTTGTATTGTCAAGGCATTTGTCCTGTTCTGGCCTCCAGTGTATGTAAACATAGCAACCAATAAAAATTTGTATTCCAATGAATTTTTTCTGGGTTTGTATAGCATACAATTCCAAAGGGCCTTCTGTTCCTCCTTCATTTTCATTTCTGGAAGATAAACAACAAGAGATTTACTATGTCTTTGGGATTTCACCACCCAGGCAGGCAGCCACTCAGTGCTTATGAGGCTCACTATAATATTTACTTAGTTTGGTCTTCATTTGGGCTTTAACTGATATTTTGCCATGATCCTGGGTAATTTTATAATGAAATTCTTTGTTCATGAGACCTTTAAGAAACAGTGGAAAATGAAGCTAAAAGAAGCAAAAGAGGAATCATTAGGAAATGTTCAATGAACCTCTGTTTAGCTAGGTTTGTTTTAGGGTTTTCTTGACCACAGAAATCTTATTTCTGCAATGGCATATTTACCTTGTAACCAGATGGCTGGATTCACCAAGCAGTACTCATAATTACTGGTGCTCTGAAAGTTTTACTAGCTAATAATATTTCTGGTGAAAGGCATGGAAAATTATTTTCTTTAAGTCTGCAGTTTTAGGAGAGCAAGTTTTCTAAATTGTTTTTCTAAGTTGTTTCTGTAATTTTGCTGAGGCCTTTTCATGAGTTTCAGATCAGTTCCAGATAAAACTGTCTCATTTTTGGAAACCTGTAGAAACTAACAAACCCTCTCTTTTCTTGGTACAACTGAGAATTCTTCCCCTGAACCCTTACAACATGTGGTTCAATGGCTGAGTCAGAGAGCTGGCTCGTGTTTAGCTTTTATCTAATTTACTTTCCTTCTGTAATAGCAAAGGGAATGCAAGACATAGGGATGGCAAAGTGACAGGCATTCAGAATTTTATTTAAGATAGCTGGTTGGGTTTTTTTTCATTTGGAATTGTTGATATCATCCAACTAATTTAAAAGTTATGAGAGGACTTTCACACAACCTACTCTCCACCTACAACCCTTACAGGTTACCAAAAATTCTCACACCAAACAGCATGCAAGATGGGAAATTAAATTGTTCAAAATTGATGCTCTCAGACAGAAGGAATTCTGATACTGCTTTCTCACTTTCACATCCATATGCACATGTGGGCTTCAGTGGGGAAATCTGCATCTCAAGCTTGACCTAAAGCAATCTGCTCTACTGGGGAGGGACCTGGTTCTTCCATCTGAACTGCTCCATCAGGGTCAGCTTGACTGCTTTCTGGACTTCCACAACACTTTTACAACACTTCAGATATTAATTTTTTTAGGTCTTAAGGTGAATGTCCAGGGTTACAGAGTGTCTCTCTGTGCCCTAAACCAGCACACCCTCACAGAACAAAATAGATAGTGCTCAGTTTTGGGTCCTTAGTTCTTGAATAAGAGTTGAACAAATGGCGATGTAAATGCACTGAATGTAAGTGCCACAGACCCTGTAGAGATTTGGAAGGAATGACTGTATTCCTAAATTAAACAGAAGTGGTGGTTTTTTGTTTTCTTTTTCAGTACCATATTTAAATGCTTAAATCACTTCTACCTGCAGTACAAACAATCAGTATAGCTGGCTACATCTCCCATTGACATCCACACAGCATGTAGGTATGCAAAATTTTGATGTACCTGCCTAAAGACTCACAGATTTACAAATGAGCACTAACAAGTTTAATGGAAAACATTAACAGAGCTAGCAAGAGTTACAGTCTTAAAACACTAAACACCTGATGTGTCCCTTTAATACTGCCTGTACTGGCACATCTTCAAAGAAATATAGCTGGCAAGAATATCCACACAATTGTGCATATAATAGCTATTGGCTAAGCCATCAGTTTTCCCAAGAGCTCATGAGAAATTCTTTGCTTGAATTCTCAGTCACCAAGGAGCTCCAGATTTACTAGAAATAATGCATGCAAGTGGGGTAGCAGTACCCACTTCTCCAAGCAAGATGGTCAAGTGCATTTGCCGTCTCCACAGTCTTGTGGAATTCCTTTAATGCACATGGACCTGAGATCCCCAGATGCATTTCCTTCCTTGCAAGGCAGTTGTGAAAGTGATACCTTAGTAAACTGGAGGATATTTCAACCCTACGAAAAAAGAAGGGCTTGAAGAGACCTAGAGCAGA
Source organism: Orthonyx spaldingii (assembly GCA_013397795.1). NCBI lineage: Eukaryota > Metazoa > Chordata > Aves > Passeriformes > Orthonychidae > Orthonyx > Orthonyx spaldingii. The sequence continues at coordinate 1,953 of VZTJ01003404.1, read as the reverse complement.
AAAAGAATTCAGCATAACAAGTTGTTGTAGTACATTTTTAATATACAATTTTATGTTAGCCAAAGGTAGATCATAGTGGTTTTCTTTCAGAATTTTTCTGATTTGGTGGCTATTTATGGTTCTTATTTCAATAGGTGTATTTCAGACAAATCAAGAAAGTTCATAGCAAAAGTGCAATATGTGATTTTTCAAATACGAAAGCTTCTTGCCTACAACATTCCCTATTGCTTCTCAAAAGCTTTAATTTTGCTGGATGTCAGGTCAGACTGTTTGTAAATACAAAACAAAAGCACTGCTCAGATAATCTCCATCCAAACTTAGGGCTGACTGTGGGGCAGTGCCAGGTTAGGCTCCCTACGGCTTCAGCAACAGCATTACTGTCTCTGAGCACTTCAGAAATGCCTTTTTTTTCAGGTAAAGCCTTGACTCCAAAAGCAGCAGAGACAGATGACAAATGAAGGCATAGAGAGACCTCTCTGTTAAAATCTGTGCAAAATGGTGGTCAAATATTGCCAAGTTAATGCAGTCTAGCTTTACCCCTCATTGTGCATCCTGTATGCCCAATATTCCAGAATGGTAGGGGTAGATGTTACTTTTTTAGTTAACAAGGGAAGTCATCAAGGATCAAAATGCATATCCTTGAGATTTTAACTGGTTACCTGTAGCTGCTGTGCTGGTGGAGGATGAGGTGATGCCAGTTATCCCTGATAACACTGGGCCACAACACATGGGCAGTCCAGTCCGTGTGCTGGCTCCAAGTTTTCTCTGCCTTGGGTCAGTATGTTTTAAGTGTGAGGGGCATTGGTAAGTTGCAGTGTNATCCTCCTCATAAAGGTTTTCCTCTCCCAACTGGACTCTTCTTTCTGTGTTGCTCCTGAAAACATGAAAAGAGCAACCTGCTGGAGTTATCTTGGCTCAGGGTGACATGTTTTCCTCTTGGTAGAATTTCAATTTCAGCCAGAGGTGATTCAGGGTATCTACAGCTGGGCCAATGTGTTGCCTTTGGTTTTATGGCAGACTTTGTGAACATCTGTAAAGCTTTCACTTTCTCTGTAAATCATCATGTTCTTGCTATACTCTCCCTAGCTCCACCATGGAGCTAAATTAACTGAGCAAATCAGCTCAACACTCCTGTTCTCTTCCAACTCTTTAAGCTCCTTTCCAAAATCCATCTAAGTTTCCAACAAAGTCTTTGAACTGAACTGCTTATTTGAGAAATCACTGGTCCGCCTTTTGAAACTCTTTTTCTTTCTTTTTTCTTTGTTCTTATTTGCAGTTGCAGGGAAGTTACAAAAGCATACCCGGGACCTATTGTCTCAGCTGAAATAATTTTTCCACCCTCTTATAACTGCATTTAACCCATAAAGGCACCAAGTGAACTTGCACTATTATCCACATGAAAATCTCACTGTTCGGGTAAGATGACAATTAAGAATTTTTACAAAGATTTCAGTTATCGAGTATTTACTACTAAACAATAAAACTGGGCTTGTTCCTGGGTTTCCTTTTGCAGGATTGGGCAGAGGGGAAGAGAAGAAATGAGGAAATAGGAACAGTTTCCCATTTATTTTCATTCTTGCCTTCCCTTTAACGTGTCTCAAGTAGTGCACAGTTAACTGCTGCCCTAAACCTCACCACTCCCAAAGCAGGGGAGCAATGACTGAGCAAGCTGTATTAGTAGCGGTGGATGAGAGACTTGTAGCTTGGCAGCCCTGTGCAAAGCTAAAATCCTTGGCTTGTCTCCAGCAACAGATGTTTTCCCCTTCAAGCAATGCTGAAACAATTGATTTTATTTTCCTGAGAGAGAAAATGAGTTAGATGGGTATAGCTGACTCAGATTTTCCACGGAGCATTGCTAGTTTTCTTTCTCTAAAATCTGGAGATGGGGGATGTAAGGGGATGGTTATAGAGAATATATTTTACATTGAGCAAGTCTTTAGGTCCGTGTGAATG
>VZTJ01003403.1:231383-245024 GCA_013397795.1 Orthonyx spaldingii | reverse complement strand
GCTCCATCCCTCCAGGCACGTCGGGTTTGTGCAAGTGCTGTGGCTTCCAGTCGGTACCGTCCGGCTCGGGCGGCGGGGCGGGAGCGGCCCCGAACCCCGCCCACCTTAAGTCAGGCGGATCCCGAGCACTTGTTCCAGTTCCTGCCGGCGCTGCTGGACCTGGGGACACCGCGGGGGTCAGCGGGGGACAGGGGACACTGCCCGCGTCCCAGGGACGTGGCACTGCCACCCCCAGCTCACCTTGGCGAAGATGTGTCTGCCCACGGCCTCCTGTGCCCAGGGCTGTTGGTAAAACTCTGCCCGCCGCTCCTCCTCGGGGTTCCCGATCACGTCCGTGATGATCTGACCGGGGTGGGGCACAGCGAGTGAGCTCCACCAGGATCCACACTCCTCCCTGAGCTCCACCCACACCCCTCCCTGAGCTCCAGGATGGACCCAGACCCCTCCCAGCCCCTCACTCTGCCCAGTCCCAGAGCTACAGAATCGTGGAATTGTTAAGGTTGGAAAAGACCTTCAACCCTTACCCCAGCACCACCACCATGGTCACCACTGACCCCTGTCCCCAAGGGCCGCATCCATGGTTTTGAATCCCTCCAGGGATGGGGACTCCATCCCTGCCCTGGGCAGCTGTGCCAGGGCTGGACAACCCCTTCCATGAAGAAATTTTTCCCAACATCCAATCTGAACCTCCCTAGCAATTGTTCCCCGTTACCTTGAGGTCCCTCCTCTGGGATTTGATCCATTCCTGGATGAAATCCTGGGGGTTGTTGCTGAAGCTCAGCATGAAATCCCTCTGTGTCTTCAGCTGGTTGATGGACTCGATGGTCTCGTGGATCTGGGGAGGTGCCGGGGTCAGAGGAGCCGTGTCTCCCCCAGGACCCGCTGCCCCTCCCACAGGGCTGGCCTGGCATTGTCCCCTCCCACCTTGGCATCCAGGGAGGCGATTTCCTGCTGGTTGGTGGTGGAGGCCAGGAAATTGCTCATCTGGGCCTTGAGGGGATCGTCCACCTCCACGTCGATGTCGTAGCACGCAGTCTTCTTCTGGTCATTGGGGTCCACGCTGGGGGAACGGGGTTGGGGGGAGCTGCTGAGCCCCTAGTCTGCTGGGGGGTGGATGGACCCCCAACAGCAACACCAGTGCCCCAAGAGGCCCCAAATTTGGTGGTTCTTCCCCTCCCAGGTGACTTGTGCTGGTCCTTTAGGCTGGGGACCTCAAAGCCTCCTGTGCCCCCAGCCCGGGGAGCCCCCCAGTCCTGGGGCACTGCCCGGACCACTCCCCACCCATGGGGCACTCCCAGCCTGGGGGCACTGCCCAGCCCCTCCCTACACCACAGAGTCCCCCAGCCCTTGGGGACAGTGCCTGGCCCAATACCCACCCCAAGGAGCCCCCTAGGCCTGGAGACACTGCCCAGGCCACTGCCCACACCCTACTGAGAGCCCCACCCCACTCATGGGGACACTGGACCAGTCCCCATCCCACAGAGGCTCCCCAAGGACACTGCCCAGCCCACTGACCACCCTACAGAGCCCCTCAGTCCTGAGGTCACTGCCCAGATGGAGACCTCCCCAGTCCTGGGAACACTGCCCAGCCCACTTTCCACATTATGGGGCACTCTCAGGCCTGGAGACACTGCCCATTCCACTCCCTACCCCACAGAGCTCCCCAGATCAAGGGACACTGCCCACCCCAATGCCCACCCCATGGACCCCCCAGCTTCAGGGACACTGCCCACCCCACAGAGCCCCCAGGCCCACCCCGTGCCCCACCTGATGGTGTGGTTGATGATGATGGGGTCTGGGTGCTGCAGGAGCCCCGCCAGCTTCATGGGGATCTCGGAGAAGCGCATGCGGACACAGTTGAAGATCTGGGGGGCAAAGCAGAGCCTTGGGCAGCCATGGCAGGGCCTCCCCTCACCTGTGGAGCCAGTGGGGCCATCCCCAGCATCCCCAGCATCCCCAGGCTGGTGGTGCAAGGCAGAGCCCAGGGAAGGGGCACAGCTGGAGCCTGGAGGGGTTGTGGGAGCCAGGAGAGGTTTCTCCCCACTGGGGGCGTGGGAACATGCAAGTACCTGGCGGAAGTAGCGGTTGCAGTTGATGAACTCCTTCTCGTGGCTGTCCTGCAGTTTGTTGTGTTTGATGTAGAGCCACAGGGCCTGCATGATGCTGGCCCTGGTCTGGGTGTGCACCCCCAGCAGCCGGGCCAGCCGCGGGTCCAGCTTGTACTGGGGGGGCTGCGGGGACAGCTGGGGTCAGTCACGGAACCCTCCAGGGCGGAAAAACCCTCCCGGAGCAGAGCCCAGCCCCTGGCCCAGCCCCTCCTGTCACCCACCCAGAGCACTGAGTGCCCGGTTGTTCCTTGGCCAGCTCAGGAGTTGGGGCTCCACCACTCCCTTGGTAGCCCGTCCCAGTTTTTAACTCCCTTTCCATGGAGAAATTCCTCCTGAAGCCCAAGGAAGAGGCACTCAGGAGTGTCCCCCACAGCCACTGTGTCACCGCAGGTCCATGCTCAGAGGTCCCTGTGCTCCTTTCAATCCCTGCATCCTCCAAGCCTCATCCAAAGCCCTGTTCCAGCCCATTCCCAGCCCTGGCTGCCCCAGGTGGCCCCAGGCCGTACCTGGTGGTCCAGCATGAGCAGCAGGGTGCACTTCACATTGACATCCCCGGGACGCTTCACCTGGAAGCCGTCGGTCTCCTGGGTCGTGGGCATCCGGTGCCACTGCGGGGACAGCGGGGACACGGCTCAGGGAGGCCTGGGAGCCACCTGCCAGCAGGGTCTGCGTGTGCAGGGCTGGGCTGGGGCTCTGGGCAGGGGCTGGCACAGCCTGGGGCACCCCCTGGCACCTCCTGAGCCCAGTGGTGCCAGTTCAGAACCCTCCCAGTCCATGCCATCCCGGGATGTGCTCCAGCACTGGGATGGACTGGGGCAGGTCCAGCCCTGAGGGTGTCCAAGGCTCCCACAGCTCCTGGATCAATCCTACTGGGAATGTGCATCAGAGCTGCTCCCAACCCCCCTGGAAGGGGATTCAGCCTCTCCACAGAATCTCCCAAGGGAAAAGCAGGAGCAGGGAGAGCTCCAGGCAGGAGACCCAGGAAAGGTCTGATTCCTCTCCCACGCACTGCTCGAATCCCCCAGGGACCCTCCAGCTCAGGGATAACAGGTAGAAGGACAAATCCTCCTTCCCACAGGGCCCCAGGGTGAGGCTCCTGTGGGATCAGCACCGTCTGTGCCAGGCTAGGGGCTGAGCTGCCCCTGGAGCCACAGCCTGGCCCCTCACACCCCACAGCTCCAGCTCTACCTGAGGACCTGGGGTGCAGGGGGTCAGAGCTGAGCTGTGCCGGGGAGGAAAGTGCAGCCCTAAACTTGAGCTGGGAAAGCAGGAGAGTGCAGGAGGGGGTGGCACTGCTCCCAGCCCCAAAAACTTGCTCAGGCCCCTCTCCCGGCAGGACAGGCCCTGGGCTGGGAGCTGAGCACCCAGAGGGGAAGGAGTAGGGCCATGTCCCCATTTGGATCACAGCCCTGGGTCAGGGAGCACCCAGAGGGGAGCAGCAGCACTGTGTCCCCATTTCCCACTGGGATCCCCTCCCACCTCACCTCCACCAGGTGATTGTCCGGCCCGTAGAGCTCCTTGTCCAGCTCAATCACGAGGCTCTTGAAGAAGGAGGAGAATTTCCTCTTCTGCTTGCTGGGCTGCAGACAGGGCAGCAGAGATTCCTGATCCCAAACAATCCAGCCCCAGACCCCGGAATGGGGTTCTCAGCACAGCACCAGTGCTCCCAGCACCCCCTCATCCCTCCTGGATGATCTTCATGGACCAGCTCCTCCTGCCACCATCACTCCATCCCTCCGGGATCCCTATGGACCAGCTTCTCCCTCCCTCCCTCCTGGGAGATCCTGAAGAACCAGAGTTCCTCCCCCATGCCTCTATCCCTGCTGGATCCTCACATCCTCCAGCAGTTTTCCCTCCACACGCAGCTCCCAGGAGGCCACACGCTCCCCGCCCTCTCCTTCCTCCTTGGCTGGGGTGAAGGTGTTGGAGATGTAAATCCTGAGCTTCCGCTTTTGCTGTGGAATAGGAACAGAGCGAGGGATGAATGGAGTGAGGGGGGGCTGCAGCACCCACTGCCATGTCAGCATGAGAGGAAACGGCCTCAGGGGAGGTTTAGATTGGATATTAGGGAAAAATTACCCACAGAAAGGGATGAGAGACATTGGAATGGGCTGCCCTGGGCAGAGGGGGAATCCCCCACCCCTGGAAGTGTCCAAGGAATGTGTGGATATTCCACCTGGGGACATGGCTCAGTGTGATCGTCGGACTTGGTGGCCTTAGAGGGTTTTTCCAACCCTAAGGACGCTGTGATTCCATGGATCCGTGATTTCTCGCCCCCCGCTCACCGTCAGGGGTTTCTTGATGGCCTCCTGGATCTCCATCCTCTTGCGAGCAATGGTTTGGTCCAGCTTGCGCTCGAAGGCCAGCAGGTCCATGTAGGCCTGGGACTCTGGGACCAGCTCCCGGATCTGGACACAGGAAGGGTCAATCCTGGGCTGCTGGGATGGGCTGGATCCCCCCACAGCCCCAGCAGCCAGGGAGAGTCCAGCTGACAAGTCCAGCACCCAGCTCTTATTTTAAACTCAGCCTGGAGCCCTGCAAAGCTCTGCCCACACCAGTCTGGAGCCTGTCCCTGTTCCCAGCAGCTTTCCAGGTGTCCCAGCACGGAGTGGAACCCTGGAATCTCAAGAGGGACTCTGAGGGACCTCCTGAGATCTCCACCCCACCCCATTCCTGCTCCTTGCTTGCTCCGACTCCAACTTAACCCACCCCAACCCTCTCCTGCCATGCCAGAGGGAGAGACACAAATATTCCATGGAGGTTTGGGATTGAACAGAAATTCCCAGCAGGCAGGAGGGAACTCAGGGAGATCCACCCATCCCCTGCAGCAGCTCCACTCTGTCCCTTGTGCTGGGTGACACTCACCCTCTGTGGCAGCACCTTGTCAGCCATCTTCCTCCTCTTCACCCTGGAAAACCAGGACACAGGGAAAAATCACAATAACAGGGATTCTTGGGGGGGTCTGTGCAGGGCCAGGGGTGGGACTGGATGATCCTTGGAGTCCATTCCCACTCAGGATATTCCTGGGGGGAAGGTGCTGGATGTTGGAGCCTGACACCAGTGAAGGAAATCCAGGAATTCCTGGAGCAAGGGGAGGTGGCAACAAGGCAAAGCCAGGGCTGCAGGACAAAATTCCCAAATTTCCCCTCTGGAAACAGCCATCCCATTCTCCCAGTGCTCCAAACCAAAGCCACTGCCAGGAACTGCCTTAAACCCAGCTCAAACCAAACCCTACTGTGGTGGGGCTGAAATCCTGGGAAAATCCAGCTCAGCTGGGTTCAATCCTGCCTGCTGCAGATTCCCGTCACCCTGAGCCCATCCCAGTGCCCACCGAGCTCCTGCTGAGCCTGGCACAGCAGGGAACGCTCTCCTCCTGTTCTCCTGCACGGGAGATGGGGCAGATGCCAGGAGCACAGGGAATTTCCGTTTCTCCAGCTGCACGTGGAGCAGCAGGATCCACCTGAGGGCTCCAGGGGGACACTCAAGGAGAGGTCACAGCCCTGCTCTGGAGCAATTCCTGCCCCATCCAACCCCTCCTGCCTGCAGAGTCTGAGCAGCTGGCAGCTCCTAATCCCTCGATCCGCTGGCTGGGAGCAGGGAATGCCCGGCTGAGCCGGCTGATCCCAGATCCCAGCCTGGGATGGCTCTGATGTCCCTGTGCATGCCAGGCTGCTCCCTGTCCCCAGTCCCAGCTGGCCCCGGCTGCGCAGCTCTGGGATGCTCCAGGAGGGATCATAGAGCCAATGGAGCTGCCAGGGAAGGGAGCAACCATGAGCTCAAGGGATCCTGCCCAGAGACTCCAGGAATGGAGAAGCCCTCATGGAGAGGGATCAGCAGGGCTGGGAACCAGCAAGGAGCTGCTGGCAGAGCCCAGACGGAGTCCTGCCCCACCTGCAGCTCCAGGGAGCATCCCTAAAATCTGCCAGCCCATCCTGCATTTCCCTAAAATCTGCCAGCCCATCCCACACTTCCAGCCATCTCTGTGCCTGCCAGAGCCACCAGGAACCCCCGGGAGGACGAGGAAGACCCCTAGAAGCTGATCTGGGGACACCACGAGGCTCTTTGGTTCCTGAGGTGGAGATGTGAGCGAGGCAAAGCTGCAAGCTCAGGGATCTCTGCCCCATCTCCAAACATTCCCGAGCTCTGGCAGGGGCACGCTGGTGGAAAACCCTAGTGGTCCCACCCCCACAACAGGGCAGGAGCTGTGGCACTCTGCATCATGTGGCACCTGTGACACACGAGTGGGGACCTGGAGAGGCTTTGGGGTCTTAAAGAGAGTTAAACACTAACTGAACACAGCCCTGGGATCCCTGTCCTGAATGGAATTACATCCATCTTTTTATAGCTCTGTATCTGCAGTGAGATCTCATTGATATCTATACTTATATGCTATATTATTTATATTTAGATAGATATTTCCAAGACAGGGCTCTCCTGCGTTCTGGAGAAGCAGCAGAAGATCCTGTTGGGACTGAATTATTGTGCCTCATTTGAACAAAGCAGCTCCTGGCAGCAGCTCAGATGGAAAACTTGAGTTAAAACACAACCTGGATTCATTGGGATGGAGCTTCCTGTCAGCATGGATTAGTGTGACAGTCCTGGGAATTTTCAAGGACAGGCCTTGGAGCACGCTGGGACAGTGGGAAGTGCCCTGCCCACAGTGGCGGTAGGACTGGATGGGATTTAAGGCCCTTCCAGTCTGACCATTCCATGATTTTATGAAGTGCAACCAGGACCCAGCAGGACGCCCCGGCCTCCCCACAGGAATCCCTCCTGGATGGGACATTCCCGGCCTTACCCTCTCCTCGGGGTGGCCATGGGGGGCTGTGCCTGGGGGGTCAGCAGGCGCTTCCTGAAGGGATCCATCATGGCCTGGGGCAGGCCAGGCCTCAGCGGGGTCGCTGCTCCGTACGGGGGGGCTCCCGGGGGTCCCACCTGCAGACCAGCCATGGGCATCCTGCTCCCGGGGGGCATCCCAGGGCGCTGCTGGGAACAGGGACACGGGTTAGACAGGACCCTGCACCGCCGTGCCACCCACCCTCCGGTGCCACCCACCCTGGTGCCACCCACCCTCCGGTCAGGGAATGACAGCAGGACCTGCAGCTGCGGGCAGTGATGGGAAAGCAGAAACAGGAGAAGCCATGGAGGGCAGGGAAGCCTGGCCTGGCAGCTGTGGAGCCCTGGTCACACTGGTGGCCCTGTGCCACCGCCCCACAGCTGCAGCATGAGGACACTGCCAGCACCGTCCCCACCCCGGGGACCTGGCGGGTTCCTCTTTGGAGAGCAGCACTGGAGGGGGGAGCAGGGCAATCCCACCTCCTCCCACAGGCAGGAAGGGAGGGAGGGATGGATGGAGCAGGCAGGGGCTCTCCGCTGCCAGCAGCCAGCTCCTGTCCTTCCCCTCCCAGGGACACACTGGGAATTCGGGAGCCACGACACAACTCTGAGGGGGCCCAGCCCCGCAGCCCCCGGAGCAGTGATCTGGCAGCACCCACTGGTGCTCAGGTGCCACCAGGTTGTGTCCCCTGGGGATAATCGGTCCCACCCCCCCTGCTCCTCCCTGCTCCACCTTCGGGCTGATCCAGCAGCTTCCCGGGATCCTTTGATCCTCAGCTCCCCCTGCCAGGGTGGGAGGCTGGGAGAGCCACGGAGCCAGCAGAGCAACATTTCTGCCCTGCTCCAGGCTCCTGACGTGCCAGGACACCCCCACCGCCCTGCAGGGCAGGGAGCCAAGGAAACACCTCATCCCTGCACACCGGGATTCATCTGGGAGCAAACCCTGGATGCAGGAGGGTTGGGAGTACAGGATGCAGCCAGTCTGTCCTCCACAGCTCAGAGCTGCAGCAGGGGTTGGTTTGAAGGAGCTGCAGCCAGAACACCCCTAAAAAGCACTCCCACCCCCGTGAAAAGCTGATAAACACGAACCCAGGAGTCTGAGCCGCTCCTGGTGCCTCTGCCAGCGGGGGATCCCGGGAGGAGAAGCTGTTCCAGGCGGGATCAGGGCAGCAGCAGGGCCCCAGGATTAGCGCTGCACGGGAGCTCAAACCCCCAGGGCCGGGCTGAGCCGGTTACACAACAAACATAGCCACAGCGGCTCCGGAGCCTTTGAAGCAGCAGCCCCAGAGCCCGGGCTCTGAGCTGCCCTTGCCCCAGGGCAGGAGGCTCCTTTTTCCTCCTCCCAGCTCCAGATGTTGCTCTCCTCCTGCTCAGCCCCATCTGCCAGCGCCTCGTGACTCTGGCAGCAGCACCGACGGTGAGCGGGGCCAGCAGCACCTTTCTGTGCCAAAAGCACAAGGCCAGGACCCAGTTTCTTTGGGTTTATCGAGAAATCCGTTGTGGCAGGGCTGGGAGGACCCCACCCCCTGTAACGTGACAAACCACAGTAAATATTGTTCTGCAGTTCAGCTCCAGCAGGGCTGTGGAACCCCTGTGGAACCCAAACCTGTGCTGACACCTGCCAGGGCTTCTGGAGAGCACGGACACCCCAGAAGGAGCTGGGAAACTTTTAATTTGAAATTCCTGGGCCCTAAGAGCAGCTCAGTGCAGAGCCCAGGCTGAAAGCAGAGCCTGCATGCCCTGCAGCCGCCAGGAGCAGGAAATGGCTCCCAGGGAAGCCCTGCCCCGGGTGTTTTACCAAGCCTGGAAGGCCGGGGAGGTTCCATGGCCACAGAGACATTCCCTGCCCTGGGAATGCTGTCAGGAGCTTGCCTGGAGCTGACACAGCCATGCCCAGCTCCTGTCCTTTGGCCAGGGCAGCCCTGAGGTCTCTCATCCCTCCCTCTGCCACTCCATGGAGCCCTTTTTGGATCTATCCCTGAAAGGAGAGATTTGGAGGCTTCAGCGAGTCTCTGACAGCTCCATGTCCTTGGGCAAGGTCTCTTGTGTGCCCAGCTGCTCTTTCCGGGGCTCCACTGAGACAATTCCAGCGGCAGGGAGAGGTTCAGCATAAGGGTACATGGATTTGTCACACTTTAACTTCAACACCACCTCCCAAACCGTCTGAGAACCATCAGCCACAGCTCAGCTGCCCAGGGAGCAACTTCCAGGCCTCCAGGGACCCACATTGGATCGTTTGGATGAGCAATAAAGGGAGGGCAGAACCCTCCACGCGGATTTTTCCTCTCAGTTTACCCTCAGGATTTTCAAATTTGCAACAGAGAAGCCTCTTGGCTCAACCAGTCACCAGTGTGACTTCCCCCAAAGGCTCCCAAACCCTTCTCACACAAGCCCAGCCTAAAACCTCCAGCCAAGCCAGGAAGCAGCAGTACAGCCCCAGGGTGAAGCCTGTCTCCAGCCCCTTTTGGAGAGCCTGGAAATTCCCAAGATGCAGAGGGCTTAAACTCAGGAAATTTGATTAAACCAGCTCCAAGCAGGAGCTCATTCCTGCCCAGCACCCCCTGTCCCTGTGCCACCCCCGTCCCACCCCGTCCCCTCCCCTCCGAGGGGCGGACAAAGGGCAAACCCTGCAAGCTCAGCGCCAGGAACAGCCTGGAGCCCATCCAGCCTTCCCTGCAGAGCCTCTGGAAGCGGGACAGCGAACAGCTCGTGGATGCTCCCTGCCAGGGCCCGGCCAAGGGAAGGGGCTGCCTTAGGGGTTCATCCCAGGACACCCCACGGGCCTTGGTGGAGCTCTGCCCGGAACCGGCCCCAGCTCAATCCAACGGGAGGCTGGAAGGATTCCTGAGGGATGTTTGCTGGCACGGCAGGAACCTCTGAGCCTGCCAAAGGCCCCTTCTTGAGGAAGGGCAGCCCAGAAATCGGGGGCTGGTAGCACAAAGAAGCAATAAATCCCAGGGTGGATGTGCAGGAAGAAGCTGGGCTGGAGAGAGAACTTGAGGCAAAGCAGGAATTCTGCAAACAGCTCCAGAGGCTCTTCATGTCCCTTCCAGGATCCTGGTTCTTCCCTGCTCCTCCCCACACCCTACTCCAGGGTCCAACTCCGCACACTAACAGGAATCAGGAAGCCAGAGCCCACATCCATCCTCGCCCGGGGCTCTGGGAGCTCAGCACCAGGAGCTCTTCCTGCAGGCTCCTCCCCTCGTGCCCAGGCAGCAGCACTTCCCATGGGGATACAGAAACACTCCCTGCTCAAACAGGATTTTAGCTCCACATTGCATTGGGCTCAAGGAGAGCTCTGCTGCCCAGGGCTTTGCATGGACTGGGATCAGCTGAGCCCCCAACACACCCCAAAAGGGTGATTTCCCCTTTTTTCCTCCTTATCTGTGAGCAGATCCCTCCTGGGAGGGTGCCAGGGAGAGTCTGGGTTGGTGCTGGCACAGACCTTGAGCTGGGAGGTGCTATTGGGATGGAGCTGCTGCTGCTGCAAACTCTGCTGCAGCTTCCTGCAAGCCCCCAAACTCCCACACACTTGGAAAACCTCTGTGCTTGACACAGGAGGAGCTCCAGGAGCCGGATCCCAGCTGAAAACCGGACAGGAGGAAGTGGTAAATCAAAGGCAGAAGGGCACAGCATAGGCACAGCCCCTGGCAGATCCAGGACACATCCTGGAATGTCTCCAGCACCAGCAGAGCTGTCTGGGCTGGACAAACCTGCCTGTCCACAGCCCCACACCTGGAGGGAGCCCTGGATGTTCCAGGGCAGGGAAAGGAGGGGTCACAGGCATTCAGATCCCACAGGGGCAGGAAGAGCAGCAGGAACAAAGAACAAAGGTATTTGTTGGCTGCTACTGGGAGCTGCGGGAGGCTCTGGGGAGGAGCAGAGTGGGCCCGGCACAAGCCCTGCCCGTGGGCCTCCTGCAGAGCCAAACTCCGGGAGCAGCTTCCTGGGAAGGCCCTGTGGGAGCAGAGGGAGCAGCAATCCCGGAGGTACTGTTGTTGTTGTCCCCTCACTGTAACGTTTCCCGGGAACAGCAGAGCGTGCCTGGGCTCTGTCACTGCCCTCCTCCCCCTGCTCCACAGGACAGTGTCCATCTGCTTTGGATCAGTGCTGGGAGCTGCTCCAGGCTCAGGCCCTGATGAAACCTGCCTTGGAAAGCCTCTCCCCTGGGAAGGGTGGGGTTATCCAGCACAAGCAGCTCTCTGGAACAGCTCCAGCCTGGCTGTTGTCCCCTGGCCCCCTCCAAGCCAATCCCAACCACTCCATCAGCAGCAACACTGCTCTCCCTGCTCCCGAAGGGGTGGATTTCTCCTGCACTACACCTTCTCCAACATGTCTAGGCCTTCCCAGTTTCACTTGGAACAACATTCCACACTCCAGCTCCTCCATCCCGCTCCCTCCATGGATTTCTCCACGAAGCACGACTTCCCACTGCCATCTGCCCAGGGACGGGATCACCGAGCTTCTCCCAGGCTTGGGTGTCCTTGGGCTGCAGCAGGAGCCCAGGAAACCCAGGCTCTGCATTCCCAAGACGTGCCAATAAAACCCCTTTAATGGGCACCCAATTCTGCACCAGGGAAGCACCACCTGGGGGTAACTGCGAGGCCAGAGTGCTGCATTCCAAGGTCTCATCCCACATGGATCTGCAATGCTCCAGGCCACAGCACCAATCCCAAAACTTGGGGAAAACTCTCCTAAACCTGAAACTAGCACCTGAAAAAACAATAAGGCTCCTTCTCACCGTACTTCCATGGACAGCACAACCTGGATGCTGGGGCTCAGCCTGTAATCGCTGCCGCTCCAGGGACAGGGATCAGGGTGGGGGATCTGCCCACACCCCCAGCACACAGCCTGATCTTCCTGCTCCCGGGAAAAGGCCTCTCCTTCCTGCTCCGAGCACGGCACCAGCACCTGGCTGCTCTGGAAACAGCTCCCACCAAAGGGAGCGATACCCTTGGGTTCCCTGCCTGGGCTGCCAGGAAATCCCCGGCAGGCACACAAGGATGTCCAAAGGACGAGCATATGTTTAATAATCCTGAGATTAGAGCCCCTAAGCCCTCGCTGGCCTGGCCAGGGCCTCTCGTGTCTCCTGGTGCCCAAACAACGCAGCTCTTCCTTAAACTGGGACAGAACCAAGCCCTGGGGGGATGGCACGATGGGAGGGGCTGTTTTCCCCAGCTTGGGAATTGCAAAACAAAGGGCAGACCCTCTGGATCCTCTCCTTTCCCAGGCTCAGGGAGAGGCCACTCAATGCCAGCCCCGGGGCAATCCTGCTGTGCCAGCAGTGCTGGACAGCCTGGGGACATCACATCGCCCCGGGGACATCACCCCTGCTCCCAACACCTGCTGCCAGTCCAGCGTGGGGGAAGCAGCATCTGCCGCCTGTTTACCCGGCTCCCGGCTGGCTCCAGCTTCCCAGCTGGATTTTGCAACCTGCACATGGAAGGTCAGGCAGTGCCCCTGCCTCGAGTTACCAGCGGCTCACGCTCGGCCAGCTCAGCTTCCAACACCATTTCCTGACGTTTTTAAGGCTGCAGGAGGAAGTTGTTTCCTTCTCCTGTGTCGAGGAGCAGCAATTTCCCTGAGCTTGGTTTATTTGCAGAGTTTTAAATCACGTAAATCAGGCATGGCTCTGGAGGAGGCAGCGGCGGCCCAGAAGAATGTGTTGCACAACTGGGCTCCTCCATTTCCAGCCTGTCTGTAAAACTGAGCTTTATACCCGAAAATTCATTTACAAAATAACCAGCACCAGCTTGGGAGTGAAGTGAGAAGCCAAGTGGGCAAGGGGGAGCAGGAATGTGTGTCAGGATTTACTTCTTACTGCTGGAATATCACAGAAACATGGAATGGTTTGAGTGGGAAGGGATCTTAAATCCCATCCAGTGCCACCCCTGCCATGGGCAGGGACACCTCCCACTGTCCCAGGCTGCTCCAAGCCCTGTCCAGCCTGGCCTTGGGCACTGCCAGGGATCCAGGGGCAGCCACAGCTTCTCTGGGCACTCTGTGCCAGGGCCTCACCTCCCTCACAGGGAACAATTCCTTCCCAATATCCCATCCATCCCTGCCCTCTGGCAGTGGGAAGCCATGCCCTGTGTCCTGTTCCTCTAGACCCTTGTAAACACAGTTCTTACTTCCTGAATTTACTTGCAACAGCTGCCAGGCTGAAAAAAGAGTGATTCCTTGTGCTTTTGGAGGGCTGCTGGTTGTTTTGATTTACTTTCCCTAACATTACCGAGCGCCTGCTCTCCTCTTCCAGCACTGCCCAAGCCCTTGTTCTTCCGGAGGGGACACCGAGAATACTGCGAGGATACGCCGAGGCTACACCTGCACGCCACGCGTTCCCTCCACCTCTGCCAAGGACGCAAACGTGATCCAGGCGGGTCCGTGCCGTGGGACGGGAAGGACGGGATGGGAAGGGCCGGGGTGGCTGCGGAGACGGATCGGGCTCGCGGCCCCAGCGGAGCGGCCCCGGCCCGGGCCCGGGCCCGGCTCACCCGCTGCGGAAGGGGACGGGCCCGGCCGAACTTTTGCCGGGGTTTGAGGGTGCAAAGTGGGAGCTGGGGGAGAGGGAGGTGTCCCGACTACAAAAGGCAGCAAAACGGCCCCACCGGGGGCCCGGCCGGGGGTCCCGGGCCCGCTGCGGGCGATGCCGGCCAGGCCCGGCCGCGCTGCCCCGGGAAGGCCCCGCCGGCCCCCC
>VZTJ01003403.1:134044-231078 GCA_013397795.1 Orthonyx spaldingii | reverse complement strand
GCCCCGCCCCCGGACACGGCCCCGCCCCCGCCTGGGAGCTCCGCCCACCCCGGCAGAGACTCCGCCCCCAGCGCGCGCGTGTGATGCGTGTGTGACGTCAACGTGTGTGATGTACTTTTGTGGGTATATATGTGTGTACACGTGTGAGCGTGTGTGATGTACACATGTGTGTGTGATGTACACGTGTGTGTGATCACACGTGTGTGTGGTG
Source organism: Orthonyx spaldingii (assembly GCA_013397795.1). NCBI lineage: Eukaryota > Metazoa > Chordata > Aves > Passeriformes > Orthonychidae > Orthonyx > Orthonyx spaldingii. The sequence goes on along the minus strand of VZTJ01003403.1, from coordinate 230,867 downwards.
TACTTTTGTGGGTATATATGTGTGTACACGTGTGAGCGTGTGTGATGTACGTGTGTGTGTGTGATGTACACGTGTGTGTGATCACACGTGTGTGTGGTGTACTTTTGTGGGTACATATGTGTCTACACGTGTGAGTGTGCGTGATGTACATGTGTGAGTGTGTGTAATGTACACGTGTGTGTATGTGCAGCTGTGTGTGCATTTGTGAGTGTGTGTGCGAGTGTGTGCAAATGAACGTGTGTGCACCTGTGTTTGCATTTGAGCACGTGTGGGGGGTGTGTGTGTGCACGTGTGTTCATGGCCTGTGTGTGTGTTCGTGAGCAGCACGAGCCCCAGAGCGTGTGCAGGTGTGCACATGTGTGGAGGTGCGTGTGTGTGCATTGACACGGGTGTGTGTGACACGGGTGTGAATGACTGTGTGCCTGTGCAGGTGTGTGTGTGACATGGGTGTGTGTGACATGGGTGTGTGTGACACGGGTGTGAATGACTGTGTGTCTGTGCAGGTGTGTGTGTGACACGGGTGTGTGAATGACAGGTGTGAGTGGCACAGGTGTGTGTGACACAGGTGCGTGTGTGTGACAAGTGTGCATGGCACGGGTGCGAGTGACCGTGTGTCTGTGCATGTCTGTGTGTGTCACACGGGGTGTGTGTGACATGGTGTGAGTGTGACATGGTGAGTGTGACACGGCTGTGAGTGACGCAGGTGTGTGGGGGTGTTTGCACACCTAACGGGGGTGAGGGCTCCTGCGTTCACACGTGAAATGTTTGCACACACGAGGGGATACGAGAGGCACGGGGGGACAGGGGACACGGGGAGCATGGGCACGCTCGGGTGTGGGTGTGAGGGACCAGGGGGTCACAGGCACACGCGGGTGCGGCTGCGAGGTCGCGGCAGTGGCGGGAGTCTCGGGGTTCTCGGGGGTCCCGGTAGTCTTGGGAATCCCGGGGGTCCCCGAGGTCTCAGTGGTCCCGGGAGCCGCGGGGATCCGAGGGCCCCAGGAGTCCATGGTGGGCGTCCCGGGGGTCTCGGTGGTCCCGGCGGTCTCGGGCACACGCAGGTACGGAGGTCGCGGGGGTTGCGGTGGTCCCGGAAGTCAGGGGGTGCCGGGGGTCCCGAGGATCTCAGGGGTCTCGGGGATCTCGGGGGTCTCAGAGGTTCCGGGGGTCTCGGTGGTTCCGGGGATCTCAGGGGTCCCAGTGGTCCCGGGGGTCTCAGGGGTCCCGTTGGTCCCGAGGATCTCAGGGGTCCCGGGGGTCGCGGGGGTCTCAGGGGTCCCGGGGGTCCCGGTGGTCCCGGGGGTCTCAGGGGTCCCGGTGGTCCCGGGGCTCTCGGGGGTCGCGGCTGTTCCAGTTCGCGGCCGCCAGGGGGCGATAGGGGGCCGCGCTCCGCACTCGGGAAGCCCCGAAATCCCAAAAATTCCTGTGAAATTCCTCAGTCCTGGCGGGACCATCCCCGCCCTGCATGGAATGAGGGTTTAGGGCTGTGTTTCCAAACCTTCGTGCTCTGCGGCCGCACCTGGACGCTCCCACAGAGGGCTTGAACCATCACTAAAACCCTTCGGGAGCGCCGACACCTCAATAAACGCAACAAAACCCTGTCCCGGGGCCGTTTAAGCCACTGGTAATCCTCAGTGAAATCCCGGGAAAGGCTGGAATTCCTGGGTGACGCCACAGGGCACTCAGAGATGCTCAGGGCCCACTCCGTGCCCGGGAATTCCTCACCTGCTGAGCTGGCATCACACCCTCACTGCAGGTGTAGTTGCTGTCTCTCATCCCAGCAAGTTTTCCCGTGGTTCTGGGGATGTTTCGAGGATTTTGGGGCAGCCTGTGTCCTGTCGAGTCCCTGTCTGTCCAGTGAAAGCATCAGGATGGGCAGGAAAAGTGACAATGACGTTCCCCTCCAGTGGCTTCACAACATCACAGGCAAAGGGTGCAGACAAAGCTGCAGGTGGCAGCTGAGCTCCTCACGTGGAGGGTGTCACTGAGAACCTTCCCCTGAGCAGAATGCCTGTAGCTAAAGGGCTGGAAATGGCTCCTTTCTCCCTTATAGGGCTCAAGTCCTCGGTGGGATTTGTCCCAGGCTCGTTCCTGGTGGCTCCATGGGAGCGGTGGGGACCAGGGTTCATTCCCTGGAGGACACACAGAGCTCTGCTCTGTAATAAATGAATTTTGTTTGTTAATCAAATATTGCTGAACATTTGCTGAAGCCGTAATAAATGAATTTCGTTTGTTTACTAATTAACCCTTGCTGAGCTGTAATCTTGAGTCAAGCCTTAGGCATCCTGATAAGATAAACAATGTATCAGCTCACACCCGCTGGCACCACCTGAATCAAAGAGGCCCCGGGAGGAAGAGATAGTCACAGGCAGAACACAAAGGGAGGACGTGTGAGGAAGATGTTGGACCTTCATCCCTGCGACCACCCAAAGGCCGAAAATGACCCCCTAGCACCAGGCCGCGCAGGCACAGAGTGCTCCCCTAGAGACGCATCCCAGAAGTCGAGGAGTACAAGAACTGTAGCGTTCGGGAGGGGGGCGCGCGCCGTTGCAGCCGCCCAGCGCTGCTTTGCTTGCTGCCGCTTGCTTAATAAACCAATTCATTTTAATTGACTTAATTGGGACCAATTATTTTATCCGCACTTATAACATGCTCTTCAGTCACTGAGATGATTTTCCTACTTCCTTCAGAGAGGGCTGTTCTGGGCACTGCTTCCCTTTCCCATAGGAAAACCATTTTCCAGGATCCAAAGGTCCTTTTCCCACTCCTAGGTAAGAAAAAATCTGAACTGGAGAACCCTATCCTCGTGGATTTTTTGCTTTTACTGAAATGGAAGCAAGGTTTTCAAAGCAAAATATACTGGGAACGAGGAGGACAAGGACAAGGCTTGAGCTGAGCCTGATTTCTGTCCAGGCAGGTCCCAGCCATTCTTCTGGGATGCAGAAGGGATGGAATTCCAGAGAAACCAGGCAGGGATTGTGAGGATTAGGGCTTTATTGCTTTCTCAGCTCTGTTGTCACTCCTGTTGTCTAACCTGAGCCCATGGGAAGTCCCAGGGCTTGGGGACACCCCAGGACATCGGGTTCCCCTCCCATCCCTGCTTTGCTGGGTGGCCTTCAGGAAGTTGCTTCTTTCCCCCTCTCCTCAGGTTTCCCACCCCTGCTGGAGTGGGAAATGCTCCATCCCAAAGTGCTGCTGCCAGCAGGCAATTCCCCTGCCCGGGGCAAAGGTTTCCGGAGAGCCACAGCTCCATTTTCACAGCAGGAAAACATCTCTGGAGTATTCCCAGCCCTCAGGAGGGGCACCTTTGCAGTTGCTACGTTGCCTGCAGCACCTCCCTGCTCCACTCCACTTCCAGGGCTCATCAGGCACTTTGGAAAAAGCCTCCTTCCCATTTTCCCTCCCTGCAGCCTCTGGAGCTCCCGGGAACACCAGGCTCCATCCTCTCCCCTTACTTGGGTGCTGGTTTCAGTCTCCTCCTCCTGGGACATTTTCCAAGATGTGGAGACCCCAGCAATGCAGGACTTGGCTAGAGTTCCTGTGGAAATGGAAACTTTTCCAGTGTCCCAGCACGTGCCAGCTCAGGGTAATTCCAGAGGATGTGGATTAAGGATAATTTCTGTGGCAGGTAAAGGTGATTGCTCTGTCTTCTTCTCTATCATTAGGCTGAAACCCAATTAACCAGACCCTGTTAATCTGCATAGGTGATTCCCTGGAAAGGTGCTTGTTCCTGGGTTTCTGCAGGGACCAGGGAATCTTCCCCTCTGGATGGAAAACCAGGAGCATCCTGTGCATATTTTTCATTTAAATCTCCCTTTTCAGGTCATTCCAAATCTGTGTCCATGGCCACTCTGTGCCTTGGGGATGGCAGGGGGGTATTCCACAAAAACACTCCCAGGGCTGGAAAACTCTCCTGGGGGGTGGAGGAGGAAAGCAGCAGGATTGGGATTGTTGGGTGATGCCCTGACCCTGACAAGAAAAGGCCCTGAGCCCTGGGCCAGGGTGGCTGCAGAGAGTCCAAACCAACCTGTGTTCTAGAGCATTCAGGGACCACCACGGAACCACCAACACAGCCTGGGCTTTGCACATTCCATGTTGGGCTTTATTTCCTGGAGCAGCTGGATGGATGCAAGCCTTGGATGTCTCTGCATAAGTTAAGCCCCTTCCCAGGATCCAGTGGCCCCCAGGAAAACATTGAAAGAAGGTTTTGGGAGATAATGGGCTGCAGATGGCTCTGGGTCCCGACCAATGGAGAAGTTTGGGTGGGAGGGACATTCCACACTGAGGTCCTGGCCATCTATCACCCCCTTGCTTCCAGCACAGCTTTGTGAATCCATGGGCAAAGCCCATGAAGGGAACAGGTTTTCCCTTCTGGAGGGGTGACATCTGCAGGGACAATGTCCCCTCCCAGGGAGACATATGGCTTTGTGCTGCCCAGTGACATTTCAGGGCTCCACAGCTGGAGCTGAAACCCGGAGAGGGGTCTTGGACAAGGGCTGGAGGGACAGGACACAGGGAATGGCTTCCCACTGCCAGAGTGCAGGGATGGATGGGATATTGGGAAGGAATTGCTGGCCGGGAGGGTGGGGAAGGGCTGGGATGGAATTCCCAGAGCAGCTGTAGCTGCCCCTGGATCCCTGGCAGTGTCCAAGGCCAGGCTGGACGGGGCTTGGAGCAGCCTGGGACAGTGGGAGGTGTCCCTGCCCATGGCAGGGGTGGCACTGGGTGGGATTTAAGCTCTCTCCCAGCCCAAATCATTCCATTCTCCCAGTGGGGTGGAGCAGATTCCAGGCTCAGAGCACATCACTGCCCTCACCTGGGGTACTCCTCATTTGGGAAGGAAATTCCTGCTTTTCATCAATCCCTAGCCTGGCAATCTCCATTCAACCATGAGCCTTTGCCTATTGCAGTCTGTCCCAGTCTCTCCCAGTCTGTCCCAGCTGCAGCTGGGTCCAAGCTGGGGCACGGCTCTCACGTAAGGCACACAATAAAATTTTGAGTTACCACCCTGATAACTCAGGTGTTAAATGATTCCCCAGGGCAGGAAAGGTTTTCCTGTCAGGTAGAGTCAAAGGGATGCTGGGAAGTCAGCTCCCAAATCCCTCTGAGTTTGTCCAGTCCCCCAGGGCTGTCCTTGGGCACCGGGAGCCTCCAGGGTGGCTCTGGAGCCTCCCCAGCTCCATCCGTGTGTGCTGGGCTCGGGATGGGTTGTGCTGCCTGGAGGGTGGGGACAACCCCTCCGTGTCCCCTCCGCCCCCAGGGTCAGGGGACAAAGGCCGGGCTTGGAGGGTCCTGACGTGGGACAGAACTGGGGTGAATTTTCCAGCCAAGCCAAGAGGTTTTGGAGGGAAAAGAAGCAGCAGAAGAACCTTAAGTCACCTGCTGTTTCCCAAATCCTGGATAGCCCGTGCCGGGGAGCTGCACCCACTCTACCCGGGGAGCTGGGCCTCCTGGCACATCTCTGGCATCAATTCCAGCCCTGTTGCTTCCTCCCACACCCCAATTGTCACTGGAGTCACCCCAAGTCCCCTCCCAGCCGTGGGGGCCTCCCTCATGACCCAGAGCTCCCTGTGTTTAAAGCATTAAACCCAATTTTTGTGGGGTTTTATCTCTTCAGGGGTTTCAGGATCGTGCTAAGGGGGTTGATCCCAATGGAAAACCTTCTTCTTTCTTCCCAAATCCACCGAGGAGACACATTCCGGGCTCAACCCCTTGGTAAATTTGGGCACAAGAGGTCACTGAAACAACACGAGGGTCGGGAGCCGCAAAGTCCCTTCTGCCCCTTCCTGCGGGCTCGGAGCGGAGCAGACACATCCCGGGACTGCTCCTGCTCCATTCCATGGAATCTGTGCTCATCCTGGGCCCTTCCTGGAATTACAGCCCCTTAAATGGGGGATTTCTGAGGCTGGGACCAGAACAAACAACGAAATCCCCTCAGGATTTGTGGGGTTGAAGTCAAACCTCTGCTGAGCAGAATCCCCTTCACTGCCAGGGCTGGAGCCAGTGGGAATCAGGGGTTGGAGCCAGTGGGAATCAGGAGCTGGATGCATTGGGAATCAGGGTTGGGAGCTGGAAGGAATCAGGGGTTGGAGCTGGTGGGAATCGGGGCCCGATCCAGTGGGAATTGGGGTTGGGAGCCGGTGGGAATCAGGGGTTGGAGCTGGTGGGAATCGGGGCCCGATCCAGTGGGAATTGGGGTTGGGAGCCGGTGGGAATCAGGGGTTGGAGCTGGTGGGATTCAGGGGTCAGATCCAGTGGGAATGGGGAGCTGGAGCTGGTGGGAATCAGGCCTCGGCTGCGCTCCACAAACCTGGCAGCTGTTAACTGATATTAATCCCATCAATGCAAATCATATTAAGCTCCCTGGACCCTTCCCAATGGCAGCGCTGATAATTCCCTATAAATCAAATTTAGCGTCCCATAAACATTGGAACATCCCACGGCCATTTTCACCCTCCTAAAAACCCATCAATTGCTGCCCGCCTGGATTAGAGGGAATAAATTCTGGAATTTATCTCCCTGCCACGATCATGGACAAAGCCACATAAAAGAGACACTTGGAAGCTGCTTTTGTGTTGATTGTTATGGAGCTGCTGCTCCTCAGCTCCTTCAATGCACTCGGAATTGGGAATAATTGAGGGATTTTAAATCCTTCAATGCCTAAATGATAAAATTGCTGCTTTTCTGAGCCCTCAGACACCTGTGGGAGCAATTTTTGTGCAGGTGAGGAGGAAAAAACAACTTTGCAAGGATCAGTGTTTGGGAAGAAGGAGAATAAATCCCTTTATTTTCTTTTTTTTAGGGATGGGGGTAAAAGGAGAAAGGAACTGATGGGAGAAGAAAGAGTTTGTGCTGTTCAGTTCCTCAAAAAGAAGACTGGGAAGTGTTTTTATTCCAGTGGGTGCATCCCTGGAAGAGCTGAACATCCAGTGGGACAAGGAGCGAGGGAGCGGGAAATGGGAGGAGAAATGAGGTGATTCCTCAGTCAGGGGGTTCAGCACACCTGAAGGAAGAAATGGGATTTCCTGCGGAGCCCAGATGGTTTGGGAGCTGCTTCATTCCCACAGGATTTGTGGGAGTGGTGCTGGGAAGGTCCCGAGGTTGAGCATCCCTGGGATGAGGAGAAAGGTGGGGACCAGGAGACTTCAAACCCATGGGATGTGTCTGCCTGGTGATTGTCCTCACACCAGGGACACGCCTGAGCTTCCTCCAGGATCTCAATCCATCCTTCCCTGGATGTGCCGGGCTGGTGGGATGTGCTCTGCAGGGGAGGAGCGTGGGGACGTCACCTCCTTCAGGGACAGCCGCTGCTCGGTGCCTTTCCCAGCCCTGGGGTCCCACGGGAGCTGCAGGTGGCCCCGTGTCCCTCTGTCCCTCCCAGCAGAGCTCCTCCCTCTCCCGTCTCCTCTGCTTCCTCTCCTCCCGCCTGGCCAAGGCTGGAGCATCTCCTCTGTCTTTCTGCCCCTCTCTGCTCCCTCCACCTTCTCCTGCGGGGCTGCTCAGGTGCTGGAGCTCCTGTTTCCATGGCAATGTCTCACCAGCTCCAGACTCCGGCACTTTTATCCCTGGAATGTCCCTGCACGGCAGCAGTGCTGTTCCCTCCTCCTTGGGATGAAACCCCAAGTGAAGTGGCCACCAAAACCCCCTGAAAGCCCCAAATCCTGGTGTGGTCACCCAGGCTGGGGACCAAGGCCCGGGGCAGGGGTGGCCATGGCTGGTGGCTCGTCCCTGGCCCAGCCCTGGTTGGGTTCCCCAGGGACGTCACCGTGAATGGTGACACCGCATCCCTCTCCCAGTGCTCAGGACAGGGCGGGATTGAGAGCGTTCATAATTTGGATTTATCCTTCGTTTCTGTCCCAAGAGCGCTGAGGTGACTCCAGTGGGATTTTGGCTCAGGGGAAATATCCAGGGATGCTTCCCTTGGCAGCAAGTCCATGGGTGGGACAACATCCGAGGGCAGGACACAGCCCCAGGGGAACATCAGGATGGACTTGTCTTGGCCATGTGGAAATACTTCTGGAGGTTTGCAGGGAATTTGGGATTTTCCTGGGATGTCTGAATGCTGTGTCTGGAAATCATGGGTGGAAAAGGGAGGGATCCTGCGCTACCATGGAGCACATGGAGGGGCTGGAGGGCAGCGCCTGCAGCGGGATGGGGAGATCGCGATCCAGCAGGAGTCAGAGTCCAGTAGGAGTCAGAGTCCAGCAGGAAGCAGGATCCAGGATTTGTAACCAGGGAAAAACCCTCCATGGAAATGGAGCTGCAGGAGTCCACAGCTCCGGGAAGGGTCTCCAAAGGATCTGAGCCCCGCTGGCCCCTCCATCAGCCTGGATCTCCCTGGATCCCAGAAGGTGTCCCCGCCCATGGACTGGGTGATCTTTAAGGTCCCTCCCAACCAAACCATTCCATGACCCTGCAATTCCATGCGGTGTCAGCCTGGAAAAGCTGGTTTTTCCCGCAGCCGAATCCAGCTTTTTCTGGGATGAGACAAACCCTCCCGACAGCGCAGGTGGAGCTGGGATGCTGCTGGATCCTGATCCCTGCGCCAGCACCTCCCGGAGCACTCGGGGCTCTGGCACGGACAGATCACCGGCTCCTCAATCCTTGTGTTTCATCCCAAATTTAAACTGGAAAAAGTAGGAATGGCCTCGTGGCGGGGTGTCCCAGCTGTCACCTCCCGCCGCGGGAGGCCTGGCTTTGATGTCCCCTCAGCTCTGATTGATTGATTGGTTGATTGCTCCTAATGAGCGTTCCGAGCCCAGCGAGCGCTAATTGCCCTTCTAATGACTCCCAGGGATGTCCCGGCTGCCTTGGCTTATCCCAACAGCCGGGCAGGGAATGCCTGGAGCCGAAAGGTCGGGAATGGGAGCATCACCGCGACAGCATCATCTCCTCGGCTGGATGTGTTCCAGGGGCTGTTCCTGCATCCCACTAGCTCCTGCTCCACCCTGCGGCACCTCCTGGCTGGATGCGGGGTGGGCTCTTCCCATGGGCTTGGAATTCCATGGGCGGGTCCCAGCCCAGGGAAGCTCCTTGGAGCAGCACATGGAGGGAATGATCCTGTTTTCTGCTGTGTGATCATCGCAAAGATGGAAAAGAAAACGAGAGGGAACTGAAACTCTGTGGATTTCATATTTTTCAGGAAGGGGCAGAGCTCAACTGGATTTTGAGCCATGGAATTGTTTGGGTTGGGAGGGAACTTAAAGCCCATCCAGTGCCACCCCCAGGGACACCTCCCACTGTCCCAGGTTGCTCCAAGCCCCTGGCCTTGGACACTTCCAGGGATGGGTCAGGTAAATATTCCTCAGAAAATGCCAATGAGCCTTTAACAGGACACTTCTGTATTTTCTGTGTGTTGGTGGCTGCTTTGGCTCCTCACCTGGAGCCCACCTGGAGCCTCTGGAGCTGCTCTTCCCAGGTCAGCTCAGAGACAAAGCCCTTTCCTGGGCTGATCCCAGGGCTCTGGTGATTTGGATTTGTCACCTCCCAGAGTGAAACCCCTCTCAGGGCAGAGCAGGGGATGTGATAAGCAAGGAAGAACTTGGCCATGGCAGCTTAAAAAATCACCTGGAATTTTGGGATCCCATGGGATGTGGGATGTAAGGACAGCAGGGCCTTGTCCCCATCCATAGCTGGGGGAGATCCAGCAGATCCTGATGGACTGATGGAGATCCTGCAGCTTTGTGGAGATTCTGGGCTGGATAAAGAGAGCCCCAAATTCACGCCTTGTCCAAGATTTTGGTGGTGGCTTCAGGAAGTTTGGAGCGAGCTGGAAGTTTCCTCTCCCTCTAGAGGACACCAGGAGGAGCTGGAATTCCTGTGGGATATTTTAAGGGGCTGAGCACAGCATGAGAAACCAGGCTGTGATTTCCACTCCTCACAGAATATCTCTTTTCTTTTTTCCCCTTTCCTATAACTACGGATTTTCCCATTATCCCCATAAAAGGGAGATCCCTGCTCAGGCCCTGCCAGCTGACAGATGATGGCAATGACTTCCAGAGGTCTCTCCTGCTGTTAGGAATTTCTCCAGTGAATTTTATTTGCCTGTTCCCATCCCTCCTGCTTCCTTCAGCAAAGCATTCCTCCCACAGGTGGGGAGGAAAGGCAGGGATGGGGCTGGATCAGGGAGCCACACTCTGGGTGGTCCTGAGCCTTCCTTCATCCCCTGACACATCTTCAGCTCCCTCCAGCCTTAAACCCTCCATAATGAAATCCTCTCCTAAAGACAAACAGTGCCCGGGGAGATTTATCATTTCTGCTGCTGTAATTGCCTGTCAGGATTAGAGGAATGGCCTTTTCCAGGGAACACAGGGGTTGTTCTTTAATTAATTAATTAATTAATATGCAGCTTGTCACGCAAAATCAAGGTCATCAAGATGGAGATGGAGATGATGTCCCAGCACTGCTGCTCCCCCACAGCCTGGCAGAGCCTTGGCGGAGAGATTGGAGGACAGCAGGGAGGGTTTATTTAGGAATCTTTCTCCTTGTGGGCCCTATTGAGCCAAAAGTGGATTTTAAATATAAATTATATCCTTCAAATTGAGACACAGAGGTTTAATGGGATATTGGGAAGGATTCCTGGCTGGGAGGGTGGGGAGGCCCTGGCAGAGGGTGTCCAGAGAAGCTGTGGCTGCCCCTGGATCCCTGGAATTGTTCAGGGTTGGACAGAGTTTGGAGCAGCCTGGGACAGTGGGAGGTGTCCTGCCCATGGCAGGGGTGGCACTGGAGGGGCTTTAGGGTCCCTTCCAAGCCATGCCGGAATTCTGGGATCATTCACTGTCCCTTGAACCTGGGAATGCTCAGAGGAATTGCCATGGATTGGGTTGTGCAGGGACACATCAGGACAAGGTTCCTACTCCCAAAATGTGCCTGAGATCTGCTGGCTTTGGAATTCTTCTCCTGGGACTCTGTAGGAGGAGTTGGGAGACCTGGGCTCATCCAGCCGGGAAGAGGCAGCTGCGGGGGATCGGAATTTCAGGTGTTCCAAAAGCCCCCAGGCCCTGTGTCCAAGCCCAGCTCGGCTGAAGTCCCTGGTCCCTGCTGGGCTGGTTCCTCTTGGAGAAACAGCCTGGAGCAAACTGGAATGTCACAGAGGCACGAACTAATCCCTAAATTCAGATATTCCTTGGACACACGGGCAGAGGAGGGTTCTGTCAGCACGGGAAGGATGGAATTTCCCCATTGTCCTGGTGGGGCGTGGAAGTCCCTGCTCCTCCTCCCACTCCAGTCCTGGTGTCGCCCAGAATTTTTTTGTAGCCTTCTGCTCCAGCCCTTTGGATCCCTTGGGATGCTGCTGTCCCTGGGCAGGATTATTCCCCTTGGCTCACAGACTCTATTAGCATGAGGAATTGCTGCCTGAGTTCCAGAGACAAATGTTCCCATTCTTCCTGAGAGGGATCCGTTGGGTTGGGATTGCACTGCCCATAAATTACGGAGACAGGCTCAATTCCAGCTGCTTTCCCAGCCCATAATTGGAACTCCATTAGAAATTGTAAACATGGACTTTGGGATATAAATGCTCCTTTAAATTCATTGGAGTGGGGAGGGATGGGAGGGGGAGAGCAGGGAGCAGGGAAAAGGGAACAGGGAAGAGGGAGCAGGGAAAAGGGAACAGGGGACAGGAAAGAGGGAAAAGGGAACAGGGACAAGGAATAGGGAAAGAAACAGAAAAAAGGAAACAAGGAGAAGGGAATGGGGAACAGGTAACAGGGATGGGGAGCAGGGAGCAGGGAGAAGGGAAGAGGGAGAAAGGAGCAGGGGACAGGGAGCAGGGAACAGGGAGCAGATCCTTCAGCACCAGCTCCAGGGGATGGGGAAGGGGCTGTGGAGCAGCTGTGGGGGAGTTTTGGGGCAGATCCTCAAAATGTGTGAATTTTGCCCCATTTATGGATCAGCCCACAGAATCCCAGGATCACCAAGGTTGGAAAAGCCCTCCAAGGTCACCGAGTCCAAGCTGTGCCCGATCCCCACCTTGTCCCCAGCTCAGAGCTCAGAGTGCCACGTCCAGGGGACACCTCCAGGGATGGGGACTCCAAACCTCTCTGGGCAGCCCCTGCCAAGGCCTGACCACCCTTTCCATGGGGAAATTCCTGTTGATGTCCAACGTGACCCTCCTTTCCTCCAGGCTGATCCACTTTCCCAGCTCCCTCAGGAATTCTCCAGCCCCTTCCCAGCTCTGTTCCCTGCCCTGACTTGCTCCAGCCCCTCCATGTCCAGGATGGATCCCCCGGTCCCTCAGTGGGATGATCCTGCTCCTGGAGCTGCCCCTCCAGGCTGACTCTGGGATTGTCCCTTGTTCCCTACAAGGAGCCGCTCCTGATCCCAGGCTGGGCTCAGCCTCCCCTTCCCATCCCAGGCTGGAAAGTCTGGAGCCTCTGGAGTTGCAAGGTTTCTCCAGGAAATGTGGGCTTTGGTCTGGAAAATGAAATAAAATAACTTGCAAAAAGACAGGACCTTCTCCTGGATTTGTTACTGGAATTTGATTTTGATTTCATTTTCTTTTTCTTTTTCTTTTTCTTTTTCTTTTTTTTCTTTTTCTTTTTCTTTTTCTTTTTCTTTTTCTTTTTCTTTTTCTTTTTCTTTTTCTTTTTCTTTTTCTTTTTCTTTTTCTTTTTCTTTTTCTTTTTCTTTTTCTTTGTCTTTTTCTTTTTCTTTTTCTTTGTCTTCTTCTTTTTCTTTTTCTTTGTCTTCTTCTTCTTCTTCTTCTTCTTGGCTGTTTCTCGCATGTTTTCCTCCTGTTGAAATGCCAAATTCCCATCAAAACCTGAATTTTTAGCCCTCCCTTATCTTGATTTAAATTTCCAGCCATCCCTGCCTGTGTTTCCCTGGAGGTATTCCAAGGGAGTGATTGGAGCTGTGCAGAGGTGACAGGGGCAGCTGGCTCGTGTCGCCTCCTCTCCCAGCACGTGGTGACCTGGGTGACATTTATTTAAGGTGTCATTGAGTTGTGATTTGCATGGACAAGAGCCTTTGAGCCATCCATGGGGTTGAATTCCTGGGAAATCATCTCCAAAGGAGCTGGGAACCTTCTGCTGCTGCAGGAGGGGCTCAAGGAGAATCCTTGGTGGAGGAGGAGATGGAGGGACCTGGAGGTTCTGGTGGGACCTGAAAGTTCCGGATGTGCAGGAGAAAACCTGGGAATGCAGAATGTGGGATCAAGGCCCAGTGTGGGATACGGGATAGAAAACAGTCACAGATCCACAGGAAATTGGGTTTCCTGGTGCTCTCCCATAAAGTGCTCGGGGCTGTTTGGTGTCCCCAAACCTTTAATGATTTCATGGAGGTGTTAATTCCCTTCCTGGGAACACACAGGATGGAAAGGGGCTGGAATCCAGCAGGGAAAGAGCAGGAACGCTCCTGAGCCAAGCAGGAGAGGGGATCTCGGAGCAGGACACGGGCAGGACGAGGTATGGGGGTGGCTTGGGATGTCCCCAAAGCACTGAGAGCCCCAGGGGACAGCGGGAGCCACCGGAGCTGCTGGGGACATTCTCCCTCTGCCCCTCTTCCGCAGGATCCCATGGGGACACCGGGACAAGGGGACATGGGGATATGGGGTCATGGGGATATGGGGACACAGGGACAGGAGGATATGGGGACATGGGGACATAGGGACACGGGGACATGGGGAGACAGAGACATGGGGACACCGGAGCACATGGATATGGGGCCATGGGGACACAGGCACATGGGAACACAGGGACACGGGCACATGGGGACACGAGGACATGGGGACATCGGTCTAAGGTGCCTGTAGCGTGGGGATCCCAGGGAATGGTCACAACTCAGCCTAAGGAACATTTGGACAACGCTCCTGGTGGGAATGCTGTGGTGTCTATGCGGGGCCAGGGCTGGCACTGGGTGATCCTCGTGGGTCACTTCCCCCCCAGGATATCCCATTTTCCCATGATTTTTCATCCCTTCTGAGCTTGGGGAACAAGCCAGAGCCTCTCTGCCAGCATTCCCTTGGGACTGGAGGGAGAGGCAGGGATTGGAGGCAGAATTAATTCCCTGCAAACACTGGGCACAGCTCATTGACTCTGCTCCTGGATTAGCATCGTTTGTTAATTAGATAATGGATACAACTTCCTGGGTATCTTCGTTCAAATCCCAGCAAATCTGCTGGGCAAATACTGATGGCTCTGAATACTGGGAGCAGAACAGAGCTTGGGTTTATTGGGAATAAATCAGGCTGGACAAACTGAATTACATTTTTGATGGAATTGCTGAATTAGGGGCTGGAGATGTTCATAGATCCTGATTTTAGTCAAGCGCTCATCTGGGCCAAGTGCAAATCCCTGGAAAATGCCACTGCAGGGATTTGGAGATGGCTGTGGGAAGAGTGGGATCATTGAATGCATGAAAGGGGTGGAATTTTGTTTATCCTGGTACTGGGATGTCCCAAGGCCTAGCTGGAGCACCCTGGGACGGTGGGAGGTGTCCCTGCCCATGGCACCAGATGGGCTTTAAGATCCCTTCCATCCCATTTTGGGATTCTGGGATTCTGGGATTTGTGTCCCATGTGAGGATGAGGAGATAAACCCCGGGATGAGGGAATGATCAGGAAATGAACACATTCAGCACAGAGGGCTGGGGGGGCATAAGCAGCCAGAGGGGGCCAACTGGGGACCATTGTCCCCAGAAGGGACAATTTTAATGGAAAACAACAGGAAACAGATCCAGAATGGATCCAGCAGGAAAGCCGGGCACACTGGAAGGGGAGGGGATGGTGCTGCTGAAAGGCTGCGATTTCCCAGGATTTGCATGGAGTGCGGTGATCCAGAGGGACATTCCTGTCTCATCCCATGAGGACACACTCCTTTTTCCTTTCCCTGCCTTGGCCATCCCTGCCCACCCTGGGGGAGGCTCATCCAAGCTCCTTTTGCTCCCTGTGATGCTGATTTATGGGTGGGAGAGCTGGGGGTGCTCACCTGGAGAAGGGAAGGATCCAGGGAAACCTCAGAGTCCCTTCCAGGGCCTAAAGGGGCTCCAGGAGAGGGACTGGAGACAAGGGATGGACGGACAGGACACAGGGAATGGGTTCCACTGGCAGAGGGAGGGAGAGGTTGGATATTGGGAAGGAATTGTTCCCTGGGAGGGTGGGCAGGCCCTGGCACAGGGTGCCCAGAGCAGCTGTGGCTGCCCCTGGATCCCTGGGAGTGTCCCAGGCCAGGCTGGATGGGGCTTGGAGCACCCTGGGACAGTGGAAGGTGTCCCTGCCATGGCAGGGGTGGCACTGGGTGGGCTTTAAGGTCCTTCCAACCCAACCCTTCCTGGAATTCTTTCTCCTTGGTGAGGAGGCTCCCAGGAGGGTCAGGGCAGGATTTCTCTCGGATCAAGGAATGTTCCGGTGCTTTTGCCAAGGGGAGCAGCAGCAGAGGGAAGAGCCCATCTCCCACAGCTCTCTAGAGGAGAGCTCCCCCTGCCAGGTGGACACAGACCCCTCCCGGTGCTGGAGAACCCCAGGATGCTGAGCTGTGGTTTGGGGTATCCAGGGATGCCCCAAACCCTGCCCTGGGTTTCCTGTTCAGGTTCCCAGTGCTGAATTCACCTCTGAGCCACAGCTCTGCCTCTTTTCAGCTCCTCAGCTCTCCCTGCTTTGGCATTCCCAGATTTTCAGCCCTTGGCAATCACATCCCTTTCCCTGGAACCACAATCATCCCACTCAGAAGGTTCTGTGGGGTTTTTTCCAGGCTTTCAGCTCTTTGTCAAAGAATCCTGAAAAATCTCGATTCCCATTCCTGGCTGGTTTTTAAATCTTTTACAAATTCCTTTTCCTCCCTTCTGTTCTCCTCCATCCCAAGTGAAAAATGGAAATCAGCCTTGGAAAACTGAAAATGTTATTGTTTCTTCAGACCTTTCTTTCCCAATCCCCAGAATTTTGCTGGCACCTGCAGAGCAGAGTGATCCTGGCCCTGTCCTGTTCCTGGGATTCATCCATCACTGCCAAGAAAATCCTTTCTCCAGGCTGGGAGGAGCTGTTTTTCCCATCAGTATTTAATGGATATGTTCCCCCATGCTCTGGGCCTGGGATTTCAGCAGCTCTGGACAGAGGATGGATCATGAGGGAAGGCTGAACTGGTGGATAAGGAAAAACATTCCCAAGGCTTCAGCTGCATCCGGGGAAGGCAGATTGTCCTCGTTTCCTGCTTTTTATCCCTCTTTTCCTGCCTTTTATCTCTTTGCTCCTGCATTTTATTCCTCTGCCCCAAACCCACTCCGTGTTTGTGCGGAGCATCCACTGAGGAGCAAATCCATAAAACTTTGGGAGGTGAATCCGGGGGGGATCAGGCTTTTCCCCCCCAGAATAAGTGACAGGACAAGAGGAAATGGCCTCCCCAGGGCAGGTTGAGGTTGGATTCCAGGGAGAATTTCTCCAATTTCTCCGTGGAATGGGGAAAGGTTGCCCAGGGCAGGGCTGGAATCCCCATTCCTGGCAGGATTTAAAATCCACGTGGATGTGGCACTTGGGGCAGGGATCAGTGATGGTCTTGGCAGTGCTGGGGGTGGTTGGACTCGGCTTTAAAGGAGTTTTCCAACATAAACAATCCTAGGGAATAGGGAGCAACGAAGCTCCCTGGAATAAGTTGCCTTGTAGTGGGTTCTGGAGGCAGAACTTTGGGTCTTGGGGCAGTCTGGGCATGGGATTCAAGGAATTACAGTGGGAATGTGGGAATGTGGCTCTCCCTGTTCTGGAGCACCTTTGAAGGGGCTTTGAAGAGGTTTTTTTGCTGCTTTATAAAGCAAAAGAGAAAACAAAGCAGCTTTAAAAAATCAGCCCAGGTCCTGCTCTTCCTGCTCCAACTCTGATTTAAAGGAAATCCATCCTTTTGTCATCTTAATATTCCTTTGGTCTTGGAAAAATGTATCCCAGGCAGCTGCTGGCAGGATTTTACCTCTTGAGGTGATCCTGCCTGAAGGAAAAAGTGATCCAGGAGCAAAAACTCTGGGTTTGGTTGGATAATAAACAAATTAAACAGCTCAATGTGGGTTTTTCTCCTGCCATGCCAATAAAAAGGAGAAGAAATGGGAATGTTACAGAACGAGTTTTTTTGGAGTTCCTAGAGGAAAATAACTTTTTTTAAAAAAAGTTTCATTTTAAGGTGTTTGCAGGGATGGTTGGAACAACCTCCTGTGGGGAATTGAAGGTAGTGGTTGTGGGATTGCAGGTTTGGAACACACAGGGAATGTTCTCAAAAGGCAGAATTTGCCTGGGGATGGGGATTCAGAGAATTCCAGAATTATTTGGGTTGGGAGGGATCTTAAATCCACCCATTCCCAGCCCTGCCATGGGCAGGGACACCTCCCCCTGTCCCAGGGTGCTCCAAGCCCCATCCAGCCCGGCCTTGGGCACTGCCAGGGATCCAGGGGCAGCCACAGCTTCTCTGGGAATTCCATCCCAGCCTTTCCCACCCTCCCAGCCAGGAATTCCTTCCCAATATCCCACCTAACCCAAACCCCTTCCTTTGGACTCTCCCATTTTGTTTTATGGCCACTTCCACCACTCCGGGTTGTCGGATTCCTCTGCGGGATCATTTCCCTCACATCCCATCACAGGGGGTGGGCAGGCCCTGGCACAGATTCCCAGAGAAGCTGTGGCTGCCCCTGGATCCCTGGAAGTGCCCAAGGAATGACTGGGTGTGACCTAGGACTGTCCATTCCTATGCAAATCCCAGGATCTCTGCTGGGCCGCTCCCAAAGTCTTTGGAGAATTCCAGAAGGAAAGGTGTTATTCCTTTATTGCATCCTGAGAACCACAAGAACCACGAGGGAATTTTCCAAAATTTTGGGGTGATCCTCAAGGCCCTTCCAACCCAAACCTATGAAAACCCCTTTTGATCTGGAAGTTTCCATGCAGGAAAAGCTGGAATTGTGGCTCCTGGCACAGTTTGTCTCTGATCCTGTGCTTGCTGCAGCCCAGCCCATCCATGCCCGAGGGGCTGGAGACCTCATCCATTACATTTGGATGCAGTTTGGGATTAAACCATTCCCTGGTGGGATTCCAGCAGAGCTGAGGGGCAGGGGAGCTCCTGCAGCTCCTTCTGGATTCATCCCAACTTTTTCAGTGGAGGAAATTATCCCTGAAGGTGCTTCTCCAGCATTTTTAGTGGCATCACGTAAAGGAAAGCGAGGGAAATGTTTCAGGCAGTAAAAAATAAGTGGGAAAGGGTTTTTAGGGAGCTGTGAGCTGAGGATGAGGCCTCATTTCAGCAGAAGCACGGGAGAAATGAAATTTCAGCTGCATTTTATGGGAAAAGCAGCAGAGGATGAACTGTGGATCACCTTCTTCCAGTTACTGCTTCCCTGGAACTTGGGCTGGGGGTCAGGAAGAAACGGGGACTGCAGGGGTTTGTAACTGCAGGAGGTTTTGGGTGGGTTTTAACTTCGGCAAGAGCATCCTCTCCTTTCTCTGGGAATTCTCTTGGTTTCCATCAGCTCTTGGAAGTGAGTCCCCAGCAAAGACTCCCCCATCAGATCCTCATTAACATCCTGAGCTAATGATGTTCATTAACAGGAGCCACTGAGCGCCAGCCCTGCCGTTCTGAGCTGCTGTGACAGGAGGGGACCCCGTGGAGGGTGAGGACAAACCCTGCCCGTGCTTCCTGCGGAATTCCCGGAGAGCCCTGGATAACAATCCCCCACATTTAATCTTCCCAACCCACCAGACCTCCCTCAGTGATGTCCTGACAGGAATTCTTTAAGCCTGGCTGGCCTTTGGAGGGAATTCTGATCTGGAAGAGGCTCCTGCTGGGATTGGGGTGGGACCACCAGTTCCAGGTGGAACAGAGCAGATTTGGGATGCCCTGGGGTGAGAAGAGGTGGATTTATGCCCTGCTGGGTTTTGCAGGATCTTCCCAAGCCAAGGAGCTGCTCTGTGATGAGAAAGAGGAGGAAGAGCTGAGGCTGCAGGTGCTGGGCTTGGCAGAGCTGGCACGGGTGGCACTGGTGGCACTGGTGACATCTGGATCAGCTGGATCAGCTGGCCTGGGATGACCTTGGCTGTGGAATGTTTGGAGCTTCCCTGGCCACGGGAGCAGGGCTGGGATCCCAAACCTGGCCCAGGATTTCGCTCTGTGCCCCAGCTGTGCCTCTGCTCTGGGAATCCTGGGAATGCTGGGAAAGCTCAGGGGATTTCCTGGTCCCAGATGGTTCCAGAAGTCACCTCCACCAAGGGACGGAATCTGGCTCCACAGGAAGCCTCTGTCTCCTTCCTGATGCTCCCAGCTTTCATTTCCCTTTGCAGCCCTTTCGTGCCCTCATGGATAACGGAGAAAACCTTTCCCTCCTCCTCTGCCCTGGATGATCCATGGGGAGCCTTCTCCAAGGGCAAATCCCTCCCAAAGCACTTGGAAATCTTTGTGGAGTCCTCAGGGTGTCTGGCAGGTGTCAAACTGAGCATGGAAAACTCAGAACTGGATCTGTGCTCCCACATAGTCTGAGGGATGAGCTCCCCCAAGTGTGGCTGAGAACAGAATCCTGGAATATCCTGAGCTGGGACAGATCCACAGGGATCAACCATTCTCAATCCTGGCCCTGCCCAGGCACCCCAACAATCTCCCCGTGGCCTGGGAGCATTGTCCAAGCCCTGGGGCCGTGACCGTTCCCTGGGAATGATGATCCTTAAGGTCTGAATTCGGCTTTGGATTTCCCGGTGAGACTTTCCTTGGGTTTTCCAGTGGAAGATGACTTTTGGGAACCAGGCAGCCCTTGCCGAGGTGATGTTGCAGCTCTTTGGAATTTTCTTCTTTGTGGCCCAATTAAGTTTGCTCCAATTTTTAAATCTGTCTCTTTAGAGGCTTCAATAATTCCCATTCCATATGGGGAGAGGTCTGGGGTGGTTTTGCTCATGGAAAATAAGGTAAAGTTGGGATTAAGCGATATGAGAAACAGCCGGATGGATTTAGGTGGGATATTGGGAAGGAATTGTTCCCTGTGAGGGTTGGGGCTGGGATGGAATTCCCAGAGAAGCTGTGGCTGCCCCTGGATCCCTGGCAGTGCCCAAGGCCAGGCTGAAGAGGGCTTGGAGCCACCTGGGACAGTGGGAGCTGTCCCTGCCATGGCAGGGGTGGGATTGGATGGGTTTAAGGTCCCTCCCAGCCTAAACCATTCCAGGATTTTAACCTTTGCAATGACAAAACAAAAGCCCCTTGCGGGTCCTTGGCTCTCCCTGTCCTGGTGATTCCCCCTGGGGGCATCCACAGCCGCTCCTCCCTCCCCAGAGAGGCACTGTAGGAATTCCTGGAGCCCAATCCCACTTCAGCAGCTGCAGCATCCCAGGAAATCTCCAGAATTTGTCCCTCTGGAGCAGCCACAGGAGCGAGGGGTGCCCAGTGACCCCCCAGCTCCTGCAGCCCAAGCTGAGTTGCAGCTGCAGTTTGGTGATTCCAGGTGGAGGCACCACAGGAATATTCCGTTTCCATCATTATTTCCACATGGATTCCTCAGGAGCTGCCAATTTCACTCCTGACTTTGGTTTGCTCAGTGAGCAGTAATGGGAAAAATGGATTTTTCTTTAATGAGGTTTTTTGTTATTTATTTGTTAAATTCCCAATAAAACAAGCAGCTGGGAGCTCTGCCAGGCTGGAATTGGTTTTCCACTGGATCTCCAGCTTTGCTTGGGCTCCTGGAGGTCAGGGAAAAGTGGGAGAGGAGCACCAGGAGCTGCAATTCCATGTCCTGAATGTCATTATTGCATGGATAAAAGAAGGAGTTATGGTGAGGGAACGTTTTGGGGGAACAGCTCCCAGATTCCCAAACTCTGACCCAGAACCCACAAACCAAATCTGCCCTGGATTTTCCTCCCCAACAGGTCCTTCCTGGAGTGAAGTCGAATCCTCCAAGGCCCCAACAAACCTTTCAAAACCTTTAATTAAAATCCCATCAAGCCTGGGATGGTCAATCCCGTTAATGACCCCCAGTGGTGCCATGTGGGGCCTGTTCCCATTGTCCTGGGAGGTGACAAGGGACAATTCCAGGTGTCCCCAAATCAGCCTCTCCAGGGCTACCCCAGCCTGAGGGAGAAACGGGAGCTTCCTGCTTTTATTTACATTCAGAAATCAGATTAAAATGCATATTTTACTTAAATAATGCTGGGTTTGGAGGCCACAAGAGCTGGGGGCTGGCAGCAAATTCTCACTGGCTTCTCTCCCTCTGGAATGGGGATTCTGGGTGGAAAACTTGGAAAACTAGAGGTGGTGTGTGAAAATATGCTCCTTTTACTTCGGAGAAATCAACTTTGTGCACAAAGGCACAACCCTAAAATTGGAAGGCAGGAAGGATCCTTTGATCCCTCAAAAAAGTTGGATGCAGGGAAAACAAAGAGAAGCAGTTCAAAAACCTGGATGGGGAAGGGCTGGAGAGGGAGATTGGAGCTGTCACCAAACTTCCCGAAATTGGCCCTGATGCCGCTCCCTGAGGAACGGCTTTGGGAAGACAAGGAAGGAGGGAAGGAACAGCTCCTTTTATTCCACTCCAAACCCATCCTTTGGTCCTGAATGAAGGGGAAGCATTTTATGTGTGCAGAGAGACACGAGGAATGTTTGTGTCGGAAAAGTTCTTCATCCTTCAGCAGGAGAGAACAGGGAATTGGTGCTCAACTGGGCCTGGAAGGGGAATTGGTGCTCAGCTGGGCTTGGAAAGGGAGCTGGTTCTAAACTGGGCCTGGAAAGGGAATTAGTGCTCAACTGGGCCTGGAAGGGACAGAGATGAGGGCAAAGCTCCCATTTTACACAAAATCCTTTGGTAAAATGGAAGGGAAGTACATTTCCAAGCCAGAGCACAGAAAAATGGGAATGTTTTGCTCGAAGTGAGTGATCCAGGGAAAAGCAGCTCTTCCGGGAGGCATTTGATGTAATCAGACCCTCAGGTTTGTGATGGGAACAATCGGCCGGGGCACAATTTGAGCCAAACCCTGGGAATCCAAGAGGAAAACAGAGGAAAGGGGATAAAAGGAAGTGTGGAAGAGCCCTGGAAACACCTCCTCACCACAGCCTGCTTGGGGACTTGGACTTTCCCAAGGTTTTGGGAGAATTTACACCCTGGGAATGTCCCCTCCTCGGAGCACCTGGGTGGTTGTGGGCCCTCAAGGCTTTGGTGGCTCTTCCAGGCCACGCTGCCCCTTGCAAGGCTTGGAAATGAGTCCTTGGGATGTGTCCTTGGGATGTGGGGAGCCAAAGTGAGACCCTGAAAACGGATTTTTCAGGATGCTCTTTGTGTTGTCCCTCATTTGTGTTGTTGCTCACTGAGGTGGGGTTGGACCAGGTGAGCTTTAAATGTCCCCTCCAACCCAAACCATCCTGGGATTCCATGGTTCTGGGATTCTGGGATCTTTGAGGATGAGGTTCTCTGTGTTTCTGAGCTTCCCCTCCTGCCCTGAGCATCCCCAGGGATGGGGGCTGTGACCAGGCCGGGCTGGGGGCAGGGGGACTTTTGTACAGGGGGTGTTGGGGTGACCTTGGCTGGATGCCACCAAAGCCTCTCAGTCCCCTCTGCAGGACAGGGAGAGGAAATAAAAAGAAGGATTCAGGAGTTTAGAGGGAGAGGGAGAGATCCCTCCCCGATCCCATCATGGACACAACAGATGGAACTTGGGGATATTAATTGAATTTATTCCCAACAAAATCAGAGCAGGAAAATGAGAAGCAGAATAAATCTCAACACCACCTTCCCGCCAGACCTCCCTCCTTCCCGGGGTCTTCCTCCTCCACCGGCGGCGCTGGGAGACGGGAATGGATCTCACTGTCAGTTCATCCCTCTTTGTTCCTGCTGCTGCTGCTCAGGGACAGCGCTCGGAGTCCTCTCCTCCCTGCCTGGCTCCCTCTTCCCCGTCCCTGTGTCCTCCTTCCCTCTCCCCATGCCCCTCTCTCCCACCTCTCCCCATGTCCCTCTCCCCCTTCCCCTGTCCTGTTTCCACAAACTCCTAACTGGGATTGAGGCTGGGACTGGGACTGGGATTGGGACTGGGACTGGGACTGGGATCCTGCAGCATCCAGTGCTGGGATCCCCAGTTCTCTTCCCAGTTTTTTCCACAACCCTTCCTGAATTTTTCACCCTCGAGTTTGTGGGGGGTTGCACATTCACAGCTCTCATTCCCTCTGAAATTATGGATGGGGATCTGCAATCTCTGTTCCAGCCTAACAATTCCTGGTTTATTACCAGGATCAATCAAATCAAACCCTGATGGCTTCCAAATGTTCTCCCTCCTCGCTCCCATTGTTATTTCCTTGTTTTTTATTAGGAGAGACAAGTTCTGGCTCCGGGAGATTTCCCTGCCAGTAAACAATGCCATTAAAAACCAATCAGGAGCCTTGTTTTCCATGGATCCGGCAAATTCCTGCACTCGGCTCTGTGCCTGCCACCCTGGAATGGGGCCGGGACCGTGGGTGGCACATCCAGGTGGTGTCCAACAGCTGCTGCCGCTGGCTTTGGGGGCTTTTCCCTGGATTTGTGTCCCTGAATCCCAGCCTTGCTGCTCCAATGGCCTGGATGTGCGGGATCAGGAGGTGGCTCAGGATTTGGGGATGTCACTGTCCCCCAGGAGGGGTTTGAACCCATCCTTGGCCTGATTGTAGAGGGCCTGAGCTCTCCATGTTTTGAGGATTCAGGATTTTCCCTTGGGGTTCATTCCCTCTTTTTCATAGGACTGAGCTCCCCACGTTTTGGAGATCCAGGCTCTACCCTTGGGATTCCTTCCCGCCTTTCCACAGGGCTGATTTCCTGATGTTTTGGGGGTCCAGGATTTCCCCTTAGGATTCATTCCCCCTTTTCATGGGCATGATCTCCTCACATTTTGGGGAACCAGGCTCTTCCCTTGGGGTTCATTCCCCCCTTTCCACGGGGCTGATCTCACATTTTGGGGATCCAGGCCAGATTCCTCTGCTCCACAATGCTGCTGCTGCCTGTTTAGGGATCTGAAAGCTCCTTCCAGGTGGGAGGGATGAGGAGCCCGGGATGCTCTTCCCACTGCCCCGCTCCGTGTTTGGAGTGTCAGGGCCTGGGGGGGACTGGAACACTGGGAAAGGATCCCTGTCCTCTTCCCAGTCCCTGATTTTGTGGGTCTCTGCCTCTCCAGCCTTTGGGATCTGTCTGATCCTTGTCCCCTTTCCCAGTGTCCAATTCCTGTCCCCTTCCCAGTTTTCGATCCCTGTCCCTTTCCCAGTGTCTGATCCCTGTCCCATTCCCCCCTGGATCCCTGCACACAATTCCCACCTCCCAGGCCTCATTCCTAGCCCCATGTGGGAATTCTCTCCCACAGGGAACCAGGCACAAATCTGGAATATTTAATGTACAGTTTAGCTACAAACTGGGAGCCCTTTTGGAATGTTTTTTCCAGGTCCTGGCAGAGCGTTTTCCAGCCTGGCTGTGAGGGGAGGGCTGGGAATTCTGTGCAGGGAAAGAAGCACTTCCTGAGCTCCTGAATTTTTCATGGTGCCCCACATGACAAAGCGCTGCTTGTAAATCCATCCATTATCCCTTATTTTCTCATCCATAATTGAAAAGCCGGGTCCTGTTCTCAGCCAACAAACAACGAAATTTACCAGGATGCTTCCCCCTGGATCCTCCCAGCCCCTGGAGCAGCTCCTTCCTCCTCAGGCTGCTGCTGGATTGTGACAGGGCCCCTCTGGGGATGGTTTTCCATGGCAGCAGCTGGAGGAATCCCTGTTGGAGGAGGCTGAAGGTTTTCCCTTCTCCCAAATCCTGTTCCCACCCTTCCTGGTTTCTGCCTCCAACCCTGGCCTGGGGCTGCTCTTGGACTTTGACTTTTGGGGATTTTTCCTGCTCCAAGGGTGACCCTGGCTCAGCCCTGTCCAGCCAAGGCACCCCGGGGTGCTGCCATTCCCTGTCACTGCTGTGCCGTGGGAATGGGAATGGGGCACTCCTGGTGTCCCCAGGGTCAGGGTTTGGGTGGGGATTTATGAACGAGATGGGAGGTGACAAATTCTGGTGCCCCCATTCCTTATTCGATGGAAAAGGCTCTGGGGGTCTTGGGAAGCCCCTTGCCAAGGAATGGGGTGGGAAAGGTGATGGAAAATGGAATTCAGGCTGGATCAGTGAAAGTAATTTCTGTTGGAATTGCACTTCTGGGTTATCCAAATTAAAGCAGCTTCCCAGAATCTCGGCCGTGGGTTTAACTGGGAAAATCCAACTGTGCCTGAAATCCCAGCACCCTGGAGGGGCTTGGAGCTGTTCCTGGGGATTCATGGATTTGGGAGAGGTGGGATCCACAGGGTCAGCGCAGAGGGGAGTTAAGAGCAGAGCAATGCCATGAAATGTTCCCTCTCCAGAGTCCTTCATCCCACATTTATTTTGGGATCAGGTTGCTGGGATTTTCCTGGTGGCTGCTTCCCTTCTTCTGGACATTCCCGTGCCAGCTCCAAGCCCTGCCAGGGTTATTCCTGCAGATCCTGCTTGTGGAAACAGCTCACGGTGCTCCTGCTCCAGGAGCAATGATTTGGGGTTGGAGGTGAAATTCCCAGCTGGGAATTCAGGAATTACAGCCGTTAATTATCCTAATGAACAAAATCTACCCAGGGAGCCTCTGGATGACCAATGTCCTCCATGGAATGTGGGAAATCAGGACAGACCTGCACCTGAGCAGTCCCAGCCCTGGAATTGGGAAAATCGCTGGGATATTCCCAAGAAGAGCCAAAGGTTTAACTGGGAAAATCCACCTGGTCCTGCTCCACTTTGCTCCTCTCCTGTCACGTTTTCCTGGGGGAGATTGGTGGAAAAAAGGGATTTGTGTTCTGCAAACTTCCCTGTTCTGCCCAAGGTTTTCCTGCTCTTTGCTGAGTCCCTCCCGCTGGCACCAGGAGTCTCCAGGGAATTCCGTGGATCCTGGAGGGGACCCGGTGGGAATTTCACCCAGGCTGAGGAAAAGGGAGGATGAGGCACAAGGTGGAAAAGCCGGGAGCTGCTGCACTTCCATCCATCCTGGCTGTGGAGCCAACAGTTCACCCCTGCAGGGAGCCAGCCCTGCCCAAACCTTGGGAACAGCTCCAGGATCCAACGGAACAGACCTGGGCTGTCTGGAGTGGGGAAATGTGGGAGCAGCCTGGATGGGACAGGAATGGGACAGGAGCAGCCTGGAATGCACAGAAATGTGGGAACAACCTGGATGGGATGGAAATGTGGGATCAGCCTGGATGGAACAGAACTGGGAGATGAGCCTGGATGGCACTGGAATGTGGGAACATCCTGAATGGACACAGATATGTGGGAGCAGTCTGGATGGCACAGAAATGAGGGAACTGCCTGGCTGGAGCAGCTTGGATGGTGGAGGACTGGGACAGGATCAGCCTGGATGGCTCAGGAATGTGGGATCGGCCTGGATGGCTCAGGAATGTGGGAGCCGCCTGTCCCCCTGCAGGGCCGGGGCTGGGTGGCCTGAGCAGGACCCAGAGCCTGAAGCAGTCCCTGGAGCTGCCCGGAGGGATCCCAGATTCCAGCTGGTCCAGCACGGCTGAGTCAGGAGCAGCTGCCGGGGCCTCGGGAATCCCGGAGGGAGAAATGAAGGAATTATTTCGAGTGATGGGAATGGCAGTGTGGTGTTGCTGCAGGCACAGAGGGAGCCTGAGGAGCCCCAAATCCGGGCCAGGTTCCAGGAAGGGACAAAAATTTAAGGAAAAGGGAATTCTTAGAGGGGGTGGAGAGGATGAGAGAGGGGAAAAATGCAAAGCTGGTGTTGTAAAATATACCAAGTTTAAACTTTTTGCCTCATAATTTCAGTCAGGTTTGTTCACCTTTGCCCCGGGGGAAGGGAACTGAAGTTTCTTTCCAAGGCTTTGTTCCACCCGGTGGGGCCTGATGGGTTTAACATCCCAGCAGAGCGGGGAGTCGCCCAGAAGATACCCAGACAGATACGGACCATCAGCAAACATCAGCGGCCAGGAGCAGGAATTCCCCAAATCAGTGACCTGGGAGTGCTCCCATCCCACCGTCACCCCAGAGCTCCAAGGAAATCACAGGGATGTCACTGAGGATTCCAAAACTCTGATCCTTTCAGGAATGAGGCTGGGGTGAACCTGATCTCCCCGTTCCAACCCCGCTCCACAGTTTTCCTGGATGAAACCCTGGATTGTTCTGATCCGTGGCTCTGGGTGTATCCGACAGCTGTTCCTGAGCTCGGGAAGAGCAGGAACCCTGCGGAGTGTAAGATGATTCCTTTAAGGAGGCTGGGGAATATTCCTGCCTGGAATAACAATGGAGAGGCTGAGAAACATGGGGAGGAGGGGAAGGAAAAGCTTCCGAGATCTTAAAACTGGAGTCAGACACGAAGCACGTTAACGTTCAGACACAGCCAGAAATCCCAGGAGCTGCAGCTCCTCCAAAATTCCCTGAGCTTCAGCTTCCAGAAATTCCATGAGCTAACGGATCATCATGGAGCTCTTGGAGTGGAGAAGGCAACAAAACCTTCAGAAACCACCAAGGCGTGGGAGAGGAATCATCACAAGAATTCCCATCGGGATGGGATTGGGCTGGCATTGGGATTGGACTCTTCCCACCCAAATTGACACAAACCAAGGACAATTATCCTGCTAACAATTCCCGCTAATTGCCTCTAATTGCTGTCCTTGCCGCAGGCTCTGGGGGAGAAGCAGGGAGAATGGACCATGGAATGTCCTTCACGGTTGTGATTCCCGGGAATGATGAAGTGCTGGTCCTTGGAGCCTCCTGAATGCTGGAATGAGGGAGGAACAGGGAGAGGTGGAGGCGACTCCAAGAGCTTTTCCTGAGTGTTTTCCTGGTCCTTGTGGGAAAACAGCTGGGAGCTGCTCAGGGATGTGGTGGCTGGGCCACAGATCCCGGGAATGTGCTCTGGCCTGGGCTCCGACCCTCTCCATGCCAAGCTGAGCTCTCCCATTCCCCAAAACTGCAGCTGCACTTCAGGAATTGCTTCTCAGAGCTGGTTCTGCTCCTGCTTTTCCTCCTGAAGCATTCCCATGGGATTTTCCTCATTGTGCCAGGCCTGGGGCCCTGCTGCCCAGCAGGGATGATCCAGTGCTCCAAGGGGGATTATCCCTCTGGATGGCAATTCCAGTTTTGTTTGATGGATTTGCGGTTGAGGATGAATTTCCTGAGCTCCAGCTCGGCCAAACCCCCTGGTCAGTCCCAGTCTGGATTTTCCCACTTTGTCCATGGGATTTTCATCTCCCACAGGGATTCTTTTTTCATTTTTTTCCATCAGGATTTTGGGTTTTTTGGGAGCTGCTGGTTGGCAGCTGGGAAAAGCCTCCTGTGCAAGGAATATCCCCTCTGCTCCCTGCTCCCATCCCTGCTCCCATCCCTGCTCCCATCCCTGCTCCCATCCCTGCTCCCATCCCTGCTCCCATCCCTGCTCCAATCCCTGCTCCCATCCCTGCTCCCAGTCCTACTCCCATCCCTGCTCCATCCCTGCTCCAATCCCCGCTCCCATCCCTGTTCCCATCCCTGCTCCCATCCCTGCTCCAATCCCTGATCCCATCCCTGCTCCATCCCTGCTCCCATCCCTGGGCACTGCCCGGATCCATCCAACACCAAACAGGGTGGGATGGACCTGCCAGTGCCTTTTCCATTCCTTTCTCCTTTCCTTGGAATGTGCTCCAAGCCAGCAGGGGGTTAATTACAGCAAATAATGGAGCTTCCCTTTTCCCTGGAAAATCTCAGGGCACTGGAGCAGAGCTGGGGCTGTGCTGGGGGTTTGAACTTCATTTGTTTTTTCTCCCAAATCCCAAATAATTCTCACAGCTTTTCCTGATCTTTGATCATCTTTCTTTTTTTCTGGAAAAGGACCCCTGAATCCCGCTGAGGTTTGAACTGGAAGTGAAATCTCCTCCCATCCCACCTTCTCCGTCAGGGCTCAGAGCCCTTTTCCAGGCACCTCAGACCCTCCTCTATTCCCGAGGCTGTTTCTTAAAATTCCCAGGTCGCTCCCAGTGCTGGAGAAGTGGCAGAGCAGCCCCTCAGTGCCTGGATCCAGGGATGAAGCCACTGATGACACATTTTGGGATGCACTTGGATGGAAACGGATTTCCTTGTTACGCTTTGAAGCCAGTTAGAGTGGATCAGTAAAGGAAAAGTTGTAATCCCAGAATCCCCGACTGGTGTGGGTTGGAAGGAGCCTGAGGATCATTGAATTCCCAGCCCTGCCATGGCAGGGACACTTCCCACTGTCCCAGGGTGCTCCAAGCCCCGCCCAGCCTGGCCTTGGACACTGCCAGGGATCCAGGGGTGACCACAGCTTCTCTGAGAATTCTATTCCAGGGCCTCCCCACCCTCCCAGCCACGAATTCCTTCCCAATATCCCATCCATCCCTGTCCTCTGGCAGTGGGAAGCCATTCCCTGTGTCCTGTCCCTCCAGCCCTTGTCCCAAGTCCCTCTCCATGTTTTTTCCAGGCTCCTTCAGGCACTGGGAGGCCACAGCGAGGTCACCCCAAAGCTTCTCCTCTCCAGGTTGAACAATCCCAAAACCTCACAGGAGAGGTTTCCAACCCCTCTGTCAGCAAAGAGATTCTACAACATCCTGGAGATCCCCCATCCCAGAGAAGACAGGGATGCAGCTGAGCACGGCCATGGCACTGCTCCCGCCCCATCCAGAGTGGTGGAAGAGGAAAAGGAGGGATAAGGCATGAGGAAGAACCCTGGGGAGCTCCCGGGATGGGCTTTCCCCAGGATCTTGGGATGAGGGCAAGGCAGTAATGACACAGCCTGGCCATTTCCACAAGACCAGCTTTAATATCAGTCAGGAGAAGGAGGAGAAAGCACAGAATCCATGAACGGGACAAGAAGGAAATTCCAAAAATTCCCCCCAAAAATTAAA
This sequence comes from Orthonyx spaldingii, assembly GCA_013397795.1. NCBI lineage: Eukaryota > Metazoa > Chordata > Aves > Passeriformes > Orthonychidae > Orthonyx > Orthonyx spaldingii. The sequence goes on along the minus strand of VZTJ01003403.1, from coordinate 201,075 downwards.
AAAGAAATGAACCCAGCCTCACCCCCCCAGGCAGCACAGCTCCCAGACTCTCCAGGCTCTGCAGGAGGAGGGGCAGGACTGGGATGATCCATAGGGAGCCCCTTTGGCTCCTCTCCAGGGGTGCTCACCTTGGGCTGAGCTCGGGATTCATCCCAACCTCACCCAGAGGACGCGACTGGGAGAAGAATCCAAGAGCGGCGACTTTTGGGTCTCTTTTATTCTAAAACTCTCAGCCTACGATGCTGGGAATGGTGAATTCTGGGATGCTCCTTCTGGCACTGAAACCCAGGGACTGCAAAGAGGAACAGAGCTGAGAGAAGCGCAGAAGGAATTCCGGGGCCAGGGAAAGCCCTGGCCTGCAGTGCTGGGGATATTTGGGATGGTTCCTGTGGGATTTGCTGCTGCTGCTGCTGCTCAGGGCTTGGACAATCCCAAAAAGTGTCCTGTCCCTCCATCCCTTGTCCCAAGTCCCTCTCCAGCTTTTCTGGAGCCCCTTTAGGCACTGGAAAGGGCTCAGAGGTTTCTCTTGAGCTTCCCTTTTCCAGGTGAACATTCCCAGCTCTCCCAGCTCGGGAGCTGCTTCCCAGGCTGGAGCCAAACCCCCCAGGAGGAAAGGACAACAGGAGTCAGGTCCAAGGCGCCTCTCACTTTGGGCAGAGTATATTTAGAATTTATATTTTTATATTATTTTTATATTATTTTAATGCATAGTGAGTTCCTTCTTTTTTTTTTTTTAATTTTTAAGTAGATTTTTAAAATAATTTCTTTCCATCATTTCTTTCCAGTATTTTTTTTTCCAGTATTTTTTCCCAGTATTTTTTTTTTCCATCTTTTTTCCCCCCTGGTGCAAACCTGAGCTGGGTCCCTGTTTTCCCTGTGCAGTTTTCCTTCCTCGGGACGGGCACTGTGGTGGGGAAGGGTCAGCAGGCGATTTCCTCCAGCGTCCCCAGCGGGGCCTGCAGGGGCACGGTCACAGTGTGGCTCAGGCTCTCCGAGTGGTTTGGCACTGGATCACAGGTGCTCTGCCGGTGGAAAACCACGGGATGCGTCAGCCCGGAGCCGCTGGGCGCTCCCGGCCCTCCCAGGCCAGAGACCAAAACAGTTCAGGCCTCACACATCGAGAGAAAGTTCTGCTCCTTGTCACAAAACTGAGTAACAAAGCTCCAACCGCGGGAACCTCCCTGAGGAGCTGCGGGCTGGCTGGAACTGCCGGGATGGGGTGGGATAAAGGGAAATCACCTCAGGGCTGAGGGAGAGGAACAAACAAGGCTGAGGGAGAGGGATGCACCCATGGGAGAGCCCAAGCCAGCAGAAAATCATCTCTGGCTGGGTTTGGGGTGGGGGATGATGCCTTAGGAGTTCAGCTTCTGTGTCTTTCACGTGTCTGTAATCCTGCAATTCCTTAGTGTGTAACTCTGGACTCCATAAACACTGCTAAGCTGCTGTTCTCCCGTTTTAGACAAAACAATTCCTCTCTAGGCCTGAAACTCAAGGACACCTCACCGTCCCAAGTCCCGAGATATGTAAACAACAGTGAACTGGGGGGAACAAACTTGGAGTAATGTTAAACCTGAAGCTGCAATTGGAGGATTAACCCCTGATGTGCAAACGGACCAAAATTATAAAAGCATGAAAAACCCGTGACCGGCCGTCCATTTTAGGGTGTGGCTCCTGGGTGGGCTTTGACTGTCCTAAATGTACTTGAAGGCCCTTCAATAAACAGAACTGATTTTTATTCTCTTAATTTTGTCTAACCTCTGTTTTAGGTAGTCTAGATAAGGCATCAGGGAGAGCACAGCCCACAGGGGCCAGATTTGCACGGACACCCCGAAACGAGGGGTGGGGAGGTTCTGGGGTAACCCCTGGCCAGAGGCACCGAACCCATCCCCCCTCACACAGCCTGCCCAGCTGTGGGGCCCCCACCCCACAGGCCACGGGAATTCCTGTGAGGAGCAGCTGAGGGGTCAGGATCCAGTGAAGGCCGCTGGGTCACTCCCGAGGCCCGGCACGGCCGGACTGCACAGGATGCCAAAATCCCAGAGTCTGCTGTGAGGGACAAGGGCAAATCCCGCCCCAGGGAGCTGCCGGGGCATTCCCACCCAGCCTGAACTGTTCCAACCTTTTGGGGGCACCTTCACCACCCAGGGCAGCTGGAGAGGATCACTGGGATCACTGGGATCAAGTGTTGCAGATATTTTCCTCTGTCACTCTCTCTGTCCCCCCACCTCTCTCCTATTCCTCTCCCTTGCTTTGTCTCTCTTTCCCCCCTCTCCTTCCATATTTCCTATCCCATAAAACCCCTCCTGTTGTCACTGTGGTTCCGTTTGTCCCTTCATTCGGCAGAGGAATTTCTCATCTCTAAAACTTCAATAACCAGATCCTGACACATGGGAAGAGCTCCGGCACCCCCGGGAATTTCCCCTTCCCTCCTCACCACGTTCTCGTCATGACTCCCGTCCTCCTCCTCTTTTCCAAGAAGGTCCAATAATTTTTCCTTGATCAGCTGCCAAAAGAGGGAGCTGGGTTAAGGTGGGAAGAGGCTGCAGTGGGATGGGGAGCACTGGGATGTGCTGGGTCTGGGGTGCTTTCCAAAGGGCTGGTAGAAGGGGCTGCTCCAAGGGCTGTGCCATGGATAGGCTGGGAGAGCTGGGAATGTTCACCTGGAGAAGAGAAACTCCAGAGAGACCTCAGAACCCCTTCCAGGGCCTAAAGGGGCTCCAGGAGAGCTGGAGAAGGACTGGGGACAAGGGATGGAGGCACAGGACACAGGGAATGGCTTCCACTGCCAGAGGGCAGGGATGGATGGGATATTGGGAAGGAATTCGTGGCTGGGAGGGTGGGGAGGGGCTGGGATGGAATTCCCAGAGAAGCTGTGGCTGCCTCTGGATCCCTGGCAGTGTCCAAGGCCAGGCTGGATGGGGCTTGGAGCACCCTGGGACAGTGGGAAATGTCCCTGCCCACAGCAGGGCTGGGAATGGATGATCCTTGAGGTCCCTCTCATCCAAACCATTCCAGGATTCTGGCACAAGGAATAAAACCCACAAAAAATCCACTTTTGGGACACTTTTGGGGTTCAGGGAAAGCTCCCAGCTCTGTGAGCTCCATTTCCCTTCCCAGCTCCCTCATTTTTCCTGCTGCTGCAGGATTTGGCTTCCAGGGAAATCGCAGAAAATTTGCGAAGTGTTTTACTGGAAAACTTCTACTGGGAGAAAAGAGAAATAAAACCAACAAGAAGAAAACTGAAATCCTAAAATCCCCAAAAAATTGGGTCAGTTCCTAAGGAATGTGGATCCTGGCTGGTGCAGGGAAGTGTGGTGGGAATTTGGGACCACGAGGAGGATGGAGTTCAGCAAAAGATCCCAAAAAAGTCTCATTGTGGTTGAGATCTCCCCCAAACTTGGCCAATCCATGAAAAAAAAATTGTATCTGGTTCCTGTTATTCCCAGAATCTCCAAATACTTTGGCTGAAAAGTCAAAGTTTTGAGGTGCTGACCCCCCTTTGTGAAACCCTGAGCAGAGGGGATAAAATGTGTGGAGTTTTTTAAATTTTAAGATATTTTATTCCTCTTTTCCTGGCTGATGGGGGTTAAATATCCAGGAACATGAAAATTCCCCTGCTGGGGCATCCACAGGGAACTTCTCTGAGGGGACAAAATGAATTTTAAGCCAAAATAAGCAGAAAAAATTTAAAATAACAGAAAAAAAATCCCACATTTGGCAAATTTTATCAGTAGATGTCAAAGAAAGGAGGAAAACAGAGAGGAAAATCCCAAATTTGTGAGGTTTTCTATGGCCCATTTAGAAAAAATCCCCAAGAAATCCCAGAAAAGGCGAATTTAATGAAATATTTGGGTATCCAGGCCGAGCTCTAAATTCAGACTCAGCTTTTGTTGCTCTTTGAGTTTCAGGCCTGGAATTTTTCCATATTTTTTATTCCTGATTAATGGCACCAGTGCTGGAGCTGCCCAGGAGGGATTGGGAGAATTGTCTGAACCTAGAAAAATAGAAAGTCAGCATCCCAAAAAAATTAAAACGAGAGGATTTGAAGTGAGGTCAGAGCTGGGATTGAGGGATGCGACCCTTCCTTGGACTGGGACACATCAAATCAGCCCTGGATAACGCTGACATCCTACGGGAATAAAACTCCCTGTGCCCATCCTGAGCCGGGGCTGTGGGATTTTGGGAGGGCTCTGGGATGCCCAGGAACAGAAAATCCAGGGATTAGGGGCAGCAGGAGTGGCAAATCTGGGGATGAGGGACAGGAAAGTCAAATCCAGGGATGAGAAACATCAGAAATCCAGGGATGAGGGGGAGATCCAGGGATGAGGGGCTCAAGGAGCAGGAAATGCCAGGATGAGGGGAACCAGGAGCAGAAAATCCCAGGCTGAGAAGCTCCAGGAGTGGGAAATCCCGGGATATGGGGCAAATCACGGGATGAGGAGCTCCAGAAGTGGGAAATCCCAGGGTAAGGGGGAAATCCTGGGATGAGGAGTTCCAGAGGCAGGAAATCCCAGTATGAGGGGAAAATCCTGGGCTGAGGGGGCTCCAGGGGTGTGAAATCCAGGGATGAGGGGCTCCAGGATGGGAAATCCCAGGCTGAGGGGCAAATCCCAGGCTGAGGTGCTCCAGCAATGACAAATCCCGGGCTGAGGGGGCTCCAGGGGTGGGAAATCCCGGGAGAGGGGTGGGCAGGCCTCACCTCGTACAGGTAGTCGAAGAGCTCGAGGACGGTGAGGATGCTGGCCCCGATGAACAGCCCCATCTGGCCCCCGATGTCACCTGCGTGGGGACAGTGCTGTGAGCGCTCCAGGCCCTGCCCCAGCAGCTCCCATCCCAAAAAAAAACTGGGAAAAATTCCTCCAGAACAGCAGCATCTCCAACGGCACCTCCATCCCAGGAATGGGGTTGGCCACCAAAATGGTTTTCCTGCTAATGAGTGCTCCAGGCTGCATCCCAGGAATCCCAATTTCCAGTCTGGGGAAGGTGCTGGGAAGAATGAACGTCCCTGGAGCCAAGGGAAAACCCCAACCTGGCAAAAAGCGGGAAGGGAGATGCCCTGGGTTTTTTGGGAAGCTTCTGCTTGAGTGTCCCAGGGTGGAGGAGGAAGCTGAGAAAAGGAGATTCCCAGGAATCTGCTAGGGAGGTAATAGATGCGGTGCTCAGGGAAGACAAATCCCATGGATTTTGCTGGAAAACAGCCCCGGATTGACCCCAGAGCAAAGGCACCCATGGCTGGGGGGGAGGGGCCTTTTCCAGGGGTGTCCATGAGACACAGAGAGTGGAAAGAGGCAAAAAGTTTGGGAGCAAAGTGAGAACCCGGAATGATCCTGGGTGATGTTTTGGATTTACACCACAGGGATCACCTGGAGGCCTCAAGCCTGGGAAAAGATTCTGGGACGAGGCTGTTCCTGAAGCTCCAGAGCCTTGGGAATGAGGGTCCTATGAGGGGCAAACGGGGTTTGGGTCAGAGAGGCTCCAGCAGCCTCCTCTTCCTCCCTGGAATTCCTGGAAAAGCCCCAGGAGGTGCAGAAGGGCCCTGGAAGGGGCATTTGGCAAGGCAACCCCTGTGAGGTGACACCCTGGGTGTCCAGCCCCAGCTCCAGCTTCCCAAGGTGCTGAGCACTCCCAGCTTCCAGAGGGATCCAGGGACTGGGGCTGGCTCAGGGAGGCTGCGGGGCGGGGGAGGCCTCACCCCCACCCCAAACTCAGCGGGGCCAACCCCGAATCTGCAGCTGGGACCCCACAGCTGGAGCTGCTTTGGGGCTGAGCAGCTCAAGGCCTCCTGCAGCTCCTCCAGGAGGCATCCAAGGGCTCAGGCCTGGCTGGAAAAGGGGCCCAAAAATTGGGGTGCTGGGAGCAGGCAGGGATGGAGCAGCTCCTCTGAACTTTCCATGGGTCTCCTCCACCTCCTGTTGGAAAGGATGGATTTGGAGCAGGGAGGAGGGGATGGGGAGATGGTTTTGGGATGTCCCCTACACCCTGCACCACAAAGGGCACCCGACACACACCCAGCCCCAAAATCCCCAAAAATCGGGGTGCTGGGCACAGGCAGGGATGGAGCAGCTCCACAGAACCTTCCATGAACAAATGGAGTATCCATGGGGACATTCCCGGGATGCCGTGAGGGTGAGGGAAGTAGAGATGGGGCCTTGCTGGGGGTTCCAAGGCGGTGGAGCCCTCCCAGCCTCCCTCTGTCCCTCCCAGCCCAGTGCAGACCCCAAACTGGTCCCAGTCCCCCCTCACCAAGTAAGGCTGCCACTTCATAGGCTTTCTTCTGCTCAATGGTCTCGTAGTTGAGTGCTTCAAAAAAAATGTCCAGCACGAGAATATTCTCTCTGTGGAAATGGGAAAAGCATCAGCCCAGGAGCTGCTGGTGGCTTGACCGTTTGGGATAAGGGAAAACCAGGATTTTGGGGCTTTATTCCCCTCTTTGTCCAGATTGTTCCTCTCTCTGGGGTCCTCAGAACCCACAGAACTCGGAACTGGTGCAGAGCAGGAGTTCAGGGCACCCTGAGGGCTCTGGGAGCCTTTGGAGCAGCTGGAAAAGGTTTTCCCAGGATTCCTCAGAATCTTGGATCTCACTTTCCTGGGAACTCTTTCCTTGGATGGTCATTCTTGGCTGTGAGGGTGGTGAGGCCCTAGCACTGGGTGCCCAGAGCAGCTGTGGCTGCCCCTGGATCCCCAGCAGTGTTCAAGGCCAGGCTGGACACTGGGGCTTGGAGCAGCCTGGGACAGTGGGAGGTGTCCCTGCCCATGGCAGGGGTGGCACTGGATGGGCTTTAAGATCCCTTCCAACCCAACCCATTCCATGATTCCCTGATTCTGTGAAGCTGAATCCAAAGGATCTGGAACAGCTCTAACTTCCCACACAGGGCAATCACACACCCAGGGCTGGGAGAGCTCCAAGGCCGTGGTTGCCTGAGGACCTCAGGCCAGAAACACAAATCTCCAACAGGACCAGCAAAACTGGGATTGTTTGCACTTCTTCTAGTGGGAATGGAGGATTCCCATGAGGACAATCCTTGGGAAGGAACTCAGGTTGTTCTACTGAGAAGAAGACGACCTCATCTATTCCAGGTTTTCACTCTGTTCCTTCCTGGAGGACATCCCTGTGCTGGGGATGGCTTGGCCAGGACTGGGGGATTTCCAGACATTCCTCCCCAAAAAGCAAAGGAATTCAGGTCCTCCCCCACTCACGAGATGTATTTTTCCGACTTGTTGAACTTCTTCTCCAGGTACTTGGCCGAGGTCTTGCTGGGGATCTTGACCATGGAGAGCTCCTTGTTGTACCTGGTGAGGTTACAGGGGGTCCTGCAGCTGCAGTAAGTGCTGTCCTTCTCCGCCAGGAGACCTGCGGGGGGAGCCATGGAGCTCACGGAGCGGCGCGGATCCCATGGAGCAGGGACCAGGGATTGGATCCCATGGAGCTGGGACCAGGGATTGGATCCCATGGAGCAGGGACATGGAGCACGCTGGGATCCCATGGAGCAGGGACACGGAGCAGGGACATGGAGCAGTGTGGGATCCCATGGAGCAGGGACACGGAGCAGGGACATGGGGAACAGGCTGGGATCCCATGGAGCAGAGACACGAAGCAGGGCAGGAGCAGAGATTATCCCTCCCAGAAAGGGGCCAGGGGGCCACTCCTGGACATTTCTCTCCCAGTTCATCCCAGTTCTCACCACCCTGGAGAGGCCCCTTGCTGGAGGCCACACTCTGCTACCAACAGCAGCTCGGGGAACTCATGACTGAGGCTCCTAAATCCAGACTGGGAATGGGTGCATCCATCCCGAACGAAGCCCCAAACCCAGCCCCAGAGGAGCTCCTGGGCTTCCCCTCATCCCAAGGGTTTCTTTGCCCCACGGAGAACCAGGAGAAACTTCATCCCAGGGTGCATCCAGCACTTCCCAGCAACCTGGGTCTAATCCCAGCCCCTCTCTGGGCTGCAGATCCCACCCTGTTCCTGCCAGCCAGGAGGATCCAGGCCACGGGAATTCCCCTGGATCCAGGGACCCTCCCGGTACTCACTGAGGGCGGGCTCTGCGCATTCCTTGTACTGCTCCGGGGTGCAGAAGGGAGCATCCCCTGCAGGGACAGGACAAATCCGTCAGTGGGGACCCCCGGCCCTCCATGGGCTCCCAGGGACCTCCCCGTGCCAGGTGACCCCGGCTGTCCCCACCCCTGCCCCCACAGGGGCCTCTCCTGTGGGAGCTGCTGGGAACAGCACCCGGGGTGGCACTGGCGCTAAAACAGGTGGGGTTTGATGATCCCGGAGGTCTCTTCCAACCTTAATCAGACCCAGGTCTCTTTCCCATGGCTTGTCCTTATTTCACAGGGAATCAGGGAATATCCTGAGCTGCAAGGGACCCCCAGGATCACCCAGTCCCACCCCTGGCCCTGCACAGACCCCTAACAACCCCACCCTGTGCATTCCTGGAGCGGTGTCCAAACGCTCCTGGAGCTCTGGCAGCCTCGGGGCCGGGACCATTCCCTGGGGAGCCTGGGCAGTGCCCAGCACCTCAGGGGGAAGAGCCTTTCCCTCATCTCCATCCCAAATTCCCCTGTGACACAACCTCAGGCCATTCCTGGATCTGATCCAGCCTTTTCCCAAAGCCCACGAGCACCCTCCTTCCCTCAGGTACCCCCAGTCCCTCCCGGCCATCCCCAGGTGTCCCCCCAGAGTCCCTGTCACTGATCTGGCACCTGGACTGTCCCTCCAACCCATCCTCAGGTATCAGCTGTCCCCGGTGTCCCTGACCTGGCATGTGCACCATCCTGCAGTTGCAGTTCTCCACGATGTACCGGGTCTCGCAGTCGATCCTGCAGGCGGTGACGCTGTACACTGGGAAAAAGGCCAGGCCCAGCTCCGGGGAGCGGCACTCTCCCCATGGCGGGGGCAGGTACGTCAGCTGTGGGACAGGGACGGGACAGGGACGTCAGCTCAGCTGGGGGACAGGGATGGGACAGGGACGTCAGCTCAGCTGGGGGACAGGGATGGGACAGGGACGTCAGCTGGGGGACAGGGATGGGACAGGGACGTCAGCTGGGGGACAGGGACAGGGACAGGGATGTCAGCTCAGCTGGGGGACAGGGATGGGACGGGGGTATCAGTTGTGGGACAGGGACGGGGACAGGCAGAGGGACAGAGAAAGCGCCAGGCACAGGGCAGGGCTGGGGCTGTCCCAGGATATCTCCTCTGTCTCGGGAGCTCCTCTGCTGCAGCGCAGCCGCCCCAATCCCTCAGGGCATCCCCCCCTTCCCAGAGCTCACTGATTCTCGGGATAACTCACTCGGGACAGGCTGTCCCTAAAGAGTTATCCCAGTGCCACGGGAGTGACACTCCCAGTGACAGTGAAGGTCCTGGTGTGGGAGCAGATGTGGCAGGATCAGCTGGAATTCCTGCCTGGCAGACTCCACCTTACAAACTGTAAAAGCTCCACCAAACTTTCCCCAAGCAGGAAAATCTTCTCACGTTCCCTGGGAATGTGTGGAGTTTTCTCCCAGCTTGGCATGGGAATCTCTGGGGTTAAATCCATGGGGAATCCACCCCTAAGAGCTCCCACGAATCCCTTCCCGGCCAAATCAGGGCTGAAACCTCAGGAAAAGCCTCTTCTAAAGCCTTGATCCCATGGAACTGCTGAACTCATTCAGACACCCGAATTCTTGCTCTCTGTGGCACTGGAGCTGCTGGAATGCCGGGAAAGGCACCCCAAGGAGTCGGGAAGCAGGAGCAGCATGGATGAAGCAATTCCAGCCCTCAGCCATGGAAAGAATTAACGGGAGAGTCTTAATTGGGTTTGATCCGTCTCCTACAGCCCCTCCAGCCCCTCCTCCCTCTGAGAGAATCCCATTCCTTTCTTCCAGCCCATCCCAGTTTGGGGTTGGAGGGAGCGATCCGGCGCTGGATCAGCCTCGGGATGCGGAGCCGCTCCCTCCGCCCTCCCTTGCTGCCTCCAAAGGGGGAACAACCGCATCAAAGCGGCAGGAAAAGCAGGGAAAGGCAGCTGGGACATCCCTGCCCTCCGATCCTGCAGGAATCGTGCTCCCTGTCAGCTTCCCAAGGGCTCCTCCTCCTGCTCCCGCCTGAAGAAACCCCGTTCCTGCCGCTAATTGAGGGTGACAAGCTCCCGGCCTGGCCCTTTTGCAGTCGTTAATAATTAATTAATGAATTAAATGCTTTTCCAACCCTCCTGATCCCAGCTTTCTTCGGGATTAGCAGGATCAGTTCCCAGCTGGCAGGCGCTAAAAGGGGAAGGAAAAAATTGATTTGACTGCTTGGAAGCTGCATGGATCCGGCTTGTCCCAACCGCCAGGAAAAGAGGGAATGAGCTTGGAAAACCTGGAGGGATGAGAGCCCAAGGGCCGGGGAGGATCAGCTCCCTCCTCAGCCTTTTCCTGGCCACACTCCTGCATTTCCCACTGCTCCTGGCACGGAGCCTCCCGGGAGCTGCCCCATCTGCCCGCAGCCACAGAGCTCCCTCCTCACGGTAACTGGAAGTGGTGTCCCTGTTCTCCCTGCCCGTTTCATCTCATCAGACAGGGAAGTGTGACGGAGATGATCTCAGCACGAGGTTGGGGCCATTCCATAAAATCCTGGAATGTCCTGGGTTGGGAGGGATCCCACAAGGACTGAATCCAACCCCAGGATCCCAAAAGTCCCACCCTGGGCCTGGGAGGTCCTGGAGCTCTGGAATGTCCCCATTCCCTAGGGAGCCTGGGCAGTGCCCAACACCCTCTGGGGGAAGAGAAGATCCTTTCCCTGCCCCATTCTCCTCTGGCTCTGGGATGGATCCAGCCCCGATTCCTGCCCAGCCACTCTCATGTGGCTGATGCCACCAAACTCCCAATCCCAAGGAAGGACCCAACCCCTCCTTGAACATCCCAACCCCACCCGGGCTGGGATTCCTTTGTTCCCAACGAAACCAGAACCAGAACCCTCCGTTCCTTAACGAGACCTTCAACAGCAGCAAATTCATGGAATTTCTGTCCCAGGCAGCTCCAGCCCTTGTGAGATGCTGGAAAACCCAGAGCAGCCACGGCTGGCTGATCCCAGCTCCCAGTTAATGGTGCTGGAATTGCATCTGCAGCTCCTTTCCTATCCTGGCTGTTCCTTCCCATTTGGTCCCTTCCTGAGGAATGGATTTTAAAGCACAAATTTAACCCTTCCTGTCCCTGGGAGCTCCCCTGGAGCTTGGGGAGTGTTACAGAGCCGACGAGTGCCCAGGGAAAAATGGGATTTTGGAGCTCCAGGATCCTTCTTTGCAAATCCAACGGGAAGAGCAACACTGAGACCTTCTGGAGATCCATAAAAAGTCCAGCGTAGCCCCTCCAGAGCCTCATCCAAGGTTTGCTCCCCCTGGATGAGCTGGGCCCATGGCTCAGGGGCAAACTCAGCCTTAAATTCCAATAACATGGAATTATGGAATTATAAAGGTTGGAAAAGCCCTCTGAGATCAATCCAGCTGTTCCCTCAAGGCCACCACCGCCCCATGTCCCCAAATGCCACATTCCCATGGATTAAGTTCCTCAGGGATGGGGATTCCCCCCTGCCCTGCTCATTCCCTGGGCACATCCACAGGGAGCCAGAGCATTTCCCCTCCTTCTCCTGGACAATCCTGGTTGGATCTGTTGGACCCAATTCCCAGACTTTGGCAGAGGTGCCCAGTTTGGGAGGTTTTGGGGGATGTTGGACTCTGACGTTTTCCTGTCCTCACTTTTCCACCTTTTTATAAAATCCCCTTTTCCACAGGATCCAGGGGGAGCAGGGAACCCAAACCATTCCCTCATCCTCGGATCTGGTGGCTCTTCCTGACCTCCCTTCCCAATCTCTGCCTCTTCCTGGCTCTGCCTCGTCCCCATCCCTTCCCTCCAAACCCATTTTCCTTTGTATCCATTCCCGATTCCCTCCCATCCCTGTTTTCCAACCAAAACCCCTCCCCTGCCATACAAATTCAAGATTTTCTTCCATCTCCTGTTTCCAGCTGCTCCTGTGCCATGAAGGATTTGTGGAGTTGATTTTATGGGATCTCCTCGTTGAATTAATTCAGAATTCAAGGATAAACTGCAGGGAATCCACTGAGAGAGTTTGTGGGATTGAGGGAAACAAAGGAATCAGGGGATGAATGTTTTTCCAGGAGGAGGGGTCAGACCCTGGGTGGGAGGAAATGCTCTGAGCAAGAATTAGGAAACAAATCCATGGAATTGTGGAATGGTCTGGGTTGGGAGGGACCTTAAATCCCATCCAGATCCACCCCTGGGACACCTCCCACTGTCCCAGGCTGCTCCAAGCCCCGTCCAGCCTGGCCTGGGACACTTCCAGGGACCCAGGGGCAGCCACAGCTGCTCGGGGCGCCCTGTGCCAGGGCCTCCCCACCCTCACAGGGAACACTTCCTTCCCACTCTCCCATCCATCCCTGCCCTCTGGCAGGGGGAAGTCATTCCCTGTGTCCTGTCTCTCCAGTCCCTGTAAAATGTCACTTCAAACATGGGAAATGTTCTTTAATTCCTCCTAAATTCCACATCCCAGTGCTTCCACCCTGACAGGGAATCAGGGTTTCCAAGCCACCACTGCCAGCCCCGAATCCCATTTTCCTGCTCTCTAATCCCACTCTGGATCTGCAGTTCCTGCTGCTCTCTATCCCATAAAACCTTTGGAGGGGATGAGTCTCCAGAGCCCAATTAAACTCCAGCTCAGAACCCAGGGCTTCACTGAATTCTCTGAAATATTTACGGCCAAGTTGGCAGGAATTGCCCTTTTCTGGGTGCTTTCCATCTTCCCTGCATGTCCTGTGCAGCTCTGTTGGGAAGTCTGATCCCATTCCTGATGGAAGAGCCTTGGGTGATGCTGGGATGCTGCAAAAACCAGCCAGGAAAAGGGGAAGGAAGGAGGGATTTCTCTTTCTCCATGGGATCAGCCCTTAAAAATATGGATTTTACTGTCTGTCCAAGCCTTGGTGCCATGGTCAGGGAAAAGGGGAATATTCCAGGGATAGTGCAGGGATACTGCAGCTTCCCCAGGTCTGGAGGGGGAGATTCCAACACCGAGCTCACCCAGAAATGCCAGGAAAGGGGAAAAATGGAACAGCATCCATCCAAAGCCAGGAGTGTGGGAGCTGAGGGGCAATTCCCAATTCCAGGGCCTCCCTTGGGATCCCTGGATCCCTCTGGAGGTGTTGGATCCTTCCCCGTGCCAGCTCCTGCCCAGCTCCCATTCCTGAGCACACAAACTCATTCACCACTCAGGAACTGCCATGGAAATGCTTCCGGAGATCCCAGCGATCCCTGTGGGAGGGATGGGGCCGTGGAGGGCTCATCCCATGGGAAATGGGGTGAAAGCCCCAAAGCAGCAGCTCTGGGCTCCCAGATCCATGGGAACCACTCCAACTCCCTTCCCTCTGCACTGGGACACTGAGGGGGCTCCAGGGAGGATTTTCCAGCCTCTTCCATCCAGCCCCTCCTGTTTTAATTCCAATCATCCATCCTGTGCTGTCTCCTGCTCTCCTTGGGGAGCTCAGCCCCGGCTCCCCTGACCTTCAGGGATTGGTCCAGTCTGAGATTTCATGGAATTCTGGAATGGTTTGGGCTGGGAGGGACCTTAAACCCATCCAGTGCCACTCCTGCCATGGGCAGGGACACCTTCCACTGTCCCAGGGTGCTCCAGGCCCTGTCCAGCCTGGCCTTGGGCACTGCTGGGGATCCAGGGGCAGCCACAACTGCTCTGGGAATTCCATCCCAGCCCCTCCCCACCCTCCCAGCCAGGAATTCCTTCCCAATATCCCATCCATCCCTGCCCTCTGGCAGTGGGAAGCCATTCCTTGTGTCCTGTCCCTCCAGCCCTTGGAAATATTCCTTCTCCATTTTTCTGCAGCCCCTTCAGGTCCTGAAAGGTCACAGTTAGGTCACCCCTGGTGTCTCCTCCAGGCTGAGCAATCCCATTTTTTTTCAGCCAGGAAACATCTCCCTGGCCAGGAGTCCAGGAGCAGCCTGGCCTCTTTAACCCACCCACCACATTTCATGGACAAACCTCCTGCTGGAATTGCTTTTTCAGGATTTTTTGTTGCTGACTCAGCATTTCTAACCCAGCCACTGCCAGGTCCCTCCCGAGGTCACTCCTGCATCATTCCCAAAGTGGGAACTGCATCCCAAAAGTGCCTCCCTGCAGGAACCACGGGGCTCAGCCGCTGCAGCAGGAGGGGAAAAGCTGATTTAATTCCCATTTTTCCAGCCTCAGAGCTCCTGGTGAAGAGAGAGTTAATGAGATCCCAACCACGGGGCCAGGGCTGGACAGGGGGATTTTGGGAAGCTCCAGGTGGAAAGCTAGGATTCACTCCCCTGGTCCGAAGATGTGAATCCTCACTGGAGCTGAGCAGCTGCACCCTGGGAAGGCACAAATCAGGGAGTAAAGTCCAGGAAAGGCTCTAATTTCCAGAGTGGGAGGGGAAGGATGGGAGGGATCCGAGCAGGGCCACAGGGAATGATTTCAGAGCCAGGAAAGAGCCCCCTGCACCCCAAATTCTGTCCCACAGAGGATCCACAGCTCCCACCATCCCAAATCTTCCCAACTCCACACTCTTTATCCCTGAAAAAAGAGCTTCTAACTCTCAGTGGCTTCTCTGAGCTGGGAGATGGGAAAGGACCTCCTCTTTATCTTTATTCCTGTTTTTTTCCAGCTGCAGGATCATTTCTTTTATGGCCCAGGGTGTAAAACTCTGGGTTCAGGACCCCAGTGACTGCCTGGGCTCAGTCCCTGTGGGATTTTCCTGGAGCTTTTCCACCTTTGGCTCCGGTTCATTAAAGGAGCAGCACAGATGAAGAGATTTCGTTGGAAAAATCCTGACTAAATCAGGGATTGGGATAAAAACTGCAGGTGGGGAAGGTGGGCGAAGCCCAGAAGGTCCCCGAGGGACAATTAATTAGGGGAGGTTGTTAATGGCTGTAATTAGGTTGAAAATTACTTTCTGGGAAGAAGGATTTGGGTGGGAGCAACTCCAGGGAGCTGAGTGCTGGAGATTCCTCCAGCTCTCCTGGGAAAAGGCTTTGGAGCCCTCAGATGATTTTAAACCAGTCAGAAAATCCCAGGAATGAGCCCTTCCCTCTCCCAGCAGCAAAACTCTGGCAAAACCCCTGGAAAAAGGGACACCTGGAGCTGAGAGTTCTTAAGTCTGCTTTTCCATCCCCTACATCTCCCATGTGGAAGGGGGGATCTGAGGAGGGATGTTTTGCCCTGTGATGTTCTCCTGATTGGAATTCTCATTTTTCATGGGAAATATTGGAATGGGTAGTGCTGGCAGTGGGGTGGGGGAGGCTTCCAGCAGCTGCAGAAAGCCCCAGAATTTGCACCAATTCAACCCAAAGTCCTTGAGATCCTCTCTGCTGGCTCCAGCTCCCAGCCAGGCTCCAAATCTTGTCCAGGATGGGATTTTTAAGGAAGACAAATCCTTTCACTCACTGCTGGAGCTGCCAGGCAGGTCCAACTCCAGGAGCTGGTCCCAAAATCTTTGAGCATCGAGCACCACACGATGCCTGGTCCAGCCCTTCCCATCCATCCCTATTAATCCCTGTCCGTCCATCCGTCCATCCATCCATCCATCCATCCATCCATCCATCCATCCATCCATCCATCCATCCATCCATCCATCCATCCATCCCTCCCTCATCCATCCATCCATCCATCCATCCATCCATCCATCCATCCATCCATCCATCCATCCATCCATCCATCCATCCATCCATCCATCCCTGTCTGTCCATCCCTGCCCATCTCTGTCCATCCATCCCTGCTCAGCCCTGTCTGGCCCTATCCATCCCTGCCCATACTTTTCCATTTTGTTCCCATCTCTGTCCACTCATCCCTGTCCATCCCTTCTCATTCCTGCCCATCCCTGTCCAGCTGAAGGGGAAGAATTATTCCACTGATGTTTTTCCATGTGCCTGAGAAGGACTTGGGGTCAATCCCCAATCCATCCATCCATCCATCCATCCATCCATCCATCCATCCATCCATCCATCCATCCATCCATCCATCCATCCATCCATCCATCCATCCATCCACCCATGCAGATGTGTCACTGGTGGGATTCAGGGAAGGCAATGATTCCCAAGTCTCCCAGCAGAGTTTGCCCTAAATCACGTGGATATTTTGGTGTCACCTGAAGGATTCCCACTGTTCTCCATCAGGAAACTCTCTCCTCCTGCCTCTCTTTATATCCCTGGAATGTTTTTTTTCTGGGAAAACCCCAGGGGTTGGACAGGACCCAACACTTGGAGCTGCCATGGCTCAACTTCAACCATGGCAGGACAAAGCAGGGAGGTCACCAGGGATGAAATCCCTCCTGCAGCTGGAACTACTGTGGGACTTTAGGGAACTGTGGGAATGCAGGACTGTGGGAATGCATGGGAAATAACCTGGAAAAGCTGCCCTCATCCCAAGAAATTTGAAGCAAGGCATCAAAAACCTGTTAATGATGGAGATGCATCTCCAGGGGCATCAATCATGGAGAAGGAACCTCTCCCACGGAGCCCCGGGAGGGATCCTGGGCTGGAACAGGAATTTGGGACTTACCCTTTGCTCCTGGGTGGCCACAAAGGTCTGGAATCCGGGAGCCACCCCAAATCCCAGCTCCTGGACAAAGGGAGGCTCGGACTGGCTGTGGATCTGCACTTTGACTCCGGCCTCGAACGTTGTCTCCTCTGGAAGAGAAGGGGGAGCTTAAGGAGCTCAGAAACAGCTGGAATGTTCCCACCTGGATGATTGGATCCCTGGGAACTGGGGGAGGAAATGCAGCGGCAGGATTTGCTGGGAGCAGATCATTCCTGGGCCTCATCCCAAATCACCTCTCATCGACACCAGGAGCATCCCCGGCTCCCGATCCCAGCTCTGCCTCCCTGGAACAGCACCTCCAGCCTGGTCTGAACTTCCAAGGAAGAGAGACCGGGAGGGGACCTCCCCTTTCCCACTGGAATTTGGTCCCAGGATATTTTGGTGACATCCCCACATCACCAAAACAAACCAGCTCCTCCTTCCCAAGCCATTCCCACTCTGTGAGGTCTCCAATGCTGAGGATTTGTGGATTCATGGATGTCCCTCCGCTGTCCCATCCTGACACAGCCTGAGGTCACTTGGGAATGTTGGTCATGAAATGACACCAAAAAATGTCCTCAATTCCAAGGAATTTTGGGTTTGGCAGCAGCTCCAAGATGGAAAAGCCTTTTGGGCTCAGACACAGCAGAGCTGGGGGTGGCAGGAGGTTCCCACATCGCAAACCCATAGGGAGTAACTCGAGGTCAGTCCCTCCTTTTCACTAAAAAGTGGGAAAAAGGCACAACGTGGCTTTGGGAGCAGAACTGGTGGGATCAGCTCAGTCCCGGGGGCTCCTGTCCCCACACACCCCGGGGTGTCGCCTCCTCTCCTTGGGATTCCCGCTGCTCTCACATTCCAACAAACCCGAGATTCCATCTGGGACTCAGCACTGACAGAGGAAGTTGTTAATGAGGCCCAATTTGGCCTGAACCTGGAATATTCATGGATCTGGATCCACGCTGGTGGCCAGCAGTGCCACCTCCACATCTCAGGAGGTTCTGCTGGAGGATGAATCATTCTTCAGCTTCCCACTGCTCCGTAGGATTCTCCCACTATTTCATTGTGATTTCAGTTTCCAGCAGCTCTGGGAGAATCACGGGAACAGGGAATCCCAGCCATTCCCGACCACAGAGCTGCTTCTCCAGGGGCTGCACCGAGGGTTGGGAGGACACGGGCAGGGGACAGGGGGACACAGGTGACACTGGATGAAGTTTCGTGGATCTCAGGAATTCGGGATTTAACTCTGCTGGCAAAGGGATCTGCCACCTTCTCCCAGGAGGATTTTCCTCACAGGATCAGGGAATCCTGGAATGGTTTGGGTTGGAGGGACCTTAAACCCATCCAGTGCCAGCCCTGCTGTGGCAGGGACACCTCCCACTGTCCCAGGGTGCTCCCAGCCCCGTCCAGCCTGGCCTTGGGCACTGCCAGGGATCCAGAGGCAGCCACAGCTGCTCTGGGAATTCTATTCCAACCCCTCCCCACCTTCCCAGCCAGGAATTCCTTCCCAAAATCCCACCAAAACAGACCCTGTTTACCCAGGAGCTTCCAAGGCAAACAAAGTGAGACCCCAAAGGTGGGGATGGGTTCAGGGTGGGATTTGCTGGGATAAACGGGAGCATCCCAGTGCTCAGATCCCACCCCTTACAGCCCCTCCCAGCTCAGCAAAGCCATGGCCAAGAGTTGATCCAGGAGTTTGGAATTCTGGAGATCCAAGGCCAGATGCTGCTGCACCTCCTGGGAAAATCCCAGCCCCAAACCACACATTCCCAAAGTTTTTGGGAACAAACCTCTGCCAGCTCCTTCCAAATTCATTTGGTGATGGAGAACACCCCAATCCCATTCCAATCCCATCCCAGCTAACCCCATCCCAATCCCAATCCCAACTCCATCCCAATCCCAATCCTAATTCCAATTCCAATTCCAATTCCAATCCCAATCATAATCATAATCCCATCCCATCCCATCCCATCCTATCCCATCTTCACAGCCCCACAGCATTCCAGGATCTGCCCCAGCTGCCCAAATCCCAAACCAGGCTGGCCTCAAACCCTTCCCAAGCTCCCCCCAACTCCTCCAGCTCCAATTCCCATCCCGTTATTCCCACTCCTGCTAATCCCACCCTCCTCCAGGGCTCTGCCGGGTGTTGATCCCCTCTTGGCACTCCGGAGGAGATTCCATCTGCTTCCCTCAGGAATTCCCTGACACCTCCAATGGAAAAGCTCCTGTTGAGTTTAATTTGTTGGGCAACAGGAATTATTTTCCCAAAATATTTTCCATGCAAAATTGCTCTGCCCATTTCTGCACCTGCCCCAGCTCTAATTCCATGGATCTCCCATGCCCAGGGTCTGTGTCCAGGTCTCTCCATGGGTAAATCCCTGTCCATCTATACCAAGATCCAGCCTGCAGGTATCCAATATAATCTTAAAACCAGCAGGATTTGGAATTTTAAATAGGAAATCCTGGAATGAAGCCAGTGGTGCCCATGGGAAAGGAAGGAAAAACCTTGGGATTGAACCCCACAGTTATGAAATTCCACCAGTGATGATAACCAGGAAAACAAAAACCCAGGAGTTTTCTAGAGGAGTTGCCAACCCCACACAGTTTTCCTTGTTTTTCCTCCATGAGAATGAAATGACAAACATGGAATGGGCTTGGGAAAATTGTCCCTTCTCCTAAAAAATCTATTCTTTCCAAAATTCCCATTTGCCACCAGGAGATGGAAGATAAAAGCTCAGCTTGGATGGAAATGCCCGGATCAGAACTCATTAACTGCATCCTAAATATTCCCAATACATGCTGGGATTCAGGACCTTCAGTGGGGATTAAATATTTCCTGGAATTGTGGGAAAAGAGAGGGCCCAGCAGCTCCAAAAATCCGGGTTTGAGGTCATTCATTCCTAAAGGAATTTTCCCTGGACACAGCAAATCCCAAAAGGCTCCGGGCAAACCCTCGGACTGGAGAGGGCTCTGAATGTTCCCAAGGAAAAATCCCAACCATGATTTTATTCATATTCCCAATGTTGGGAATTTTTGACCATTTGACATTTTTTCCCCCAATTTGATAATTTTTTTTCCCAATTTTAGCATTATTTGGAATGGCTTTTTCTGGGAATACCTCCTGGAGCTCTGGGGCTGAGCCACTGCTCTTCCCTTCCCATTTTTCATAATCACCCTTCACCATGGGGAAAAATTATCCAGAAATTTTGGGATTGGCTCCAAGAAACTCAAAATCAATCCCAATCCCTTGGGATTTGGGTTGCACCTCCCAGTTTTTAACTTTGTTTGGGATGATGGGAACACTTCATTTATTCCCAGCCCCACTCTCAGGGCCTGGAAATCCAGGTTTTAGCCCATTCCAAGTTGGGAATAATCCAAAATTCCTTGGAAACTGCATTTTTCCATACAGTAAATCCACTCCTGCACACAGGATGGTGTCTCCCAACAAATCCTGAGCCCATTTTTTGGAACCGCCCATCAATGTGGGGAAAAATAATCCTGAAATCCTGGGATTTGACTCAAAATCAATCCAAATCCCTTGGGACTTGGGTTGTCCCTCTCAGTTTTTAACCTCGTTTGGGATGTTGGGAACACTTCTTCATCCCAAACCCCCCTCTCAGAGGCTGGAAATTCAGGTTTTAGCCCATCCTGGGCTGGGAATAATCCAAAACACCCGGAGAACTGCATTTTCCCACCCATTAAATCTGTTCCTGCTCCCAGGGAGGTGTCTCCCAACAAATCCCAAATTGTTCTCTTCCCTGCAGGATTGAAGGAGCTTTAATTAAATCTGGGATTAATTCAGGATCTGCTCCCAGCTGGCTGCAGAGGGAAGCACAGCTGCCTATTCCTACTGTTGCCTTTCCATGACTTTTTGGGAAGAGTATCCCTGGAAAACTGCAGGGAGCGCCAGCAGAGCTTGGCTGGGATCAAGGTCATCCCTGAAAATACAGGAATTAAAATCCCAAGTGCTGCCAAAAGCTGGGAGATTCCCTCTGCCCCTGCCTGGTCCTGTCCAACCACATCCAATTCCCCCGGGAATGATCCTGGCACCGATTTATTGGGAAATGGGGATGGAGCCGGAGCCGGGAGGTGTTTCTGCTTGGAATTGTTATCCCAAGCCCTGGAATTGTTATCCTGAGCTCATCTCTGGAATTGTTATCCCCAGCTCTGGAACTGTTATCTCCAGCCTTGGAATTGTTATCCTCTGGAATTGTTATCCCGAGCCCTGGAACTGTTATCCCGAGCCAGCAGCTCCGTGGGGGATATTCCTGCCTGGAGAAAGCCAAAGCAGCTCCCACATGGCTCCACCCAGGAATTCCTCAGATAATTCCCATAAATCTTCTCCTGCACTGGGCAGAGGGAACAGAGCTGGGAAAGGTTTGAATTCTCCCAGATTTTCACTATCCTTGGCCTCAGTTTCCCTTCTGCAAAACGGGAACAACATCCCAAGGAATTTCTTGGGCTGGAAGTGTCTCCAAGGGCTCTTCCCAGCCCCGAGTGCCACCAAAGCCCCGGAGGGGCCGGGAGGGACCCCCAGAGCCACACCTGGCACGGAGCCGGGGGCGCATCCCTGGAGGGCACCTTGGGACCGGCATTCCTGGTGTTTCTCGGGAAGGAAGGGCTTGGATCAGGGGCCAGACGGCCAGGAGATGCTCCAGGATGTTGAGTTCATCCCGAGCTTTTCCAGCGTCCTTTACTTGCTACCACCATGGCAAAGATGAGCCAGGGATTCCCAACCTTCCAGGGATCCCCAACCTTCCAGGGATCCCCCAACTTCCAGAGATCCCCCACTTCCCAGGGAACTCCCAACCTTCCCAGGGATTCCCAGCCTTCTCAGGGACCTCTCACTTCCCAGGAATCCACTTCCTTCCAGGAACACCCAACCTTCCCAGGGATCCCTAACCTTCCAGGGATCCCCCAACTTCCAGAGATCCCCCACTTCCCAGGGAACTCCCAACCTTCCCAGGGATTCCCAGCCTTCTCAGGGACCTCTCACTTCCCAGGAATCCACTTCCTTCCAGGAACACCCAACCTTCCCAGGGATCCCTCACCTTCCCAGGGATTCCCCAATTTCCAGAGATTCCCAACCTTCCAGGGATCCCCAACCTTCCAGGAATCCCCTTCCTTCCAGGAATCCCCCATTTCCCAGGATCCCCCACTTCCCATGAGCTCCCCCACTTCCCAGAGATTCCTGCTTTCCAGGAACTGCCCCACCTCCTGTGTGACTCCCAGGAAGGGCTGGAATTCCCGGCACCAGGATTGAGCCCCCCCGAGTTGCTCTGGGTGTGCTCCCTGTTCCCACCAATCCCTAGATTCCTGAAATCCCTCTCCCATCCCTCTCATTTTTCCGGGAAGCACTCAGGACTTGGATTTGTGTCCTCAGGTCACCCCCAGCCCCTGCTGAGCACCGGGGGCTCATCCCAGCAGCAGATCCCTGGATGTTCCCTGTGCTCCCCGGGAGTCTCTGGCCCCTCCAACCCCTCCACATCCAGGCAGGAATCCTGACTCACCTCCCAGTGCTCACATTTTTCCCAGACAAAGATTTATAGATTAAAACAAGAAATCCAATTGCCATGGAAACGTGGCTCCAAGGAAGCAGGAGCTGCAATCCCACCCTGGAAAAACGTGGAGTTGTGAAGGCACCAGTTTCACCAGTTTGGCTGCCCCGAGCATGCTCTGATTTCCATGGAATTGGGGTTTTAGTTCCCTGAAAGCTGCCTGGGAACAAGAGGAGGTGAAGTTGGAATCTGAGGGTTGATCCCAGCTTTTCCAGGGAAAACCACTCGCTCCAGATTGTCCTGGGGGTGTTTTTGCTGCGGGGTCCGGGAGCAATCCGGGACAAGGAATTTCCACGTGGGAAATCAGGGAGATGTCTGCCACACCCACCTGGGGAAAAGGGGCCGTTCCCACCGGGACACAGCGGGACTGACGCCCTGGGGGCTGTGCGGGGTCCGTGTGAACCCAGCCCGGCTGGACTCAAGGGAATGAATTTATCCTGGAGAAAAGGAGGCTCAGGGGCGACCTTCGCACTCCACAGGTCCCTGGCAGGAGGGGGCAGCCAGGCGGGATTCAGATTTCTCCCAGGGAAAAAGGGCCCAAGGCTGTGCCAGGGGAGGCTGAGGCTGGATTTAGGGAAAATTTCCTCCTGGAAAGGGCGGTCAGGGGCCCTGGAAGAGGCTGCCCAAGGAGGTCTGGAGTCACCCCAGCTGTCACCACAAAGTGACACCTCCTGCCTTTCCTGTCTGCTTCAGGGAGAAGGGAATGGCAGGAACGGGACAGAGAAGGAAAAACAGAGGGAGACTCAGAGAATTTGGGATGGAGCAAAGGCTGGGACAGAAGCCAAGGGGTCTCTACTGTCTGACCCCAAGGGACGAGGGCACGGAGCCAATGCTTCTCTCTGGCACCTCTGGAATTCCACTCTGGAAGTGTCCAAGGCCAGGTTGGACGGGACCTGGAGAATCTGGGATAATGGGAGGTGTCCCTGCCCATGGGATGGGCTCTAAAGTCCCTCCCAACCCAGAGCATTCCACGGTTCTGGAATTCCTACAGCATGAACTGGGATAAAGATCCAGGATAAACCCCAGCTCCCACCTATCCTGGGCTGGGACCCAAAGCTTCCCAACAGAAATTCCTGATTTATCTCCCACTTTTCCTTTATTTGGGTGCCTTCCACCCCATCCCTGGCTCATGGAGAGGGAAAGGAGCTTGGACTCCACAGCTCCTCCAGCTCCTCCCTAGCCTGGAGAGGTTTTTCCCTGCTCCCTCCTTTCCCAGCTCCCTCCCTTCCCGAGGAGCAGGAGGTGTTGTACAACCCCACGGAGCCGCTGTGCTATTTTTAGGGAACATATTGCATTTGCATGCCAAATCTGGGGCCAGATGGCTCCATGGATATTATTAAAAAGCTCCTTACATAATCCAGGAGCAGAGCAAAGTGCCAGGATTCCAGCCCAGGGCTGGGAAAGGTTTTGCTGGATGAGCAGGAGCCAGGAACTCAATATTCCAGCTCCTTGCTCGTGTCCTATTAAGTTTAATTTTTAATCATTAAAAAGAGGGAACAAATGTCTGGGAAGCTGCTCTCCTGGGGTCATCCCAGGGCAGGCAGGGATGCTCCTGGGATGCTGCTTCCACGATTTCTCCATGCTGGGAAAGGAATAGAAGTGCCCTTCCCACCTCAGCATCCCTTGGGAATCACGTGTGGCAGTGAAGGGGTAGGAGGGAGCAGAGCCAGGAACTCCGGAGCCATCCCGGTGCCTCTTGCATTCCTGGGAGCTGCGGCGGAATAGGGAGTGAGGAGGGAGCAGAGATTCCCAGGGTGAGGAGGGAGCAGAGATTCCCGGGGTGAGGAGGGAGCAGAGATTCCCGGGGTGAGGAGGGAGGGAGGGACGTTCCCGGCTCTCCGGGGGTGTCTCCATCTGCCAGCTTTGTTCAGCCGCTGCCCCCAGGGACACGGACAATCCCAAATAAATCAAAACAAGGGAAAACAGCTCGCAAATGCAAGGAAGCAGATCCTGCTCATCCCTCCCCCTCCAGGAGCTTCACTGCTTCCCCTGGGACATCCTGAAAAATGAAACAGGGAAAAGCTGCTGCTGATTCTGGCTGGTGCAGGAGCCAGAGGGAAGCGGAATTCCCAGGGATGGGGAGGGGTCCTGGCATTGCTGGGATGGAGGGAGGGAGGGATAGATGAAGGGATGGATGGATGGATGGATGGATGGATGGATGGATGGATGGATGGATGGATGGACGGATGATGGATGGATGGATGGACGGACGGATGGACGGACGATGGATGGGACTGGGATGTCCAAGGATCCGGTCAAGTTTTGGTATGGAAGAAAGGGAGATCACAGAATCCTGCAATGGTTTGGGTGGGAAGGGACCTCAACCCCGTCCATTCCCTGCCATGGGCAGGGACACCCTCCCTTATCCCAGGATGCTCCAGCCTGGCCTTGGACACTTCCAGGGATCCAGAGGCAGCCACAGCTTCTCTGGGAATTCCATCCCAGCCTCTCCCCACGCCCCCAGCCAGGAATTCCTTCCCAATCTCCCATCCATCCCTGCCCTCTGGCAGTGGAAGCCATTCCCTGTGTCCTGTCCCTCCATCCCTTGTACCCAGTCCCTCTCCAGCTCTCCTGGAGCCCCTTAGGCCCTGGAAGGGGCTCTGAGCTCTCCCTGGAGCTTCTCCAGGAAAGGATTTTCCTTCTCTGTATCCCAATGCATCCCAAGCCTTGCAGCCCCTCCCTCCCTTTGTCCCCACTGTCCCCAGGTGTCCCCCCAGCCCTGTCCCCTCCTGTCACCCCCCACACTCCCCTGGAGGATTTTAGGGATAAATAAATGAAAATATAATGGAAATATTTGCACTGAGTTTCAGGGCATTCCCAGCTCAGGGGGGCAGCAGGAGGACCAAGATTTCCCCATCAACCTGGGAAAACTCCTGCCAGCTCATCCTGCTGGGATTGGGCTGGAGAGCAGGAAAAGAGACCAAAATATCCCCCACTGGCAGCCTGGAGATCTGGGTGGGAAATGGTGGGTCTGGCACTGGAAGGTTTTCAAGGAATGGGGAGGAAACAGCAGGAGGTAAAATCCAGGACTGGGACAAGAATGAGGCAGAGCCGAATCCTGATGGATTTTCCAAGAGAGACAAACAAGAGAATGTTCATTCCTCATCTTCTGCCATCTCAGAGCTGACCATGAATTCCCCGTGGTCACCATGGTGATGATCCATCCACCCCATCCCTGCACTTCTTTAGATGGAAAATCCCTTTTTGAGGAGTTACGGAGGGTGAGGGTGGCCCCAGCCCGCATTTCATCCCCTTCCCCTCCCAGATCCACCTTCCGGTGCCAACACCCCATGGGAGGGGCCTCCAGGAGCCCTGCGAGTGGAAATGCCACCCCCAGCTCCGGTCAGCGGAGGGGGATGGATGGGGACAGGGAAAGGAGCCCCCCAGCAGGGGCTGGGATGGGGAGAGGAGCGGGAAGGGTGGGATTTGGGAGGAGTCCAGCACAGCTTGGGTTGTGTCTGGCGAGGGGAAGGCTCCGGATCCTCTCTATAAATATTCCCAGGCAAACACCAGACGGGAGCAGAACATTTCCACTGGCAGGAAAAACAGTGGGGAAAACAAAGGATCCAGCCTGGAGCGGGTTATCCCGGGATACCGACCCCAGCTCGTTCATCTGGGAATGCTCCAGCCAGGTCTAGCTCCAGCTGAGGGGACAGCAGGGAATGAAGAGGGATTCTGACATTTCCCCCTCAGACTCAGCCCTGACATCCCCCGGGATGTGGACTGTGAGCTGCTCCAGCCTGGAATCAGAGGGAGTCATGACCTGCAGGACTTGGAGGAAAAGGTTGGAAAAATGATGGAGAGAAGCCCCACAGGAACACTCTGGGGACTGGAGGAGCAAACTGGGGGATCCTCTGCTCCCCACTGGGACCAGACTGGGACTGGAGCCAGACTCTGGGTCTGGGGAGATGCTGGATGTGAACAGACTGGGGAAAAACAGGAAGCGACACCTCCAAGGGAGCTGAAGGTCTCCTGGGTGGATCCAAGGAAAAGCTGAGCTGGCTCAGAGCCCTTTTTCTCCAGGCGTGAATTCCATGCAAGAGCAAACGGCCTCAGGCTGTGCCAGGGGAGGTTTAGGGTGGATACTGGGAAAATTCCTTCATGGAAAGGGTGGAGTCTCCATTCCTGCAGGGAGTTAAATCCATGTACGTGTGGCACTTGGGGACAGGAGCTGGTGGCCTGGGCAGTGCTGGGGGATGTTGGACTCATCTCAGAGGGCTGTTCCAACCTGAACAATTCCATAACCCTGCATTCCAAGCCACCTTTCCCCACATGGACCAGGAATTCTGCCTTGCCTGCCTTGGGATGTTTAACATCAAACCCCTCTCCTGGCTCCACTCCAGACACCCCCATTTTCCTTCCCTCACCCTGAGCTTCCATGGACAGAAAAGAGACTTTTCCATGCACAAAGCCCTTCCCTTCCCACTGCTCCCACTCCGGAATATCTGAGCAGCTCCTCGTGTGGGATCCTCTGTCACTGGGCCAAACCCCGCAGACGGCACTTCTCTCTTTTCCTGGAATAGCAGCAGTGGAAAAGCAAAACCACAACACAAATATTCCAACTTCTGCTCTCCACACAGGCACAGCCCTCTTCCCAAGGCTCCCGGGTTTCCCCGGCAGGGCTGGAGGTGGCGGAATTCCAAACCCATCCCAGCCAGCCCCATCCGTGCCCAGGGATTGGTGACTCCGCTCCCCGCCAGCTCGGGTGTGGCTGTCCCTGCCAGGGCTGTCCCCAGTTCAGGGCTGTCCCCAGCTCAGGACTGTCCCCAGCTCAGGGCTGTCCCCAGCTCAGGGCTGTCCCCAGTTCAGGACTGTCCCCAGCTCAGGGCTGTCCCCAGCTCAGGGCTGTCCCCAGTTCAGGGCTGTCCCCAGCCCTGTCCCAGCTCAGGGCTGTCCCGGCCCTGTCCCTGCCAGCACAGGCACCTCCTGCTCAGCCAGCACCGGGAATGTGGCCCGCAGGGCAGGGGAGGGGCCCAGGAGCAGCACAGGTCGCTGCCGTGGCTCTGTCGCTGTCCCCAGGGGAGCTGTGCCCAACCCTGGGCAGCCACCTAGGCCCCCCCACAGCCCCTCCCAGGGACTGTCCCCAGCTCGTCCCCAGGGAGGACGAGCTTCCCTCACTCCACGATGGGACAACAGGAGGGAAAAGGGCTGAATCCATGGATTTGTGCCTTTCCCACACCCAGATCCATCCTCCTCCGGCTGACCCCTCGGACTGTCCCTCTCTGTCCCCTTGGTCCTTCCCACTCCACAGATTCCCTCCTCCCCTCCCTCCCCTCCAAACCATCGGCTCCTATCGGCTCCTTCCCACTCCCCCTCCTCCAGGGAAGCCCAGCAGGAGCCCTTGGGAGCAGCTCGGTTGTTTCCTCAGAGCAGATTTTTAAATATTCCAGAGCTGGTTATTTGTCCCTCCAGAGCAGATTATTTATTCCTCCAAAAACGATTCTTCAATATTCCAAACCACATTCTTTGTTCTTTCAAAGCAGATTATTTACTCCTCCAGATCAGGTTATTTAATATTCCATCCCAGATTATTTTTTCCTCCATAACAGATTCTTTGTCTCTCCAGAGCAAAAATTTTTGTCCCTCCAGAGCAAATGCTTTGCTCCTCCAGCGTAGATTATTTAATATTCCAGAGCAGACTATTTATTGCTTCTGAGAAAATTATTTACTCCTTCAGAGCAGATGATTTATTCCTCCAGAGCAGTTTACTTGTCCTTCACAGCAGATTAGTTCTGCCTCCAGGGCAGATTCTTTGCTCTTTCTGAGCTGTTTATTTATTCCTCCAGAGCAGATTGTTTAATATTCCAGAGCAGATTCTTTGTTCCTCCAGGGCAAATTATTTGTTCCTCCAGAACAGATTATTTTTTCCCTCCAGAGCAGATTCTTTGTTCCCTCAGTGCAGATTATTTAATATTCCAGAGCAGATTATTTATTCCTCTAGAGCAGATTTTTTGTTCCTCCAGAGCAAATTCTTGGCTTCTCCTGAGATGATTATTTAATATTCCAGAGCAGGGTCTTTGTCCTTTCAGAGCAGATTCTTTGCTCTTCCAGATCAGATAATTTACTATTCCAGATCAAATTATTTAATATTCCAGAGCTGCCCCAAGCAGTGCTGCTTTAAGAGAACACTCCCAGGTCCTGCTGCTGCTCAGCACAACTAAAACACTTCCAGAGCCTCTCCAGCAGGGAAAAACCCTTCCTGGGAGGGAAAAACCCTTCCCAGGAGGGGAAAACCATCCCCAGGAGAGGTAAAAACTCTTCCTGACAGGGAAAATCCCTTCCCACACCCTCCTCAGCACAGGGAATGCAGAAATTGCCCTCAGGAAGCACCAACTGGACAAAGTGGGAGCAAAGGATGATCCCTGAGCCAGAGGGATTAATCCAATGAAATTTAATTAGCGCTTGGAAAAGACTTTTATCTCCAAAGCTTTTCCAGCCCTGAAATCTCCCGGTGTCTCTCTGGGATTGACTGAAATGCTCCGAGCGCTTCCAGGAAGGAAACGGAGCCACCCAGGGAAGGGTTGGGATCAGAGAGCCTGGGAATGACCTGGATTATTCCCAAGGGAAACCACAGCTCCCCCAAACCTCACCTGAGGCGCCGAGACCTCGCTCCGCGTGCTTAGGAAAAGCCGGAATAAAAATCCAATGTTTGCAAACACCTTTGCAGCTCCTGGGACAGGGAACAGCCCCAAACTTTGTCACTTCAGTGGCACCACCCCGAATTCCAAGTTTTTTGCTGTGTTTTTCCATGTATTCCCAAATATTCCTGCCATTCTGAGGGCTCCTATGTCAGCTGTGGGCATTGACAGCAGCGAAGGCTCCAGGGAAAGCTGGAAATGCAGATTTCATTTTAATGCTTCATCCATTGGTTTTTAGGGTCTTATCTCGGCTTTCCCAGATTCCCAAAGCCAGAGGGTTCAGATTCCTTCAGCTTGGCCTTCAATGAACATTTCCCTGAATTTGGGGTTTTTTGTTTTTTCCTTTGTAAAGGAGGCTTTTGAAGCATCCCCAGGCCTGGAAAGATTTTCCTGGGTTTGATTTCTATTCACAGCCTTTGGTTGAACAAAATTCTGGGAATGTTCCAGAGAGGAGAAATTCCAGGGAAACTTCCAGGGCCTAAAGGGGCTCCAGGAAAGCTGGAGAGGGACTGGGGCCAAGGGATGGAGGAACAGGACACAGAGAATGGCTTCCCACTGCCAGAGGGCAGGGATGGATGGGAGATTGGGAAGGAATTGCTGGCTGGGGGGGTGGGGAGGGGCTGGGATAGAATTCCCAGAGAAGTTGTTTTTCTTAACAATCATCTGGGAAAAGCCACCCCCAGGAGGAATCCTGGTTTCTGGAGAAGCTGGACATTCCCAGGCAGCAACAGTTGGGAAAATCCCCCCAAACCCAGTGGCTCAGGGCTGTTCATCCTTCTGGAAATGGGAATAAATGGGGCCCAGAAAGGAAAAGGGGCCAGGAATAACTCAGAGGGGCTCAGGCTGGGGGAAGTCATTGGTTTTTATGGAATAGGACAATCTGCTCTGGGATCAGCCCATCCACGGCAGGGGGACCTTCAGGAGCTGCTCGGTGTCACCTGAAATGTGCAGGGTCCTGGACCTGTTCCTGATGGGAGCCAGGATTCCCTGAGTCAGCCTGAATTCCTGCATTAGCCAGGATTCCCTGGATTAGTCTGAATTAGCCAGGATTCCCTGAATTAACCAAAATTCCCCAAATTAGCCAGAATTCCCTGAGTTAGACAGGATTCCCTGGAT
This sequence comes from Orthonyx spaldingii, assembly GCA_013397795.1. NCBI lineage: Eukaryota > Metazoa > Chordata > Aves > Passeriformes > Orthonychidae > Orthonyx > Orthonyx spaldingii. The sequence goes on along the minus strand of VZTJ01003403.1, from coordinate 171,187 downwards.
TAGCCAAAATTCCCTGAATTAGCCAGGATTTCCTGAGTTAACCAGGATTCCTTGAGTTAGTCAGGATTCCCTGAACTAGCCAGGATTCCCTGAATTAGCCAGAATTCCCTGGAATAGCCAGGATTCCCCAAGTTAGTCAGGATTCCCTGAATTAGCCAGAATTCCCAGGGAGAGCAGGCCCCCAGCTGCCTCTGGCATCCCAGGAATTGTGTTGGGCTGAGCAGCACCAAACCCTGGGAGGAGCAGCAGCTCTGACGTCACTCAGGGTTTGGGGCTGGGCTGGGTCCTTGAGGTTGTCACAGACCCCACAAAGTCCTGGCTTTGGGAATTGCTCTCCAGGGCCTCTGGAAGTTCTCCGGGAGCTGGGGAGAGCCAAGGCAGGGCTTGAAAAGCAGTTTTTGCTCTGCTGTGATGGGGCAGGAGCTGCTGTTTCCATGTGCCCAGGGATTTATATCAGCTGCTCCCAGCTTGGATCGTTGTGGGATGAGTAGAATTGCTGGGAGGGATATTTTCCTTAAAATCCAAAGGTTGTTTGGATTTAATGAACAGGGGAATGTTCATTTAGAGCCACTTTTGGATTTTTCAGCCAAAAAGAGGGGATTTTTTAGCCACCGAAAGCAGCTTTAGCAGCTGGGAGAGAGCAGGAGCCTGGAATTTCCTACACAGGCCTTCCTCAGCAAGCAGGGAGGGAAGTCAGGGGAAAACATTCCCATGTTTTGTCCATCAGTCCCTCTGGTCTTCAGGATGAGCTGGAAGCTCAGGCCTGGCCGGGAGCTGCTCTGAGGTATCTTCAGCCCATCCCGTGCACTTGGGACACCTTGGAGCATCCTCTGGGTCCAGTTTGGGCATTGAAACAGCCAGAATTATAAAAATAATAAAAAAATAGGAATCCCAATGGTTGTTTGCTGCAGGAATTTCATCTGCTGCTTTCCCAGCAGCCAGGCCCCTCTACACAGCTGGGAAACTGCTCCTATTCCTGACTCTTGCTGGAGAATCCCAGATTTGTAGGGACTGGAAGGGTCCTAAAGGATCCTCCACTGCCATGGCAGGGACAGCTCCCACTGTCCCAAGGTGCTCCAGGTCCTGTCCCACCTGGCCTGGGACACTGCCAGGGATCCAAGGGATCCAGGGTTTCCCTGGAATCCTGTGCCACCCTTGCAGTGACAACAGAGACAGGAACTCAGTGGGAAGGAAAAACTCAACTCCTTCCATCCCCTGGATCTGCCACATTCCTTTGGCTGTGGAACACCACAGTCCCATCCCACGCCCACCTCCAGGACTGGAATTCCCTAAGAGCTCCCTGCCCTTGGCAAAGCTTCCCCTTGCAGAGCCCAGCCCAGGCAGCACCGAGGGGATTGAATTCCAAACACATCGGAATTTTTATGCAAATATTTGGAAATAATCAACTCCCACCCTCCCCTCAGGAGCTGAGTGAGGCGTTGCCGTGGCAACAGCCACTCTCAGCCACCAGAGCTCCCATCTGGGATTCCGGTGGTGTCCGAGGAGCTCCAGAGGGTCGAGGACAGCGTGTCCGAGGCGCTGTGGGGACGTGGGACAGGAGGAGGCTCCTGTGGGAGGCCGAGATCAGCGCTCTGCCAGCTCCACCCGGGCCTGGGAGAGCTTGGCCAAGGCTCCTTGGAATGAACACAGGAGCTTCTCCTGCATCCTTTCACCAGATCAGAGCCCTGTTTATGGAGTTTTACCTTGAATCCTGTAAAATTTCAGATTTAAAGAGACCTCAATAACTCCGAGTGCAATCCAAGCCCAGAATGTCAACCCAGGACACAAGAGTCCAAAATCAACCGAGGTCCAGGACAATCCAAAATCAACCCAGGTCTGGGGGAATCCAACACAACCCAGGTCCAGGAGAATCCAAAATCAGTGCAGGTCCAGGAGAATCCAACATAACTCAGGTCCAGAGACAGGAAAATCCAATGTCAACACAGGTCCAGGGGTACGAGGATCCAACACTAACCCAGATCCAGGGACAGGAGAATCCAAACTAATCCAGGTCTAAGGACATGAGAATCCAACACTAACCCAGATTCTGGGACTGGAGAATCTAAAATGAACCCAGGCCCAGGGACAGGAGACTCCAGTACCAACCCAGGTCCAGGCACAGGAGAATCCAGCTCTCACCCAGATCCAGGGACAGGAGATTTTCTCCTGGAGCCTCTGGTCTCGAGCCGAGGCTCAGTTTCAGCTCAGTGTGGGTGGGACGAGCAGTGCTGGGGTCACAGGGACAGGACGTCACCAGCGCACGTTGTACGTCAGGGTCCTCCCACAGGAGTCAGGTCTGAGCTCAGAGGACACCACAAGCCCCAGGAGTTTGGACCAAAATGAGCACTTCGGGTGGTTTTTTTCTCCCTCAGGTTCAAGGGGCACACGCAGGACAGGTTTCCAGCACCTTTGGCACACTCAGGGCTTGGAAGTTGTTTAAAGCAAGGAGCAGAGCAGCAGCTGCCATCCCACCTCTCCAAAAGATGTGGAGGGACCAGACTGGAAAACTCCTCCCTCAGCTTTTTCCCTCCCAGTTTTCATCCTCACTTATTTATTATTCCTTGTTTCAGGCCTCCTGCGCAATGCGAGGCTGATTCACCCCCGAGACTGATCCACCTTTCCCAGGATCACAGGGATGGAAGAGCCCAGCACATTCCCAAATGGTTCCTCCTAAAGATTCTCCAAAGGGCAGCTCCAAAAAGGCAGCCTGAAGTGGGAATGGTGGGACACCAGGGCTGGGTGTTCTTGGAGAACCTCACAGGGGTCCTGTCCTGTGAGAAAAGGCTGGGAAAGCTGGGAATACTCACCTGGAAAAGCTCCAGGGAGACCGCAGAGCCCCTTTCAGGGCCTAAAGGGGCTCCAGAAGTGCTGGAGAGGGACTGGGGACAAGGGATGGAGGGACAGGACACAGGGAATGGCTTCCATTGCCAGAGGGCAGGGATGGATGGGAGATTGGGAAGGAATTCCTGGTTGGGAGGGTGGGGAGGAACTGGAATAGAATTCCCAGAGAAGCTGTGGCTGCCTCTGGATCCCTGGAATTGTTCAGGGTTTGGAGCACCCTGGGACAGCGGGAGCTGTCCCTGCCCACGCCATGGGTGGCACTGGATGGGTTTAAGGTCCCTTCCAGCCCAAATCACCCTGGGATTCCATGACAGGAGACCCCAGCGGGGTTGGACACAAAGCTCCAGGTGTTCAGCAGCTCTGGGATGTCCCCAAGCCCTCCCTGGGGTGGTTTCCTGTCCCCACAAGGTCCCCAGGGCAGCTTTGTCTCCCTTGGGGGATCTGTCCATGCGGGAGATGAAGCCCTGAAGTGGAAGCCTCCTCATGTTCTCCCCCCACTGTCAGCTGTCGTACCTTTAACAGGACAAGACCTCCCATGTGAGGAATGATGATCCCAAATCTCTGTCTCCTCCCCCTCACCTGGGCCAGACCAGGCTGACTTGGAGCAGGAGCTAAAATCTGGGAGCAAAGCTGCTCCAAAAGCCTGTGCAGCCTGGAATGATTGATGGGAGCACAGGGAAGAGTTTGGAAGAGTCAAACACCACACAATGAAAATGGAACTGCGAACAAATGGAGCCAAATCCCTTCTCTGCTCTGAGCAGGAGTTCGAGAGGTGCCTGAGGGGGTGACACCGACCTGCAGCGGGATTTCCTCCTCTCCCTTCCCCGACACCCGAAACTCATCCTGGATAGTTCTCCCTAACGGGCTCTGCCACACAAACACAGCTTCTGGAAATTTTCCCAGCTTTTTTTTGGATGTTTTGTTTCAAATGTCACCGTGGGTTCAGGAAAGCTGCAACCACCCCTGCTGGGCACTGCTAAGGCAGCTGTGCCCGAGTGGCCCTGGTGGCCCTGTCCCCATCCTGTCCCCATCCTGCCCCCGCCCCCTCCTGCCCATCATTTTTGTAGCAGGTTTTTAAAGGATCTGGCCCCAGATTTCCCAACAACTCCACATCCACTCCAAGAGCTGCCCTCCCATTCCAGGGGCCCTGTGGGACGTCCCCCAGACCAGCTCTCCTGGGCAGCACCTCCTGCTCCAGGCCCAAAGTGTTCCAGCTCCTCAGCAGATGCTCAGCCCAGCTGGGTTCATTCCCAGACAGATTCCATCCATCCCAAATGCTGCAAATCCAAGGAACCCAGTCCTTGGTCCACTCAGACAGCACCAGCCCAGGAAACACAACTCTTGGGCCAGCAAATATTCCCAAATTTCAAGAAGGAAAATCCAGAGAACAGCTGGAGTCCACCCTGAACACAGCCTACCAGAAATTCCTTTCCAGGGAAGAGGGATGTGCTGGAGCCTCCGAAGGAGTCCCCATGCTCCCCAAATGCCACCCTTTCCCAGACAGGCAGTGACATTCCCACCTGGCAGCCCAAACTTTGGGGCTGAGACACCCCAGCCCAGCACTGCCCACCACGCTGGTCCCGAGGGGCCAGCACAAACACCCAAACACCGGGAAGGAAAGTGACCCATCCTGGGCTGGCCAGGCTCTTCTCTCAGAGCTGGTTCGGGCATTGTCTGGGAGGGATGGGATGGCTCAGGATGGTTTTTCCAAGGAAATCGCCCGACGAAAAGGAGGCTCTTACCTGTTTCTCCCCAGATGGGCAGATACTCGTCCTGCTGGATGTCCAGCATGATTTCCAGGCCATTCCCTGTCCCCCCCTTCACCGTGGTGAGGAGAGGCCGCCCCTCCTCTCCTGAGTTAAACATGTAGCATTTCCCATATTTTGTAAACACCTGTGGGGAAAAAGGAGAGGAATTAGGGAATATTTCCCACAGAATCAACTCCCATTCCCACCCAGCAGAGGGATGGGAAACAGCCATGAGCTGCAGGTCAGGGGAAAATATCCATGTAAATATCCACATAAATAGCCACATAAATATCCTCATAAATATCCCCAGAAATCCATCCAGGTTTAATCACTAGTTTAATCATTGTGTTCTACTTATAAAAAATAAAAGTGGGAAGAGGGGAAGGAAAAGCTGTTTAGAGGGAAAACTCTAAAGCTCATGGAGTCATTCCAGTCAGTCCAAGCTCTGACAAACACACACTGGGCTTGAGCTCCTGCTAAAAATCCACACAGTTCCCTGGGTTTGGATGGAGTCTCAGCCCATCCATGCCATGGGAATGCTCTCCTGACATTAAAATTCCAACATCCCCTCCATTCCTCCCTCTGCCACTGCTTGGAAAACAGGAAGAGTTAAAAACACTTGAGGAAATGAGGGAAGATTCCTCCATCGTTTTGTTCTTCTTCAGTCTCCTTTTGGGCTGTTTCCTGAAAGAAATTCCTGGCAAAGCCCAGGTGGAACTTCCAGGCCACCACCAGTGCTGCAAAGCAGGGGGGACATCGGTGTCCAGCGGAGTGGACACAGGGCTCCAAGAGGGAGGGACATGTGGAGAACAGGTGTTTTCCAGTGGGAGAACATGGGTTTTCCACTGGGAGAACATGGATTTTCCAGTGGGAGAACATAGATTTTCCAGTGGGAGAACACTGGTTTTCCAGTGGGAGAACATGGGTTTTCCACTGGGAGAACATGGATTTTCCAGTGGGAGAACATAGATTTTCCAGTGGGAGAACACTGGTTTTCCAGTGGGAGAACATGGGTTTTCCAGTGGGAGAACACAGGTTTTCCAGTGGGACGGACACAGGGTTCCAAGTGCAGGACACACAGGGTTCCTAGTAGAGGAACACAGGTTTCAAAGGGAGGGAACACAGGATTTCCAGTGGGGAACACAGCGTTCCCAAGTGGAGTGAACACAGGCTTCCAAGTGGGAGGGCCGTGTAGGGGACACGGGTTTTCTAGTGGGGTGGAGATGGGTTTCCAAGTGGGGACATGTGGCTTTCTAGGTGGGATGGACACATTTTCAAGTGGGATGGACATGAGGCTTCCAAGTGGAGTGGACAGGGGTTTCCAAGAGGGGGAACATGGATTTCCAAGAGGGAGGGACATTGGTTTCCCTGTGGGATGGATGTGTGAGGAACACAGATTTCCAAACGGGGTGGGTGTGTGTTTCCAAGTGGATTAAACATGGGTCTTCCAGTGGGGCAACACAGATTTCCCACTGGGATAACCCAGATTTCCCAGAGGGATAACACAGATTTCCCGGTGGGATAACCTGGGTTTCCCAGTGGGATAACCCAGATTTCCCAGAGGGATAACACAGATTTTCCAGTGGGATAACCTGGGTTTCCCAGTGGGATAACCCGGATTTCCCAGTGGGATAACCTAGATTTCCCAGTGGGAACCCCAGGGCTCCTGGTGGGATGTCACAGAGATGTGACGCGTCTGCTGCTGGTGACACTCAGGGCCTGGGCTCAGCTCAGGCCCAGCCTTCCCCCCCGAGTGGGAAAGCTCCCAGAAATCCTGGATTCAACTCCATGCAATCCCAGCTTTGCCCTGCACAGAAGGCCGGGGATATCCAGAAGTGCTTTTGTGCCACAGACTCCAGGAGGCCCAGTTTGGAAACCAGTAACAACCAGTAAACCCCAGTAAGGAGCACTCAGCACATGGGGAGCCAGCACGGAGCAGCTCCGGCCCCTCCAGAATCTCCCCCACATTTGCTGAGCTCATCTGACCCCAGGATGAGTCAGAAAACCAAGAAGACCCTGGAGCCAGCAGAGATTTATTCCCTCAAATATTGACGTACTCTGACTAATCCCGGCGTCAGGGAAGCAGGTGGGATGGGAGCAGAGGAAAGAATATTTGAATTCAAATAGGAAGCATTCGTGAGGGGGAAAAATACATCCTTTAAAAAAGATTTGATATCCAAATAAAGAATCCCATTTCAATACTTGCCTGACCTATTAAAGCAGTCAGGCTGGAAAGAGAGGCTGAGCCTCCGGAAGCAGCCCCATGGATGGGCTTTCCCAGACAGGCTCTGAAGGCAGAAGTAAAAAATTCCTAATGAGGGGAGTTTAAAATCCAGCAAGGAGGAAAAGCTGCATTGGAGAAGATCAGAGGGAAACAACAAGGCTGGAATGGGAACAACAGCCCAGGAAGGAGGATTTGGGAGCTGCTGTGCTCAGCACAGTCTGTGGCAAATAAATCCAGACAGTTTGATGGGGCTTTTATATGGCTGTAAAAATTCCTTGTAAAAGCTCCCGTTAGGATGTGTTTATCCAAGGAAAAGATGGAACCTGGCAGGGGCAGCTGCAGGGCTGGGACCACAATCTCAGGGAAAGAGAGCCCATGGGACTGGAAAAGGGCAACCACGGGACCTCAGCCACAAGGATTCCCACCTTTCCCAAAGAAGAGACAAAAAATTATTCCTAACAGCATTTAAAATATTTCCAAGCTCAGAAATCCATGTGCATTCATTCCAACCGACATTAAATGGGATTGTGGTGTTACAGGATGGATGGAATCAGGGAATGGTTTGGGTTTGGACCTTAAGGATCATCCAGTGCCATGGGCAGGGACACCTTCCACCATCCCAGGGTGCTGCAACCTGGCCTTGGACACTTCCAGGGACCCAGAGGGAGCCACAGCTGCTTTGGGAATTCCATTCCAGCCCCTCCCCACCCTAAAAGGCAGGAATTCCTTCCCAGTATCCCATCTATCCCTGCCCTCTGGCAGTGGGATCCAGCCCCTCTCCTGTTCCCTCAGCTCCTCCTGGGGATCTTCCTCCCCCTCTCACCTTTGCTGGGAGCAATTATTTGGGAAAACACAACACTTTTCTTCCAGAGTCTCCTCTTTGTTTTCAGGCTCCCTGACAACAGGAGAGGACTCGGAGCATTATCGGATCATCAGGATAAAGCCTGGAGCTGCTGAGAAGGGCTGGGATACGCTGGAGGCAGTGAATGAGCAGAGCAGGAGGATTTAATCTCAGTTTGTGTGGCTGAGGGGAAAAAAGCCCTCCTGGCACTTGGAAACGCTTTAGCTTCCCATAAAAAGGGCCAGAAACAAAATTCCAGACGTGTTCCCTGAGAATATCCATAAAAATTCCAATTTCTTCCCTTTGATGGAGGACAGGGCCTTTGACAACTCCTTGGAAAATCCCTGCTTGGGCATGAAGGGAAATAATTCCAAACCTGTGGAAGGGGATTTGATGGAATCGTTTAGGTTGGGAACAGCCTTCAAGATGATGGAGTCCAATCCATGAACTTGCCACGGAGCGACTTCCTGAGCTCTTCCTTAGCCACGGAAAGCCCAAGGAAAAGGCTTATTTTGGGAAGTTTCTTTTGCCAAGGGGAAGATGTTTATTTTGGGAAGTTAAGACTCGGACCAGGGGTATCCCAAGAAGATTCCAGGCACACCACCACCACCAAAAGCTCCAAGAGATGCCTGGATAACAAATCCTGTTGCATGTGAATCCATCAGGCCCAGGACTGATATTCCAGAGGCCTACCCAAAGTCATGGGAAATAAGGCGTTCCAGTTTCTACCAAGATGCCCAGAAAAAACTTTTCTGCTAAGAAATTATCCCTTCAATCCAAAAAAAAATCATGGGAAAAGGAACTCATTGGAAGTCTGGGAATGACTTTTCCAAATGCAGATGGAGATGCAGGTGAGAGCACGTTGCCAAGGCAAGAAGGAGTTGTCAGATGGAGCTAAAACCATGGAAAAAGAGGGAAGTGGAATCCTGTGCAGTCATTTCTCCACCACTGTGGGACACAAAGGCTCAGAGAGACAATTCCCAGCAAGCCACATCCAAGGGAATCATGGATAACAGGAAAAGGGAAAACAAAGCTGTTTTCAAGAAGCGTCCAGGAGGAGGGGAACATGGAGCTGAAAAACCGGGATAGGTTTGGGCAAGAACATCCATGGGAGGATGGGGAAAAGATCCTGTTCAGGAGGAGAAAAGACTTTATTCCCAAGTTTTTGCCAGAGATCCATTCCCAGGGCTCCCAGCTGTCTCAGTGAGCCGAGGGTGGCATCGAGCCCTGTCCTGATGGCACTGGAGGTGTGGAACAGCTCCATCCTGGCCTCCATCCCAGCCTCCATCCAGGGCATCCCAATGGCATATGCTCCCTTTACAAGGGAATGATGGGAAGAAAATCCCAGTGGGTTCCCACAGGGGTCTGACAGATCCCCAAAGGAATCCCTTTCCAATGGGATTGACCCTTGGTAAGGAGGGAACTCCTGGGAATGGGCAGAAGGATTCCACCTCCTTTCCCAACAAAGGGCAGAGGGAAGGAATCAAATCCCAATCCCAGCAGAGGGGATGCAAGCCCAGCCTTTAGGGCATCCTCTTCATGCATTATCCACAAAATATCCATCCCAATCCTACAAAAACACCGGAACAATGCACAAATCCCACAGCCATGGATTCCAAAGGGGATTTGGGTCACCCCGACCGGACCACAAGGCAAAGCTCTTCCAAAAAGAAACCAAATCCAGCGGGGGAACCTCTGGAGAGGAGGAGCTTTGGCATCTGCTCCCTGTCCAAGGGCAGCCGTGGATTCCGGGTTAAATCCTGAGTTAAATCCTGGTTTGTACTGTTTGGAACACTGCAGAGCCAATGTCAGACATGGAAAACCTCAGCCCTCCTGTCCTAGGGTGACTTTATGATGCTTGTATTCCCAACTGTCCGTTCTGCTAAGCCAGCACACCTCCCTCCCGGGCTTTGATCTCCCAGCGGAGCAGAGGGACCAGGATGGGGCTGCGGGAAGCAGAGCCAGAGAGGTTGTCAGGGCCGTGTTTACAAGGAGAGGGTTTTCCATGGCTGAGATTCCCGCTGGGATTTGCCAAGCAGCGCTGCCAGGCAAGGCAGGAGAGGTTTCCCTGCAGCAGCTCCGGGTGTGCCTGAGCCTTTCCGCTTCCCTGCCTGCCAATCCCGACTGATCCCGGTCCCAGGCACCACCTGAAGGCAGGTTAATCCTGTTCCCACCACTACTGGGAATGTTATTCCCAAACCAGGAGCCCAAATCCAATCATCTGCCACTGTCAGCTGCTCTGAACACACAACATTCCCACCACATCCATCCCTCCCTTGTGATCCAGCTCTCGTGCCTGGACACACCCAGCTCTCTCCAATCTGTTTGTGTTATGGGATGGCATCAAACATTCCCAGTGGCTCACAATTCCCAGCCTTTTATCCCACCCTTCAGCTCCAGTTAAGCTGCGGCAGCACTGACTGAGGAGCACTCGGCTCCAGGTTTAATTCCCTAACAGATGTTCTCCTTTTCTCCTGACTGGTGCCAGCAGCCCCTCCCTGGAACGGCCCAGTGGTGCCAGGATTTGTGGGAATGAGAGGGACTCCTCGGAGCTGCCATAAATCCATAAAAATCCCCCTCCACCTCCAATTCAGCTCTGTTGAGTGGGTGTTCAACAGGAATTACAGACCCAAAATTCTGGCAGCAAAGGGATCAACTCCAATGGAGAAGCTCCGGATATCTGGGAATTACGTTGATCCATGAACCAAGGGAAGTGCTGCTGTCTCCCTGATCCCATCAATCCCTGGTTCCCTCCACACACAACAAAGGGATGCAGGACAGGAGCTGGGGCTCGCTGGAATGTTGGGAACAACACCTGGATATTCCCATCTCCCACGGGAACACAACAGAACACAGAACTCCAATTCCCAAGGCTCTTTTTGGCAGAACATGGAATTATTTGGGTTGGAAAAGATCTCCAAGGTCATCGAGTCCAACCTGTGACCAGGTGAGACCATCAGGGATCACCACAGACTCATCCTCTGATTTTCCTGGATTTGGGAAGATTTTGGGGGAAGAGTGGGGGTTTTTTAAACAAAAAGTATCTCATCTTATAAAATCCAGTAAAAATCCATGCCTCAGCACAAACCTGGAACGTGCCAGGAGGTGACCTGAGGCCCCTGGCTGGGGCCACCTCAGCCCGATGTCACCCCTGAGGCCGGCCGAGGTCACACGAGGCCACAGCACCTGGAGATGCCCTTGGGACACAGCAGATGGAGCAGGAAGAGGAGCCAAGGAGGGTGAGGGGGTTCCATCCCTGCTCCGAGGGCTCAGCCCAGCCCTGGAGCCTTGGGCCAGGTGCCAGGAGCAGCTCCCGGGCCAGGACTCATTCGGAGCCTAATTACAATCTGTGCTCCCGATCCATCCCCACTGATTCCCTTAATTAATTCCTGTTCATTCCCTCTGCTGAACTCCATGCCCAGCTCCGGGACTGACAACATTCCAACATCCCCAAACTCCTCCCGAGTGTCCCAGAGCAGCCCCCGGATCCCCTCGGTGCCTGTCCTTATGGAGAGGTTCCTGCAGGTGCCACGGAGCCTCAGGAAAAAGGGTGGATAAAACAACTGGAGCTGGAATGTCCGTGGCAATCCCAAACCCTCCAGCTGTGCAGGGATATCCTGCACCACGGGAATTCTCCAGGAAACAGGGATTGAGCATCTCCCATGGGTCCTAAACCCATCCAGCAGCACCCCAAATCCAAAGGGACCAGGAAACACTCAGGAGCTGGGCTGTCCTGGCCATCCAGGCTCCTCACCCGCAGATTCCAGCCCCTCCACAGCCTCTGGACACTGGGGTCCCATGGGAGGCTCCAGCAGTTTGCTCCCTGCTAGAAAATCATTTCCATGGCTGGAGTTTTAAGGCCATTCCCTGGAATTCCCAGCCCTTCCACAGGTGCAGGAGGAGGTGCCAGCCCCATGGGAAGGACAAACAGCTCCAAATATTCCGAGTGGGACAACTCCAGCTCCTGCCTCTCACAGAGGAAAAGCAGCTCTCTTGTCCTCCGGCAGGGAGAGAAGCACTAAAAATCCACTGGAAACATGGACTGGAAACATGGGTTGGAAACAGCCACATCCACTGAAAATATCCCCTGGAAACATCCATATCCATGGAAAACATCCACTGGGAACATCCCTTCCCTGCAGCCAGTAAGGCCCAAAGCCCAGGAAGTTTTCCCTGCTCACATCCCTGAGTGCCACAGCTCCTTCCTGGAGGGAAACATTTGGGAATCAGGGAAAGCTCAGCCCGTCCTCAGCCAGCCCAGGCCACCAGGGCCACTCTGAGTGACCACAGCCACGCGGTCAACGACGGCTCCCTGCGCTTCTGAAGGGATTTGTTGGAATAACCCAGCCAGAACTCTGGGATCCACCTTCCAGGCTCTTCAATTCCCTCTGCGCTCCATTCAAAAAGATATTTCCATCACAGAAAAGATATTCCCATAATATAAAAGACATTCCCATAATTTAAAAGGTAGTCCCACAATTAAAAAGGTATTCCAATAATTTAAAAGACATTCCCATAATGAAAGTGCCCTTCCAGACACTTTAGTGGGAGATGCTCAAGCACAGGGAATTATTTTTGATTTTCCTGTGATGGCTCCAGCATTTCGAAGAGGGAACTTTGGAAGAACCAGGGAATCAGGGAATGGTTTAGTTTGGAGGGATCTTAAAACTCATCCCATTCCACCCATTTGTCTGAGCCAAAACCTTCCCGAGAGATCCCAATTTGTGGAATTTCAAGTTGGTTATCCCAACACCCCTGAAAACCAAGGGGGTGGGGAAGAGTCCACACGGAGCTGATCCAAGAGCTGGAGTCCCTCTGGAGTCAGGGAATGTTCACTTGGAGAACGGATGGGGTCTGGGAGAGCTGGGGGTGCTCACCTGGAGAGGAGAAGCTCCAGGGAGAGCTCAGAGCCCCTTCCAGGGCCTAAAGGGGCTCCAGGAGAGCTGGAGAGGGACTGGGGACAAGGGATGGAGGGACAGGACACAGGGAATGGCTTCCCACTGCCAGAGGGCAGGGATGGATGGGAGATTGGGAAGGAATTCCTGGCTGGGAGCCTCCAGCTTTGGAGCTTTAAGAAAAGCTCCCTCATTTGAAGCCTTTCTGGCCCCAAAGTTTTATCTGAGATTCCAGTTTGATCCCTGGAGCTCTCAGTGCCAGGCAGGGCCTGTGATGGTGCCACTGTCACCTCCGTGTCACCTCCCCTTCCCTCTGCTCTCCTTTCTGTCCCTTTTCATTCCCATCATTCCAGGACATTTCTGAGCCCTGATAATCCTGGCAGCATTAAGGGCTTCCTGATCCAGCTCATCCTGGGGAAAGCAGATTTGGGGTTGAGGACCTGCAGGTTTAAGAAGTCTTTTCCTAATCCTCAGATAAATCCAGGGAATCTGCACCCACACGATCAAAAAGTTCCTCTTTCAGGGTCAAGAATCAGCTTGGTTCCCTCCACTTCCCCCCGGCCTGGGACTTCCCTGGGGCTCCTCCCTGGGTTTGGTGGCCAGAAAACCCAACTCATTTATCCAAAACAAGGACTACAAGGAAGAAAAACACGGAAAATTCCCTCGGAGAAGGTTTCCAGGTGTTTTATAAATTTCCCAGAGCGATGGGGGTTAATCAGCCACAACAATTAATCTCAATTAATGCTGCCAGGTCCCACAGGTGCTGCAAGAACATGAAATGCCCTTCTCCTGCACCTCGGGATGAAATGGATTAACCCCAATTCAAGAGCTGGATTGACTCCAAGTTCAAACTCCCAAATTAACTTCCTCAGGGGTCTAAGGCTCTTCGCTAATTCCAAGGAAAACCTGTGGCTCTGAGATTCCCTCCCTGGGTGCCCCAGGGGCAGCACTTGGCCTTGAGAAGATTTTGCAGATTTTATGTTAAAAACCAACAAAACCCCACAGAACTCCCTGGTGGATGTTCACATCTTCCCCGAGGGAGCAGCCGGAATTTGGGGCTCCCAGGATGTTCCAATCCCTGTGCCTGGATGCCTTCCCAGGGCTGTGGGAACGACAGAGCCCCGGCTCCTTCCAGCTTTTCCTGCTGCCTGGCTTTTGGGGAGGCCTGGGGATGAGACCCCTGCTGTGGAATCACACTCTGCCCAGGAACTGGGAACAACCCAGTTCATTCCCAGCACCATCCCAGAATCCCCAGTGCATCCATGGCTATTTCTTCCGGAAGGGACTTCTGCAAATCCTAACCACGGAATCACCTCAGCAGCAACACCGAGCACGGAAAAACCGCCCAGGTTGTTTTGGCTTCAGAATCCAGGGAATTCTGAGCAAGGAATTGCCGTGTCTGGGATGCAGGGTTGCCCTGGGAGGCAGGAAAATCCTGTCTGGAGCCCGCAAAGCCCAGATCAAGGCTCTGTTAAATGTAAAACTGCTCTTGGAGCTTGGGAAAAAGAAACACGAGACAAATGTGAACCAGTTCTGCTTCTGCTCCATTCCCAGCTCCTGAGGGCTGCTCCATGGCCTGTCCCACATCACCACCAGTCCTGCAGATTGGGAAAAAAATCCTTCCCTGGGAGGGTGGAGACCGGCTGGGATGAGGTTCCAAGAGAAGCTGTGGCTGCCCCTGGATCCCTGGCAGTGCCCAAGGCCAGGCTGGATGGGGCTGGGAGCAGCCTGGGACAGTGGGAGCTGTCCCTGCCATGGCAGGGGTGACACTGGATCACCCTTAATGTCCCTTCCCACTCAACCCACTCCAGAGTTCTGATTCCCAAAAGGCTTTGGAGCCGACTTCCTTGCAGGTCTTGTGAGTAACTCCAAGGTTAAACTCCATTCCAAGTTCCTGTCCCAGTGCTGGGCACACAAACCTGCTCAGCCAGGGCTGAATGGATCCTGCTGGTGCTCCTGGGATCAATGCCTGGGATGAGCATCTTCCCTATTTCCCCCCCTGCTTCCACTGAACTCCTCCAAAACCATCCTGACCCAGGCACAGAGCGTCCTCCTCTGTCCCCCCTGTCCCCACACAGGAAGGGGCTGCTCCAGGGATTTCCAGGGATGTTTCCCTGGCCAAATTCCAGGGCACTCATTCCAGTACTTTCCATCCAGACTCCAATCCCGTCTTTCCCATTGGGCAAAAGAAATCCCCTCCGGTTCTCCTTCTTTTTCCTTTCTTCCCTTTGGCAGCTCCCACCCGGGGCAGTGGCCAAGAGGACAATTCCAGTCCCGGAAAAGCACAGAATCCTGGAATATCCTGAGCTGGGAAATACCCACAGGGATCACCCAGTCCCACCCCTGGCCCTGCACAGACCCCCAACACTCCCACCCTGTGCATCCCTGGCAGCGCTGTCCAAACGCTCCTGGAGCTCTGGCAGCCTCGGGGCCAGGACCATTCCCTGGGGAGCCTGGGCAGTGCCCAGCACCTCAGGGGGAAGAGCCTTTCCCTGAGGTCCATCCCAAACTGCCCTGGCCCAGCTCCAGCTGTTCCCTGGCTCCTGACCCTGTCACAGGATGAGCCTCCCCTGGATCTCTGAGGAACTGGATCCCACTGCCAAAATCCTCTCTGGTGTCACCCTGGAATATCCAATGTGAGCCTAAAAGCCCCAAATTTCCGTTCACCTCCGCCTTCTGCCCCAGACTCCCCCAGGACCTTGGGGATGTCACTTTGTCCCCAGAGCAGCAATTCCCGGGATCATCCAGCTCCTGCCGTGGCTCGGAGCTTCCCATTCCCATCTGCCACTGGACAAAAGCTCTAATCCCAAATCCCTTCTCATGGGATGCTAAAAATAGCCCAGAGCTGTTCCCACACACCAGGGATGTCTGGGATGCTGCTCATTCCCTGCATCCCACCCTGGACCAGAATCCAGGGAGTGATCACATCCAGGTAAGGTTTGTAGGGAATAAATCCATCCCTGTCCTTCCTGAAGGAAAAGGAGAAGGTGGAAAAGGTTGGATGGGATGGGATGGCAGGACTCGGGACTCGTGGCTGCTCCAAGGTCCTGCTGCAGGATGGGAATGGGAACAGAATCATAGCTGGGAATGGGGATGGGATCATGGCTGAGACAGGGCTGGGAATGGGAACGGGATCATGGCTGGG
The DNA here is from genome assembly GCA_013397795.1 of Orthonyx spaldingii. Taxonomy (NCBI): domain Eukaryota; kingdom Metazoa; phylum Chordata; class Aves; order Passeriformes; family Orthonychidae; genus Orthonyx; species Orthonyx spaldingii. The sequence continues at coordinate 155,493 of VZTJ01003403.1, read as the reverse complement.
AAAGGGAATGGGATCATGGCTGGGAATGGGAATGGGAATGGGATCATGGCTCAAGTCAGGGCTGGATGATGCTAAAATAACAACCAGGAAAAGCTTCACCACTCCTAAAAGCAAAACTGAGCTGGGAATAGCTGGAAAACGGGAAGGGACAGAGCTCATGACATTCCCTGCCACGGGGGGTTAAGGACACTGCAGGATGGGCTCAGCACAGGCACTGACCTCCCCCAAGGAATTCTGAATCCCATTCCAGGATGAAAAGCCAGGACTTTCAGGAAAATCCCACTTTTTATGCTCAATATTTTGCCAAAAAGCTCCCAAAATGTGCATTCCCCCCCTGGTCTAGGGGGGCTTTCAGGAGCAGCTCCCTCGTTTTTCCCTGAGCTCCTGCCTGGATGAACTTGGTGCCTCAGCCGCAAAAACGCCGGGAATTTCAAGTGATGGATAAAGTGCATTAACCTCAGAGTGAACCTTCCCTCGCAGGGCTGCCATGGCCACCCTCAGCTTGGAATTTTCACGGAACGAGGAGAAAGCTCCAATTCCAGAGAGCCTTTAATGGACTCTAAGGAGCTCCTGGGAACCTGACAGTGCTTCCCACTCCCGGCAGGAACTGAAACACTGGGATCATAATAAAGCATGGAAGTGGCTGTGGATGGGGGCAGAATCTGAGGTGAAAATGTAACAATAATAATAATAATAATAATAATAATAATAATAATAATAATAATAATAATAATAATGTTGTTGTTGTTGTCTACAAAATTCCCACAACGAGTGAGGTTGCTCCAGGGTCCCTGGGCTCCTCCTTCATCCAGGCCAGTGTGGAGCCATCCCTGTGTTTAATCCCAGTTTAAAACCAGGGAAACCAATGGGAAATGCAGTTCCTGAGTCAGGAGCTGCCAGGAATCCATGGGGGCAGGAGAACATTCCATATCAGCATTCTCAGCCTCTCCAAGAGCTGCTCCCCCTGGGAGAAGGGCAAGGAAAGCTCTCCTGGATGCTTCACTGGCTTTTCCAGCAGGAAAAGCAGCTGGCCAGAAATCCAGGGATAATGTTTAATAACATTTAATCCAGCCCAGCCACTGCAGAGTTTTCAGAGGGATGTTTCCATGGATTTTTCCTTGTGCTCCGTGTGGAATCATGGCACAGACACTGCTAATTCCAGCCAAACCTGATCCCAGTTAAACCCAGCTCCAAAAGAGTTCATTCCAGGCACAGGGCTAGATCCTGGGAGCACTCCCGGCTCACTCCCTGTGTGTGGGAAATGTTCCAAAGGTGGGATTTAATCCATGAAGTCCCCTCCCCAAAGGGCACAGCCATAAACTGGGAACAAATCAGATTTTGGGATAGAGCAGGGAGCTCACCCCGAGCTGATCAAGCCCCAGGCTCAGTCTGGGGAGCAGGAATACTCCCAGTGCCGGAGTCAGGAATCTCCGGGATGATAGAAACACACCGGACACAGGTGGGGGAGGGAAAAGAAGTGACAGATTTATCCATGAGGAAGTCAAGGAAAATGGATTTGGGAAGGGAGGGAGAATCACAGCTCCACCAAAACACAGCAGAAGAGGAAGAGCCTCCCCCGGGAACGAGAGCAGGAGATGCTGGGAATGCCTGGGGTGAGGAGATTTTCCCCTGGGAATTGCTGCTATCCTGGGCAGCTGGAGAGAAAACCATGGGATACATCCGAGAACCTCTGGCTGGAGGAGTTTTACTCCTCATTCTACAAAACCCTGGATCCTACAAGACAGGGAGATCCCCGAGGTCCTCACTCCAGTGCTGCCTTGAGCACTGAAGTTGAGGACAGCACTGAAAGTCAGGGATTTTCCATGGATTTTCAATGGATTTTCCTTTCTTTTCCTCCTCCCTCCAAGGAGAGGGACAGGGAGGGACCTTCAGGGTGATGACAGCACATCCATGATCCCCCAGAAGGAAAATCCCAGTGAAGGGAAACTCCTCCCTCTCCCAGCCCTGAGTTGATTTTATGGGATCCACACTCCATCCCCGTCCCTGTGCCATCCCTGGCAGAGCCATCCTGCCTGGAAACGCACATCAGCAACTGGAAAACAGAGGGAAAGCCATTCCTCACCCCCACAGTTCCATGGCTTTCCCTACAGAACCGCATCTCCAGCTCCACAGCCAAGACCTCAACCCCTGGAGCATCCCAGAAATCCCTGATTTGAAATCCAAGGCTCCAAAGAGGATTTTTCTCCAATTACATACAATTTTTTTGGATGGTTTGGACAAAATACAAGGAGATGGTGACACAAGAAGAAATGAGTGGGGTTTGTGTTTTTTGGAAGCTCAGTAAAAATTTGGATTAAAAATTCCTGACTGAGGGTGGTGAGGCCCTGGCACAGCTTTCCCAGAGAAGTTGTGGCTGTCCCATCCCTGGAAGAGATCCAGGGGAGCCCTGGGGGAGATTTTCCCCACTCTGACAGCGAGGGAGCAAAGATCCAACGAGCGAGGACTCAGAATTGCCTCTGGCTGGGACAGAGCTGGGGGATCTGACAGGAGAGAGCCAAGACGCAAGGATCCTGTCAGGACGAGTGAGCCAGGAGCTGCTTCCCTGCCGCCCGTGCCTGGCAGGGCAGGGGCAGAGCCGGCAGCGGGCTGGCACGGAGCAGCCGCTGCAGGCAGGGGTTGTGCGACGCACCCCGGCCCTGGCCGCGCGCTTCAAAACCTCGGCAGCTCTGACGGCACCCGCGGCAGGGAAGGAGGCTCTGGGCAGCACAGTGACGCTCTGTCCCTGCCCTGTCCCTTCCGCCAGCCTGGAGCTGTGGGCTCCTCCTCCCTCCCCGGAGATCCAGGGGCGCAGCCGGGCACTGCAGGGACCCAGCGGCAGGAGGAGCAGCCCCAGCCCGCAGCGGAGCCGGGGGCACCGGCACGGGGGGGCCAGGCCTGGAGGTGGCACCTGGGGACAAGGGGGTGTCAGGTCATGGGCTGGATTCCACACTCTCAAAGGGCTTTTCCAAGCTGGTTCATTCTGGGGTTCGGGGAAGCTTCTGGGAAGGGATTTGAGGCCGTGTTTGGCTCGTGTCACGTTGAAAAGCCGCGATTCCCAGCCTGAACCTCCCAGGCACCAATTCCTGCCCAGGGGAGCCCTCAGCAAACACCCCAAAACCTCCCAGGCAAACCCATCACTCTGGGCACCCAGAACAAGGAAATCCCATCACATCCGGGGTTCAGCACGGACATATCCCAAAAAACAGGTCAGAGAAAACCAACAGAGCTCAGACCGGGGGTTGGAGAGCAGAGCTGGGGCTGCAGGAGGCCGGGCCCGGCCCTTCCTGCTCGGGGCTGAAATGACAGCTCTGTTCAGAACCCAGCGGGGAAATGGGAACCCATCGGCCTCACCAGGAAATCCCCGGGCTCCCTTTTCCTCTCCCCCAGGCACTGGGGGCAGGTCAGGCATTAAACACGGCCAGGGTTGGGTTCGGTCAGACTCTGTGCAGCTCCAGAGGTGCTGCGGCACCGCGGGGTGGGGAGGCAGCTCCTGCACATCCCAGAGCTCCGGGATCCTGCACATCCCACAGCTCCTGCACATCCCACAGCTCCTGCACATTCCACAGCTCCGGGATCCTGCACATCCCACAGCTCCTGCACATCCCAGAGGTCCGGGATCCTGCACATCCCACAGCTCCTGCACATCCCACAGCTCTGGGATCCTGCACATCCCACAGCTCCTGCACATTCCACAGCTCCGGGATCTCACATCCCACAGCTCCTGCACATCCCACAGCTCTGGGATCCTGCACATCCCACAGCTCCTGCACATCCCACAGCTCCAGGATCTCACATCCCACAGCTCCGGGATCTCACATCCCACAGCTCTGGGATCTCACACCCTACAGCTCCAGCATCTCACATCCCAGAGCTCCGGGATCTCACATCCCACAGCTCTGGGATCTCACATCCCACAGCTCCTGCACATCCCACAGCTCAGGGATCTCCTGCACATCCCACAGCTCCAGATCCTCCTGCACATCCCACAGCCCAGGGATCTCCTGCACATCCCACAGCTCAGGATCCCTTCTGAAGACCTCGTGTCTCAGGTACTTCCTGAAGACTCCATGGTTTTAAAGGCAGATCCCACAGCTTTGGGGTCCCTCCTGCAGATCCCTTAGCTCAAGGTCCCTTCTGAAGACCTCGTGTCTTGCAGTCCCTCCTGCAGACCCCAGACCTGGGGGTCCAGATGGGCTTTAGGGCCCCTTCCAAACCTTTTCCGACTCCCTGCTCCATTCCCAGCAGGAAGCACCACACCAGACCCCAAACTGGGAGCAGTGGAGCTGGGTGGGCCTTGGAGCAACCTCCCACTTGGAGCAACCTCCCATCCCAAAGTATCCCAGGATTCTGGGACAACCCCAGGGACTGCAGGAAGGGAATGGGAGAAGGGGGTCAATGAGCAAATAATGATCCAGAAGAACTGGAGCAGCTTCCCAGGGATGGCATTTCCTGGGATGTCCCTGGGGGTCACTGGGGGCAAAAGGGGCAGCAGCTAATGAAGGATTCCTGCTGAGAGGCTTCAATTCCAGAGAATCCTCCCTTGGCTGGGGCAGGGATACACATTCCATAATAAAACTTCCTCTGGGACTAGAAATGAACCCACCAGGCCTCGGCCTGTCCTTGACAAACAGATTTTGTGCTAAAATCCCAACCTTTCCATCCACTCCTGGCTGCAGCTCCTGAGGAGCAGAGCCCTTGGAAAACCCTTCCCAGTCCAAGTCCCTGATTTTGGGGATGTGAAACAAGCAAACCTTGGGGTTCCAGTGACTGGAGCAAGTCCTCTGCAGGCAGAGCTCATTATCAACACGAGGCCAGGCTCATTTAATGCTCATTAACTCCCAGGGAGGCAGGGAAGGAACAGAAATTCCTGCCAAAACCAGGGATAATGGCACAGCAGTTGGACACCAGAGTGTGGCATCTGCAGAGCCTCGGTGGCCCCAGGGTCCCCTCAGAGGCCACATCTGAGGGGTCATTTAGGAGAAATTCCAGCAGCTGGCAAAACTCAGCCTCATTTATTCCTGGATTTATTCTTTCTTCAGGGCATTCCCACAGGACAAATTTTTCAACTGATGTTTAATTTTTTTTTGCCTTCCCAAGGATTAATTGCCTCAGAGGGTTCCAGGCATCGCAGTTGGATGGGTTTTGGAAAAGAAGATGGATGAAACTCAACAGGAGCAGGGAGCAACAGAAACTCTGGGCTAGAGCCGTGATCCCATCCCAGCTCCATTTTTCTGTTTTTTTAAGGAAGGGGCTCTTTTTAGAAAGGCAGGGGAACAGCTCAGCCTGGAACCACATCCCAAATTTCCTCAGGTTTTGGTTGAGCTGGGGGTTCAAACCTTGAGGAATCTGCAGCAGGATTTGTGCCCGGGGCAGTGATGGCCCCTCTGTCCCTGTCCCCAAGCACCCCAAAGCCTGGCAGGGCACACCCGGAGCTGCTCCATGTGGGATGGAAGTGTCCCCGGGAATGGGATCGGTTGTGAACTTCCAGGGAAGGGAACGGAGCTGGGAAGGGGCTGGAGTCCCAGGAGTGGCTGAGGGAGGTGGGAAAGGGGCTCAGCCTGGAGAAAAGGAGGTTCAGGGGGCCCTTCTGGCTCTGCACAACTCCCTGACAGGAGGGGCAGCTGGGGGGTCGGGCTCTGCTCCCAGGGCACAGGGACAGGAGGAGAGGGAACGGCCTCAGGCTGGGCCAGGGAAAACGGCCACATCCTGGGTTTAGGTTGGATATCTGGGAAAATTCCTTCCCTGGAAGCGCTGTCCAAGGGTAGAGTCCCCATCCCTGCAGGGATTTAAAATCCACGTGGATGTGACACTTGGGGACACGGTCAGTGTGGCCTTGGCAGTGCTGGGGATGGTTGGATTCCACGGGCTCAGATGGCTTTTCCAACCTGACCAATTCCATGATTCCAGAACATCGTTCCAATCCTGCCCATCCTCAGGCAGGAGAGCAAATCCCATGGGAAGTGTTGGGAGGGCTGTGAGCAGCTCCGATCTGTTTTAACACTTCCACAACCTTGGAGAGACAAATCCCTCAAAGCCTCCTCCCAGTCCCAGTCCTGACCTTCAGCTCAGCTTTAATAATCCAGCTACAAAACCAGGGCAGGGAGCCACAGCTCCGGAACAGCTCCTGGGGAAAACTGCAGGGAAAAGCTCAGGAATCTTCTCTGCCTGATGCCTTCAGAAAAATAATAACAATGAAAATGCACTGCAAGTCTTCTCCAAGGCTGAAGATCAGCACAAACTCCAGTTCCAGGTCAGCCTTTCCCCACATCAGAGGTTTCACACCTATCCCGGATTTATTTCCACCTGGAAAGAACTTGGAAAAATTCAGGCTCTGAATCAACAACCAGGACACGCAAAATCCCTCCTTTTTGCCCAAGAAATACCCCCAGCTCTGCCAGCCCTGCAGAAATTCCCAGCACATCCCATTCTCCCAGGACCAGCTGTGCCATCTATGTTTTCTTAGGTGTGGGCTGGAAAAAGACTTTACAGACTTAAGATCTTCAGGGACCTCCCCTCCTGCCCATGAGAAGGGAAAATTCCAGGCTAGAAATGTTCAACATTTTAAAAAAACCCCAAATGACATTCCCATAAACCCCCAAACAACATCTGTGTACTGTAAACCCAAACTCAGCCAAACTCTCCACAGAACACCCAGGAAATGCCACAGAGCAGAGCCCTGGTGCTTCCTGCCCATCAGTCCTGAACCCACCCACATTCCAGCCCTTTTCCCACTCAATTCCCATTAAAAATGCCGGTTTTGGGCACTGAGATCGTGGTGTTGTTACTCCATGCCCGTTCCAAGAGCTGCTAATTGCTGACAAGCTCATTACAAGATGAAAGCAGCAGGAGTGGAGCACTGGAATGTTTTCCTGCCTGTCTGCAGAGGGAACAGCTGGCCCCAAAGCTCCAGCACTAATCCCATTAAACTGGAGCAAAAAAACCCTCCAGCAGTGCAAAAAAAGCCCTTTCCACTCACAGATTGAATACTCCCTCCTCCAAATGCATCAGGGCTTGGGGGATTTTCAGCTGTTTCCCAGTTGTGCTCACAGGGAGATGAAGATTCAGGAGCTGAGCCCAGCACGGAGGCAAAGGGAAGAACAAGACGAGGGAAAAGGGATGTGGGGAAGGTCACCCTGATGTGGGAATGGGATTCACTGGTGCCAACTGCTCCTTTGGAGCCCTCTTACCCCAGCAAAGCCATTCCAGACATCTGAGGAACTGCATGAAGGCTGGACTTGATCTTGGAAATCTTTTCCAGCCTTAATGGTTCTGTGGTTTTATTTCTTTTTGCAAATTCTCTCGCTCAGTCCCTGCTCTTTGCTTTGCTCTGTCACAGGCAAGGGGATCCAGCCTATCCCAAAGTCCCCCTGCCAAGGCCAGGGAGGGACAGGAGACAGAAACCATCCAAGAAACACATCAAACCCTATCGCCATCCAAACCCCACCCAAACCCCATTCAAACATCCAAACCCAAACCCCACCCAAACCCCACCTAACCCCATCCAAACATCCAAACCCTAATCCTAACCCATCCAAACCCCGCCTAACCCCATCCAAACCCCATCCAAACCCTAATCCTAAAACACTCAAACCCCATCCAATCCCACCCAATCCCATCCAAACCCCATCTAAACATCCAAACCCCATCCAAACCCAACCCAACCCCATCCAAACCCCATCTAAACACCCAAACCCTATCCAAACTCCACCTAACCCCATCCAAACCCCATCCAGACCTCATGCAAGTCCCACCCAAGGCCAGCCTGGTCCCTCCATCCTGGGGAAGGCCCTTGGAGGAGTTTCCTGCCCGCTCTGTCCCTGCTGCCTCACAGTCCCTGGGGAAGGGGATTTTGGGCCAGGCTCACACACAGGTGGAACCCAAGCCCAGCTCCTCCATCCCAAGGTCCAGCAGCAAATCCAGGCAGAGATAACAAAAACCCCATCAGCAAATCCCCACCTGGTCACCCTAAGGCAGGGCTGAGGCCTCTGTGTGATCCCCAAGACACTCCCCAGCTCTGCTGAGCCAGCACTGAAATCCACAAAACCCTTCTGCTCCATCACACGCTGAGCAATCTGCTCTTCCAGGGTCCTGCATCCTCCCTCCAGGCCTGGCTTGGGCAGGATTTGTTCCTGCGAGGTTTGAGCTGGGTTTGCTGAGCTCTGAGCCAGGTCCTGCAGCCTCCAGCACCTCAAACCCTGCAGAGCAAGGACAGCCCGAATCCTTGTGGCTTTCCACGTGGCTGCAACACTGAAAACACCCCCTGAAAGCACTAAAGCTGCACCAACTCCGACAGCAAGGACCAGCAAGGACCAAGGAAATTCCAAACAATTCCCTCCAGAGGCAGAGCACGAACCACCCATGGCTCATCCCAGATTCTCTCAAAGCAGCAGCACAACCTCACCCAGGAGCAGCAGCCTCGGACTCAGCAGCTTTTCTGCTCCCACTGTTTCTCTGCTTTTTTGGATTTAAAATGTACGGAAACAGGAATTGGCAAATGAGCCCCGGGTACAACCCCAGTGGTTTGCCCCAGGATGGCTGATCCATCCCCTGCTCCACTGGAATTCCCACAGGCAGACAGGAGCATGGATTTGGGATCTCACACCAGACGGGAATTGCCTTTCCCAGCCCAGAGAAGGGAGGATGAAAACCAAGTGCCACCAACACTAACAAGCGCTGATGGCTCCCAGCAACTTCTGAACCACACAGGCTGCCAGACATCAAGGATTTCCTCTGGATTGTCCCTGCTCCTGTTTAGTTGCTGGGAAACCACGGGACTGAGGCACCTCAGCCCCTCTGGCTCTCAGCCCTTATTCCCTGACGAGTCGAAGCTCTGGGAGTGAGTCCCTCTGGCAGGGAGGTGACAGCAGACTCTGATCCCTCAGATGGCAAAATGAGAGGTGAGGACGGCACTGCCACCCCAATCAGCTCCAGGCTTTGAAATCCCCAAATCCCCAGTGCCATTAATCAGCTGTGTGACACAGCAAGGGCTCCCAGGGTCAGCACTGACGGCTCGGTGTCCCCTTCATCCTCATTGGAGCTCCCCTTTCCCAAGGCAGGGAAGGAACGCAGGCCAAAGGAGACAAATCACTTCAAAAAGTGGAGAGGAAGTAAAACAAACTGGGATTTTCCATGGGAAGTGGCTCAGGTTCCTGTGCCTGGGATAACAAAGAATCAGAGGGGCTGGAGCCAGGCTGGGAGAGCTGGGGATGCTCACCTGGAGAGAAGGATCCAGGGAGAGCTCAGAGCCCCTTCCAGGGCCTAAAGGGGCTCCAGGAGAGCTGGAGAGGGACTGGGTACAAGGGATGGAGTGCCAGGACACAGGGAATGGCTTCCCACTGCCAGAGGGCAGGGATGGATGGGAGATTGGGAAGGGATTCTTCCCTGTGAGGGTGGGGAGGCCCTGGCACAGGGTGCCCAGAGAAACTGTGGCTGTCCCTGGATTCCTGGCAGTGTCCAAGCTCTTCAAACCCACACGGCTTCCCTTCCCTATAACTCCATTTCCCAACTCAGAATCCCAGGATCTCTGAGGTTGGAGAATCCCTTCAGGATCATTGGGTCCAACCTGTGCCCAATCCCCACCTTTTCCTCAGCCCAGAGTGCTGAGTGCCACCTCCGGGCCTTCCTTGGACACCTCCAGGGATGGGGACTCCAAACTTCTCTGGGCGGTTCCAACACCCGACCACCCTTTCCATGGGAAATTCCTGCTGATGTCCAACCTGAGCCTCCCCTGGCCCAGCCTGAGGCCGTTCCCTCTCCTCCTGTCCCTGTGCCCTGGGAGCAGAGACTGACCCCCCTGGCTGCCCCCTCCTGTCAGGGAGTTGTGCAGAGCCAGAAGGGCCCCCTGAGCCTCCTTTCCTCCAGGCTGAGCCCTTTCCCAGCTCCCTCAGGATTCTCCAGCTCCTTCCCAGCTCCGTTCCCTCCCCTGGACATGCTCCAGCCCCTCCAGGTCCTTCTGGTTTAGAAGAGCCCAAAAGTGACTCAGGATTCCAGGTGCAGCCATCATGAGATTATCCTGGGATTTCAATCCCCCCTGGTCTTTGGGATACCCCAGTGCTGGATGTTTAAATCCAGCACTAAGGATGTGTGAAAATCTCTGCTCTCCTTTTAATCTAAATCCTTAATCCTTAAAACCATCAAGGAAAGCTCGGAAATTTCATCTGAAGCAGTGCCCAGGCCGGAGGCAAAACACAAACAGGTAAAAACATCTTCAACCATCTGAAAGTGATTGTTTTTATCAAACTTCAGCCAATCCTCAGGATTTGGGGCTGCTGAACCCCTTGGAGTAACATCCCCCTCTCCTGAGGCATGCAGATAATTCCATAGGGAGCTGATTCCACAGGGAGCTGATCCCACACCAAGTCCCAGCCTGGGGAAAGCCCCATAAGCAGCCACACTGGATTATCCTCCCCAGGATGTGGCAGATCCCAAATCCAGGAGTCATTCCAAAGAAAACCTCTCCATCCTTGGGAAGGGGACACGGGGCAGGGAAAAGGGACCTGGAATCTCCCCCCTCACCAATTAACTGCTAATGATGGTTTAATTTGGGGTGAGCAGAAATTCCCTCCTGTGCCAAGGGAGAGCTGAACGCTGACTCCATGAGGGAAAGGCCTTTGGAAAAGGAGGAATATCGATGTGAGTACAGAAGCAGGAGGGTTCCAAACGCCCTGCTCATCCCACAGCCAGAAATCCCCCGAGACAGGGAAACACCAGGAGCTGAGATGGATCCTGTCCCAGCAGCTGTCCCAGGACCCCGAGGAATTCAGGGACTCTCCCTGCCCAGCCTGGAGCTTTATTTCCACCTGCCCCCAACGGCTCCCCTACCCAAGGGCCTTGGATCCATTGGAATTATTTTAAAACAGTGAATCTGGCACAAAAAAAGCAAAGCCAGATTAATGGGCAAGAGCAGGACAGGGATGGCCAGTGCTTGGAAAAATCCAAGGCAGGGGAGATTCTGGGGAAGGGGAAAGGGAAAAGAAAAAGAGAGAAAGAGAAAAAGAGAAAAGGGAAAGAAGAAAAGAGGGGAGGGGAGGTGGGAAGGAAAGGAAAAAGCAAAAAGCAAAAAGCAAAAAGGAAAAAGGAAAAAGGAAAAAGGAAAAAGGAAAAAGGAAAAAGGAAAGGGAAGGGAAGGAAAGGGAAGGAAATGAAAGGAAAGGAAAGGAAAGGAAAGGAAAGGAAAGGGAAGGAAAGGAAAGGAAAGGAAAGGAAAGGAAAGGAAAGGAAAGGAAAGGAAAGGAAAGGAAAGGAAATTTCAGGTTGAAGGGACCTACAAGAACCATCAAAACCAAGGGGAATCCCTGGAACTGGGAGCAGCTGGAACTCCCAAGCACAGGAAAACCCATCCAAGCCAGAAGCATCCATCGGCCCCATCCTCTCCTCATCGCTTCTGTGGCACAGCAGCCACAGGGAACCTCTGCCCTGCAGGGTCAGGAAAACAGGATCTGTGCCAGGAAAATCCCACTTTTACTGCCGGGGAATTGGATTTTGATATTTGAGGAGAGAGCAGAGAGCAAAGACCACGACTCTGACACAGCTCCTGCAACCACAGGGGGACAGACGTGTCCCCAGACCCGGCGGGGAGGGCAGAGGAGGGGACAGGCATGTCCCCAAACCTGGCAGAGGAGGGGACAGGCCTGTCCCCAAGCCCGGTATGGAGGGCAGAGGGAGCAGGGAGGGAGGATTGAGGATTCCAGCCTCACCAGAGAAACCCGGAGCGAGGGAAGGGCTGAGTGAAATTAAAGCTTTGCTCAATGCAGGGATAAAGAAAAGACGGCAAAGTTTGTGAGGAGAAAAGGAAAATGGACTTTCCAGGGGAAAACAGGGACCCTGGGAGGATCCCTGGCTGGATCCCCCATGGAATGCGGTGGTGAGGGTCGGTGGAACACCGGGAGCAGGACCCAGCCCCGGGCGCCACAAATCATCCAGGACCTGGAGGAAGCTCCCAGAGGGGGAAGGTCTCATCAGGCATTACCAGGAACACAGGGATGGAGGGCTCTGATATCCCAGAGCGTTTGGGATGTGTGAGAAGCTGGGATTGTGGGAGTAAGGCTGGGATGTGCCACTTTCAGGGAGTGTTCTCAGGATTGTTTCCCAGGGAATGACTCGGGCAGGGCGGTGCCTGCTGCTCCAGCTCTCCCTGAGGGAAGAAATTCCAGCATTCAGCTGAGTTTGGAGAGCAGGAGATGCTGATGGAGCAGGGAATGAGCTGGAAAGCTGACCTGGAATGCTGGGAGCAGCTGTTCCAGCACGGGGAGCTGATTCCAACCTTCCCATCCCTGATCCCAGGCACAGGAGGAAGGAAACGGAGCAGGAAAATCATCCCCCCCACTGCCCCAGAAAAACCATTGCTAATCCAAAATATTGTTATAGAGTTCTATCCACCCGAGGGAATGTTGTGGCACATGCTGGTGAATTGCAGGGAATCTCCCAGGCATTTTCCTGCTGCACAGTCCATTTTCCATGATTCTGGAGGCATTTGGGAATTGCTCCAAAATTTAGCAAAGCAAGAAGGTCTGGGACAGATGGGATTTTCCGTGGGAGGGTGGAGAAGGGCTGGGATGCAATTCCCAGAGAAGCTGTGGCTGCCCCTGGATCCCTGGAGTGTCCCAGGCCAGGCTGGATGGGGCTGGGAGCAGCCTGGGACAGTGGGAGCTGTCCCTGCCATGGCAGGGCTGGCACTGGAGGGGTTTAAGGTCCTTTAAGGTCCTTTCCAAACCAAACCATTCCATGATCTCATTTCTCCCCCTGCCTGCAAACCCCCAGATCCCTCCAAGCTGTGCCAGGTTTGGTTGGAGCCGCAGGAACAGAATTCCATGGACAAGTTCCTGATCCTTCTGTCCCTGCCCAGACTGGGGCCCTCCCTTCCACCCGAGTGTGGGAGCACTGAGCCGTGAATTCCAAGAAAAAGATGGGATTATTCCTGTCAGGAACATGTGCTGGGAGCCCAGCAGGATCTCCATGCCCACAAGCAGCCACTTGGGATCATTCCACGAATTTATTACAAACCCAGGAGTCAATTCCCGCCCATGGCTTTCCCCTGATTCGAACTGCTGAGGGATTTTTAAAGGGAAAAAGGAAAAAATCCCAAGCCACAAAAGTCTGAAGCCTTCTCCAATCATTTTATTCAACTTTTCCCCCACCCTGGAGCCAGGAATTCCTGCCCGGGAATCACAGTTAATTGGATTATAATGGGCCATTCCTCCTGATTTAATAAAGCAGAGGAAAGTTGGGATGGCAGCAGTGTGCTCCTAAGATTGGGAACAGTTCCAGTTCCTCATTTATGTTCACACTTTTTTATTAAAAAGATTTCAAGCTCAAGGGGTTTGGGCAGGAAATTTGCCCAGAATTTGTTTTGTTCCAGGAGGAAACGATAAAATTGGGAAGAGAGGAGTGGAGAAACCCATGAAAAAATTAAAATTTCCTGCTCCTACTGCCTGAAATTACAGGGGGGATAGGAGAAAAATCAGAATGAGAATTCCCGGAAGTGCTGGAGAGGGAAGTGATGGAGCTGTGTTATCCCAGAGGTCTGGAGTGCCAGGATTCCCTGGTTTCAGCAGGAGGCAAGTGCAGAGCCCTCACTCCAAAGCACATCAGGATGGATGAGTGACTTTTCCCAGGGTGAGGGGCTGGAAAAAGGGAATCAGGGAAGGGTGGAAGTGCTGGGAAGGGCCAGGAAGGGGACATGGGACAGAAATGCAAGAAAAATGGGAATTCCAACATCAACCATGAAGCCCTGAGCACACCCAGGCTGGACTGGGAAGGTTTTGGGGGACAATTCCCACCTTTGGAGCTGAGGTTTCATTTTTAAAGCCTGGGATTCAGGCAGGGTTTTCCCAACCAGTTCCTGACCCCACAGGAATCCCTGCGACTGGACAGGAGGGATCCCTCCATCCCACAGGACATCCCTGCATCCCAGAGGACATCCCTGCATCCCAAAGGACATCCCCCATCCCTGCATCCAGGCCAATTCCAGCCTGGCCTCCTGCCTGGCCAAGGGAAGGGAGCTCAGCCCTTGGATTCATCCAGCTGCAAAATGTCAGTGCAAGGAACAGCCCCGCAGGGAGGCTGAGCCCTTTCCCGGGATAAACCATCCTGAGGAATCCCTGCAGCAGCCTGTCCATCCCCCAGCATGGAGCTACTGCTCCAGGGAATTATCCACCAGTTTCCGTCCATCCCAGACCCTGGAAAACCCACAGCCAGGACGGGAAAAGCAAACACAAAGGAAAAAGCTCATCCCAGCTCCAATTTCCTCCATCCTGTTGGGAAAAGTGACGGATTCTGGAGCCAGCCTGGGATGCTGCAGGGCCCTCATGGCACCATCAATGCTCCCAGTGGGAACAGACTCCAGAGGCCCTGGAAATTCAGGATAAATGACAGAATGGGAAAAACATGGCCAAAAGCAAAAAAACTCATCCCAGCTTCAATTTTTCCCAAGCCACTGGGAAAAGCAGCTGCTCCTGGAGCCAGCCTGGGATGCTGCAAGACCCTCACGGCACCATCAATGCTCCCAGAGGGAACAGACTCCAAGGATTTCAGGATAAACGTCAGGATGGGAAAAGCAAAGCCAAAAATAAAACTCATCCCAGCCTCAATTTCTCCCCTCCCACTGGGAAAAGTGACGGATTCTGGAGTCAGCCTGGACTGCTCATAGCACCATCAACGCTCCCAGTGGGAACAAGCTCCAGGAATTTCGGGAGAAATGAAATTATCCTGACCTGGAGCACAGAGCAGGACAAATGCAGCAGCCTCAGGCTCCAAGGGAACAAACCCAGGGGCACTGGGAGCCCAAATCCCAGAGATTCACACCCTGTATCCCTGGATTTCCTTCCCCTCCCCACACCAGTGGCCCTTGGCACCTCCATTCCAGGAATTCCCATTCTTTGTGCTCCTTTGGAAGATGGTCCCAGACAGATCCTGGAGCAGTTTGCAAACGTGACTTGGGCCCTGGCAGAATCCCGGAGTGCAGGGACTGTAATTATGTCTTTAATTACATTAATTCTGCTCAGGGTGGGGAGTAATTAGTGGGAATCCATTCCACAACTAAAACAAACCCATGGTGATGATTGTACCTTTAGCACCTGGAATTGCCTTCCCTGATGGATGGGGATGGATGGAATAGATGGGAAAGGGAAAAAGCAGCAGGCAGGGAAAAAACCACAGGCAAGTCCTGCTAAAAATCCCTCCTCTTCCTGCAGCTGGATGCTCCTCTCCCAAACGCTCCCATCCCTCAATTCCCAAACACTCCCATCCCTCCTCTCCACAAAAATCCCTGCACAAGGAAAGGGGTTTGGTCTGGGCTCCAACCCAGGACAAAACTGGGAGAAGCTCCTGGGGGAAGTGGCCAAACTCAGCTGAATCCTTGTCCCATGGAGCTGATGTTTTCCTGTCCTGCCAGAAATAAAAGCTCCCATGTTCACTGGGCAGGGTTGGGAAGTTGGATTCATGGATCCTCATGGATCCCTTCCAGCTCCAGACATTGGTGAGTCCAGGAGAGTTCTCACCCCAAAACCTCGCCCAGATGTTGGCAAAACCACCAGTGGTGCAGAATTCCAACAGCTGCCTGCACCTGGATCTGCACCTGCACTTGCACCCGCCTCCAGGGGCAGCAGGATGCAGCTGTGGGATGCAAAGGAGCCCAGCCCAGCCCTGTTCTTCCCAAATTCTGTGGGATTTGCGATCCTGACTCCCTGCACAGCCCAAGCACATCTGTCCTGCTCCAGGCCAGCAGGGCCAGGTTCTCCTTCTGCTGCTGGGACATTCCAAATCTGGAGTGAACAGAGCCTCCCAGGAAGCCACTCAGCCTTGCAAGGACGTGGAGCTGCTTGGAGCAGCTTCCAGAGGAGGCCACGGAGCTGCTCCGAGGGCTGGAGCCCCTCTGGAGCCAGGCTGGGAGAGCTGGGGGTGCTCACCTGGAGAGAAGAAGCTCCAGGGAGAGCTCAGAGCCCCTTGCAGGGCCTAAAGGGGCTCCAGGAGAGCTGGAGAGGGACTGGGTACAAGGGATGGAGGCACAGGACACAGGGAATGGCTTCCCACTGCCAGAGGGCAGGGATGGATGGGAGATTGGGAAGGAATTGTTCCCTGTGAGGGTGGGGAGGGCCTGGAATAGAATTCCCAGAGAAGCTGCGGCTGCCCCTGGATCCCTGGAATTGTTCAGGACTTGGATGGTGGGAGGTGGTGGAGGTGTCCCTGCCCACGGCAGGGCTGGCACTGGAAGCACCCAGAGGCCCAGACCCTGCTGCTGCCCAGCTTTCCTTGCTCCTTTGATTCTTTGGGATCCCCTCCGCTCTCCAGAGCCGAGTAGCTCTGGCAGGGAAGGGCAGCTCTGGAATCCCTGGGCTTTGTCCTTCTCCTCCCACAGCTCCTGGCCCCTCTCAGCATCCAGCAGCTCAGGACCAAACTCATCTCTGTTTTCCTTCCCCAGCCCAAGCAAAGTCCAAATCCCCTCAACGCCCAATTCTGTAGGAGAACCGGAGTCTCCACCCTCAGTGCAGGGCCCAGCCAATCCCAAACCCACAGAAATCACCCCAAAACCTTCAGCCCCTCTCTCACAGCGAGCAGCGCTCGGGGCAGCCCTGATTCCTCCTTGGATTCTGCCCCCAGGAACCCAGAACCAGCAGGGTTCCCTCGGGATGCTGCAGGCAGGAGGGGGAACACAGCCCTGGCTCCACAGTGATCCCAACTGGGCCCAGGGAGTTCCCAAAAGTGGCACTGGGACAACCTGGGAGCACATTTAAGGCTTCAGCCCCACATCAGCACCACTGAACAGCACCCACAGCCCTTCAAAGGCAACACCACCCCCAAGCCAGAACTCTGTTTGGAAGTGAAGCCAAAAATAAAGAATTGAAATAAAATTATGAGAGAATAAAGGTGGAAAAGGGCATCGGATAAAACAGTTTGTGGTTGAGTGAGGAAAATCCCCAAACAATCAATCCCCCATCCTGAAATTCCTGTGCAATTAATTGTGGTGGTGGTAATTAAGGTGCTTGCAGCCATTCCAAGCTCTGGGCTTTCCAAGCTGCTGGCACAGAATTCCTGTCTGCCCTCACACCACACCGAGGCTGAAATATCCCATTAATTCCGTGGGATAAGGCTCAGCCTCACCCTGGACACGGGGGAGTCTCTGCTGAGGAAACAGCACAAAATCACAGCCCCCACCTGAGGGATATTTCAGGAATATTCCTCAGATTTTCAGGCAAATATTCAGGAATAATTTTAAAAAGCAGCATTGAGGTCTCCGTGCAGCTGCCACCCCATAAAGCCCCTGCTCTGGTAATAAATAAAATTATTTAACCAAAAATAACAGAGCAAATCAAACCACGAGCAAGTGCTGACTGCAGAGCCTTTGGAACATCCCAGAAACCCAAGGATTTCCCCAAGGATGGGCACCAAACCCTGCCACAGCCCCCGTGTCCCCTCAGCTCAGGGCAGAGCCGCAGAGGACAATTTTATCTGGGAAGTTCTTAAATCAGTAACCCTAAAGCCCACCCCATGAACAGACCCCAAGACGTTGAAGCCATTAATGAATTTCTCAGGATGAAAAATCATAGGAAGGAAGAAATCAATGAGCACAGGACAGGGCAACCAAGATAAATATTTGAGAGACAAAGAGCTCAGAGGAATAAATCAACCCCAAATCCAGGGAATGCAGAGCAGAGCAACATCCACTTAATCCTGAGCCTCAGCTCCTCCCAGACAGGGCCATTCCAGGGAAAGCAGATCCTTCATCGCTGAACTGCCCAGTCCTGGCAGCTGGATTTGGAATTTGGGAGAAGTTTGGAAGGACAGGAGCTGCTGGATGGTTCCTTCCCTTGGAATCAGCACGTGGGCATTTGGGAAGGTTGGATTTGTCCAGCTCTGAGCATTTCTGGATGGTTTTGCCCCTGGATCCCTGGAAGTGCCCCAGGCCAGGCTGGATGGGGTTTGGAGCACCCTGGGATGGTGGGAGGTGTCTCTGCCCATGGAACTGGGCTTTGAGGTCCCTCCCCACCCAAACCATTCCAGGATTCCTGGATAACCATCCCAACAGCCCAGCTTTAGGTCCAGCCTAAAATAACTAAAGCCACACATTGACTGGGGGCAGGAGACTCCACCTGATCCATCAAAAAACCCTCACTCATCCCTCTGGAAAACATGGACAGGGACAACCAACCCCTCCTGGAGCAGGCGAGGAGATAATCCAGACCTGAGCCCTCCTAAATGGGATAAATCCAACTGGATCATCCCAGCCCTGCACCCTGAGCTCCACAGATCAGTGCAATCCCATATTTCTGTTTATTAAGGAATAAAAGCAACACTTCCCACACATGTTGGGATTGCTGGGCTCGTTCTCAGAGTCCCTTTCCTTTTCCACATCATCCACGAAACCCAACTCCTGCTGGGCCTCAGGGTCTAAGGGGCTGAAAGGAGCAGGAATCTCCTTTGGAAAATGGGCTGAAAGGAGCTGGAATCCCTTGGAGGAGCTGCAGGAACAGAGCTGGAAGGAGTCAAGAGCGCAGCTCCTCCCCAGCTCCTCTGCTCTGCTCCACATCTCAGCCAGGACTTTGAGCCACCTCTGGTTTGGGCTATCGGGGCTTTACCCAGGAAACCTCACCTCTCCCTGGTCTTCTGGCACAGAAAATGCTCTTGGAGCACCCAAGCGGGGCTAAAACCTGCAAAATTCTCTTTACACCCCCTTTTATTCCATTTGCATTTCTTTTTCCACACATCCTGCCTCGTATCCGTGCCCAGCTCGATCCACTCGATTTTCCTGCCTCTCCTTGGGGCTCTCCCTCCCAGTTCAGGAGGAGAAGCAGAACCTCCAAGTACCCCAGAGCCCAGGGGCTGCCCGGGATGTGGCACCTCCACCCTAAGGGCACATCCAGGGTGGGAAGTGCCCATCTGGAGCTCTCTGCATACTCCAGACCCCGGGAAGTTGTTCCCAGCACCTCCTCGAGCAACACCTCTCTTTACCAGGTGGAACAGCTCCTCAGCCTCCACTCAAGGACAACACAGAGGTCACGCCTTTCTCTTTTTGCCTTCAGCCAGACAAGAGGAGGAATGTGCTGTGACACAGGGAGGTGGCCCCAGCCCC
Organism: Orthonyx spaldingii; assembly: GCA_013397795.1. NCBI lineage: Eukaryota > Metazoa > Chordata > Aves > Passeriformes > Orthonychidae > Orthonyx > Orthonyx spaldingii. The sequence goes on along the minus strand of VZTJ01003403.1, from coordinate 136,427 downwards.
CCTCACCCACTGCAGGCAGAGCCTGGGGCAGGGAAAGCAGATCCAGCAGGTTCCTGGCACTGCCATTCCCCTCTCCCTCCCCCCAGAGCCACAGAACCTTTGGGATGGGAAGGATATTTTCCCTATTTCCTCAGCTGAGCAATTCCCTTAGTGCTGCGAGCTCCCAGGGAGAACCTCAGGGATCACATCCCGCAGTTCCCTCCCTCCCAGCTTCGGGAGCAGCTTCTGGGACCTTTCCAGGTCCTCAGCCCCCTGCGGTGGCTCCAGCAGCAGCTGCAGGGCCGGGAATGCCCAATTCCAGCCCGGAGTAACTCCCGCAGCACTCCCAGAGCCGCCCTGGCCGCGGGCAACCAGAGCAGCGCTCCAGGATTTATCCTTCCAGGGACAACGGGAAGCTCTGCCGGGTTTGCCACACCCTGGAAGAAGCCGGGGTCCAGGAAAAGCTGCACTCAGCCTCGCCTGGCACCAGCCAAACACCATCAGATCCCACCCGGGCATCTGGGAGGGGGACGCAGCTTTTCCCCACCGCCCACTGCCCGTTCCTGCTGCAATTCCCAAATTTCCTCGTGCGACGGCACCGCTCTGTCCTGCTGGAAAGGGCCTGTCTCGATACCCCCTTTTATTTACGATTTTCCCTTCACTTGTGCCGCTCCCGTTTGCAGCAGCAGCTGCTGCCGGCACAGCTCCCTCACCCCGCAGGGAGTGCCCCCCTGCCTCCGCTCACAGTTTGGCAGCTGACGTGACAAATCCGAAGGGACAATCCCGTTTCATTTCCAGGCTGCAGACGAGGCAGAGCCGGGAATTCGGCTCCTGCCGGTGCATGCAGCTCCCGCACGGAGTTTGGTGTCTCCCCACAGACCCGGCCCCGCTCTCTGCGGGACGTTCAGCCGCAGCCGCCGCTCCCGGTACCTGCGGGGACCACGGAACATTCCAGCGCCGACACCCAGCCGCGCTCAGGGCAGCACCGCGGCTCCCGCACGGGGGTTGGCTCCAGCTCTCCCTCCGCATCTCCTCTCAGCACATCGCAACAATCCCACCGGGATCTTCCCAAGCAGGGATCCCACTCCCGGCGGTTTGTAAAGCCCTGCCCTGAGTTTTGGGGTTGGTGCCGAACCCCGCGGGTTCATCAGGGCTCGAACGCCCTCTGGGTCGGCTCCGGTCAGCAAAGCTTCGCGTCCCGAAGCGCCCCAGGCTGCACAGCCCGCACAGCCCCCAGGTGCGGCTCCAGGGACTCCCGGGAATGCTCCGGGAGCCGAAGGAGCCGGACACAGCAGGGATGGGCAGGGCTGGGCCGGCCCCGCGCTGCAGCCACAGCGCACCTGGGGGGCCCGGCTGGGACAGGGGACAAATCCAGGCGCGACTGCGCTGGGAGCAACCGGGAACGTGGGACACGAGCGGCGGGGACTGTGCAACATTAATTTAATTATTTCTAATTAAAACCCAAGGCAACAGCCAGCCCCTGCCACGCCAGAGAGAGTCACCCTTAGAGCAGAGAGCATCACCTCGGGCCGGCGGAGACACCCGAGAGAGGGAAATGCTCCGTGGGCAGCGACCGCGGGCAGCTCCCGAAGGGCTCCCGGGCCTGGGGGGCCCTGCCCGGTCACGCGGGACCCGCCGGACCCTCCGTGACCCCGGAGCGTTCCGGGCACCGTGGGGAAACGCGCAGCGAGCGGTAGCGGGGCCGGGACCGGAGCGGGGGAGACGGACCGGGACCGACACGAACCGCGGGTCCCCGGGTCGACAGGAGCTGGGGATCCCTTTAACGACCCGAACCGGGAACACGGACCAGAACCGACACGAGCCAGGAGTCCCCCGAATCGACACGAACCGAGAAACGGACCGGGACCAACACGAACCGGGCGTCCCTCGGACCGACACGGACCCGGTACACAGACCAGAAGCGACACGAGCCGGGGGTCCCCGGGCAGGGCCGCGGGCAGCCGGGGCTCCCGGGCGCACTCACCGCGGAGAAGTTGTGCGGGCCGCAGAGCTCGCCGCGGTACTTGCAGGACAGCAGCATGTCCTCCAGCTGGTGGCCCAGGCGGTCCATGAAGTCGGCGCTGATGCCCTCGTAGTGGCGGGGCGGCAGAAAGAGGCGGAAATCGGCCAGTTTGGCGAACCAGCGCAGCCGCGCCTCGTCGGCGCGCAGGAGCTCGGTGAGCAGCGGCCGGGCCGTGCGGTTGGGCAGCAGCAGCCCCAGCCAGTGCCCCGCGTAGTACAGGTCACCCTTGGAGAGGCGCGGGAAGCGCAGCGGGTTGTTGTTGCACAGCGTGACGGCGGGGAAGGGCAGCTGGCGGCTCCACTCGGTGCGCACGCGGGTGTGCGACGGGAAGGCGAGCCAGTGCAGCAGGCGGTCGGAGGACCAGGCCAGCAGCAGCCCCAG
>VZTJ01003403.1:32775-133084 GCA_013397795.1 Orthonyx spaldingii | reverse complement strand
TGCGGCCGCTGCGCTCGGGAGAGCGGGGATGGCTTCGAGGGGTTCGGGGTTCTCTGTTCTCCGTGCCGAGGCTGCTCCGCTCCCGTGGAACGAGTGGGAAAGGGACAAACGCGTTCATGGAAGCGTCGCGCTCGCCCCTCGCTGCCCCTCACCCGGAGCCTGCCGAGCCCTTTGGGTCCGGGGGCTCCTCCTGGCTCGCATCGGACACCCAAAAAGCCCCTTTCCCCCAACACCCTGCGCGACGGGAAAAGCTCGCGATGTGGATTGGCACCTGCTCGGGATTGCTGAGCTCGGGTCTCTGCAAGCGGCAGCCGTTACCTTCATTTTGCTTTCAAACAGTACCGAGAAACATCCCTTTAATTGTGTCCAATTAAGCTGTGAGTGCCGCTAACTGCTCGGAATCCACTCTGATTTTTTTTTTTCCCTCGGAATTAATTTTCCCTGTGCATTTGGAGTCGTATATTTTTACCCAATAGATGGAGTCGTTACAGCCTGGTTCTCTCCAGCCTCTCCCCGAGAGTCGCTTTTTTACTGTGGCAAAGCCGCGAACGTGCAGCAACCCCCGGCTCGGGGGAAGCCGGCCCCAAATCCCACTCCTTGTCCTGGAAGCACGGGGGAAATGGGACTGAGGGGCTGAGCTGGTGCCCTGCAGGGCTGGGGGCGGTGGCAGCAGCACAAACACTGCGTGGGCTCGGCTCGGTGCCCTCAGATAACTCGAGTGGTTTTTCCAGAGCTCGTGTCCATGCTCGGGAATATTTTCTCATTTTTTTAGCACCGCTCACAAGCAGCGAATCCTTCCCAAGCCCCCAGCATTGGCCGTTACCTTTCCTAACCGAGCGGGGAGGCCCAGCCGTTCCCGTGTCCATTCCAGGGGGATCTCTGACAGCTCCAGGGAGCTTCTCCTGCCGTTTCCCAGCGCATCCCGGCTCCTTTTTCCCTCCCGCCTGTTGAAAGCTGTGGGAGTTTTTCCCCTTGGCTCCCTCTCAGGATAATCAACATCCCAAGCACTTCCCCACCACGCGGGCTGGGGCTGTTTTATCCATGATTTATTGCCACAAACCCAAGGAAATAAAAGGTGCCCGACCATAAACACCCTCCCAAATTCCCTCCCTCTCCAAGCTCATCCCAGCCGGACCGGGTTCCCTGGCAGTGCCTGGCTGGGAGAGCCCAGCCCAGCCTCGGGCTGTGGTCGCTCTCTTGGTTTCAGCTCTTCCCCTTCTCCAAAAGGTTTTCACTCTTTTTTTGGGGGGCAGGGGCAGCCTGGCAAAGGGGGCTTGTGAAGGAAAGAGCAGCAGGTTTGCACGGGAAGCTGATTTTTCCTTAAATCCACTCCAAATGATCCACTCAAATCTCCCGATTTATTAGAGGGAAGCAACGTTTCTTAATTAGCTGGCAACGACTGATGGCAGAGGGCAATGGAGTGGCCAAGGCCACCTGGAGCTAGAACCGCAAAGGTTCCCCATGAAAACATTTTCCAAAGCCAAACCAAACCTGACCGTGACATTCCAAGGTGTCTCCTGGATGGACCTCTCCCCCCGCCTTTGGAAGTTCTCTCCCTGTTTTCAGTGATTTGGGAAAGCAGCTCATTCCCTGCACCAGAGCCCTGGGTGATTCCTTATGCAGCCAGAGCAGCTTAAAAGCTGATTGGACCTAATTAAGTCAAATAAGAAATAATAGAGCTGATCAATAAATGTTGTTAATTAACCAACAGGTCACTTGAAAATTATCCCTTGGGCTGGGTGAGTTTCATCCTTCTGGTGGAGAATGGATCTGGGACTCCGTATTTTGGAATACTTGAGAAATTCAGTGAATTATTGTGGGGGAATTCTGCCATTCCCCCCCCCGCCCCCCCCAAACATCCCCTGTGTGCCCCTGAAAGGTGACAGGAGGACAAATACTCAGAAGTTGTTCCAACCAAAAGCTTCACCTTCTTTTGAAACTTCATTTTCGCCTCAAACATCAACTCAGGTGAAGACAAAAAGGATTAAAGAAAAGCTTGAAACCCCCTGGAAAGGAAATCACAAAACTTTGTTCTGCTGGAAATAATAATAATAATTTTATATAATATATATACTAATAAGTAATAATAATTACTATTATTATTGTTATTATTATTATTATTATTATTTATCCTGGGAGGGAGCAAGAGGAGGGAGGATCCAACCCCAGCTCTCTCCAGACTCAGAGGGTGACTGGAACCCCCCCTTCCCTGGCCACACTCCCCACCTGTGTCCATTGGAGCATCCTGGGGGATTTTTGGGATTTATTCCATTGCTCTCCCAATCAGTTCCTGCTGGGGGAGTGGGCAGCAGATCCATCCCTGTTTGGTGCCCCTGGGATTGGCCCAGGCCATGGAGCAGCCCTGGGACATCGTCTGCTCTGCTGAGCTTTGGGGGCCAAAAGCAGGGGAGGGATTTCAGGGATGGGATCAAATAGGGCAGGATGGGGCTTGGATTTTGGGAAAGAATTCCTCCCTGGGAGGGTGGGCAGGGGCTGGGATGGAATTCCCAGAGGAGCTGTGGCTGCCCCTAGATCCCTGGCAGTGCCCAAGGGCAGGACTTGGAGCTCCCTAGAACAGTGGGAGGTGTCCCTGAGGTGGCACTGGAGGGGCTTTGAGGTCCCTTCCCACCCCAACCATTCCAGGATCAACTTCCAGCGTTGCTTTCTGTGCTGCCGGAGCCCTGGGATACAAAGGTGGGGATTTGGGGCTCTCAGGAGCTCGAACCAAGGGGCACAAGGGGCAGACTCTGAAAGGCCTCGTGTGCCCAGGCGGGAGGCTCCGGTCCCTGGGGCTGGGAATGGGATCCTGTTCCAGCATGGGAACAACCCCGGGGCAGGACAGAGCCTGGCACCGCTGGGCACAGCTGGGCACAGCTGGATGTGCCCAACCTGCAGAGCCCTGCCTGAGCTGGGCCAGGCTTTGGGACTCGAGGAGCCCCTGGGGACACACACAGCCCCCTAAGGATGGGTGTGACCCCACAGCCCAGGGGGTCGCGGCAGAACGAGCCAAGAACATTCTCTGCAACCCCCAAACCTTCCCGAAGAACTCCCTGCTCTGCCCAAGCCCTGCAGAAACAATTCCTGCTGGAGCCACCGCAGTACCAGAAAGCCACAGAACACTGGAAATTGGGGTTTGCATGGAAGCCACACTCGGCCCCAATTCCAGCCCTGCTGCCTCCGATGCCAGAAGAGGTGACAACCCCACCCAGAGCGACCCCAGGGCAGCAGAGCTTTGGGGAACCCCAAAAACATCCAAAGGGGCGGGGGAGTTTGCCTTGGGTTTGTTTCATTTTCTGTGCAAATAAATGAAATAAATTCTGGGGCTTCCAGCTGGGAAATTCTCCCAAGGAATTGAGGATTCTTGGAGCAGAACCCTCCCTGCACTTCCAGCTGTAAAAGGGAATTTTGGGGCTGCTGTGGTTTGGGGCGGTTTGTTTGGAGTGTAGGGAGGTGAAATTTTCCATCCATACCAAAATACTGGGAGTACATAAATAATGCCAGGATTTCTGGGTCTGCTGCTTCACCCTGGAGGAGTAAAAACATTTGGATTTCACAACCCTGCTCCAAAATGAAACAGGGAAACTTTGGATATCCCATTTCCAGGGCCTCGTGTGTGTTTAAAGGAAAAAACATGGGAGAGATCAAACAAATGCCCAAGTGAGCCGAGATGTTGCTGCTCCTTTGGGAATTGCACTGGGAATCCCAGCGTGGGGATAGCAAACAAAGTGGGATTTTCCAGGCTTGCACAAAAGGATTAATTGGGAAGATTTCGGGAGGAGCCAGATTCTGGCTGGGCTGGGGACCCTGCCCATCCCTGCACATCCCAAAGCATTTAATCCTTCTTCATCCTGGGTTTTGGAGAGGACACGTGGCTGATCCAGGGGCTTAATTTGGGAATGAGCTGTGGATTTAAGGCCCCGTTCTGTGCCACACATGGCAGGGCTGTCACATGGCCTCTAATTAGCAGGGTCTGGTTTAATTGGCATTTCCTGGCAGAGCCGTTATTCCTGGCCTTCCTTAAAGGAATAAAATGCTAATCCATAAATTAATGTGTTTATAGAGACAGATATTTAAATATCTCATTTTTTTCCTTCTGCAGGTAGAGAAGAGGAAGGATTTGGGTCTGTTTTAAACTCTCAGCTGGCATCATCCCAATTATCTCCTTTTTTCCCCCATTTTCCATTTCACTACCAAAGAAAAGAGGGGAGGAAGTGAAACAAATGAAGAAACTCCTGCATTTGGAAAGGATGGATTTGAACAGGAATTCTTTGGAGCAAATTAAACAGCGAAGTTCTCGTGGCCTCTTCAGATTAGATTCCTTTGGTGCCATCAGGAATGGGGCATCCTGGACCTGCCAATTCCCTGGGGTTGGGCACAGCCCAGCTCCTGCTCCAAGGCTCTCCACAGATTTTTGGCCCCAGGGCTGGCCAGGAGCCTCCTCCCCATCCCTGGGGGGCCCCAAAACTATATCCAGGGGATATAAAATGTCATGGAATGGGTTGGGTTGGGAGGGACCTTAAAGCTCATCCGGATGGCAGGGACAGCTCCCACTGTCCCAGGCTGCTCCAAGCCCCGTCCAGCCTGGCCTTGGTCACTGCCAGGGATCCAGGGGCAGCCACAGCTTCTCTGGGAATCCCATCCCAGCTCCTCCCCACCCTCCCAGGGAACAATTCCTTCCCAATATCCCACCTAACCCTGCCCTCCAGCAGTGGGATCCATTCCCTGTGCCACTGAAGGGACAGGGCTGGGTGAGGTGCTGAGTGCCCAATCCCTGAGATTTTTGGGGCATTCTCCCCATTCCTGGCCCTGCCGGGGTCATCCTGGATCCAGGCAGCCCAAGGGGAAGCATAGCCAGGAGAAAAGGGAAAAGAACAGCTTTAAACGGAGCCCCGAATATGCAGGGAAGGGGAGATCCATGGGACACATCCAGAGGCTGGGAAACGATTCCATCTTTAGGAGGACCAAGAAGGTTTGAGTATTGAATATTGAGTATCAAATATTGAATATTTTCCATTTTCTGCCTCTCAGAATCCCACACAATTATTCCAATTTTTTTCCCTGAACCTCTGAACTTCAGAGCCCTGGGGCTTCTCTGTTCCCGTTTATTTTCCTTTTCCTTTTTCCTCACTTCCTGAAGGGTTGGAATTTGCTGGGAGCTCCTGGCTGGGGGAGCCCCTGGTCTGGCTGCTGAGGGGCTGCAGGGAGGGAGCGGCAGCGATGCTGCTCCTGCTTCCCTCGGGAGTTCACTCCTGCTCCAAGGCTTCTCCTGCTCCGTGTGTGGCACCCCTGGGGGTGCCCTGCCTTAATGAAAAAGGAATCTCGATAAGGAAAAACCTCCTGAGCTCATTTTGCTGTACAAACCTGGGGCAGTCAGAGCTTTGGTCCCGAGATGTGGATGGGAACTGATCCATATAGGGTCACCTTTATATGGGATTGGGCACCTCCTATACCTTTCTAGGGATTTGGGCATCACCTTCATTTAGGATTAGGCATCACCTGCAGCTTCCTTTGGGATTTAGGAACCCCCTAAGTCTTCATTTAGGATTAGATAGGACCCACACCTTTCCTTAGGATCAGGCATCACCTCTGGGATGTGGCAGTGGGAAATGTGGGAGGGAGTTCCCAGCCTCCCCGCCCTGGGGGATAATTCTGGATACTCCATGGAATAAGCCTGGAGTGGGCTGAGACTCCTCTGTACCTGCCCTGACCCCAAACCTCACATTCCCAAGAGGAACAACACCTGGAAAATAAGAGCCTGGAGCTTCCCAGGGGCTGGGCCCAGCACAGGAGCCCGTGGGACACCTGGGAGGGTCCTGCTGAATATTCCATGTCCCTTCCTGTGCCTGGAGAGACAATTCCCTGCTAATTCCCCTCTTTCCAACCCCTTTTCTCTCACGTTAAATTCACTGGACCTGGCAAATCCAGAGGAAAACTGCTCCGTGTTTGGATGCTGGAGAGGATGGAAAACTCTCTCTCCCAGGGAGTTTGCCTTCCAAACCAAGTTCAGGGAGCAATTCCTTAAATTAAGATTTATTCCTCATATTTCCAAGGAATTTGAAGGCTCTCCTGGCAGCTAGGTGGCAAGAAGGGAAAAAGCCCTTTCTCCTCAAACCTGCTGCTGTTTCAGATCTGCCACATCCCTGGTTTTTGTGGCAGCAGGAGGGAAGTGGGGAAATGAGGTTTCAAATCCTGAAGGATAAAAGGGAACGGTCACCTCCACATCAGCCTCTGATCCCACAGCACTAGGACCATGTTTGCAAATTCCTTTATTCCCTGAATCTGCTGGAAAACAAATACGGAACCCCCTGGGCCAGTGTGAGTCTCCCCATGAAGGTTTGGGCTGGAATTCTTGGGATTAAACAGCTCTCGAGTGGTCCCTGGATCAGCCCCTGCAGCTGCCACTGAAATCTCCCCATTCCCAAATCCATTTGTTCCTGGGATTTGTGGCACAAGAATTGCAGGGAAATTTGCTGCTGCAAAAATTCCCATTTAGGGTTTGGAGTAATTTTCTCTATGTGGGGAGTCATGGAATGGTTTGGGTTGGGAGGGACCTCAAACCCACCCTGTTCCAAGGCCAGGGACACCTCCCACTGTCCCAGGGTGCTCCCAGCCCTGTCCTTGGCCTGGGACACTGCCAGGGATGGAGATGATTCCAGAGGTGATAGCAGGGAGGGCACCTGGAGCTGGGGGCTCTGGGGACAGGAGAGGTTTGGGAAGGTCCCTGTGTCACATTCCCATTGTGGCTCATCCCCGCTCCCGCTCCGGAGGCTCCAGCCGAGCGCAGGGGTCACCTTGGAGGAAATCAATAAATGCAATTATTGTAAAAATCGCTGGAGCACCTGAGGGATGGGGCTGGAAGCACAAACAGCTCTGACCTGACCCTGCTCCCTGGGAAGGCTTGGGGGACTCCCAGACTTTGCAGAAATCCGGGAGAAGTCAGTGCTCCTTCCTTTCTGCACGTGGCAGAACCTCCCCCTCTCCATCAAAAAAAGCTTCAATTCCTGTCAAAAATCTCTGCAAAGGATCAAATCTGACAGCCCAAAGCTGCTCCAGTTCCGTGCAGATTCTGTGGGAACACTGCCAGCGATTCCAGCGATCCCAGCACAGGCTCATTCCGGCAATTCCCAGCGTGGAAATCCCAGGTGGCTGCAGACTCTCCACACCCCAGCGACTGCTGCGGGAGCATTTGGGAATTTTTACTTCCTTCCTGCAGATTCCCAGGATTAGAGGCCACGGGGTGGGTGCTGAAGGTCTGTCCTGCTGATATCCCCGTTATCCTTGGCACAGGGAGCATCCATAGGGATCCGGGGAAGTGGGACAGGCTGGAGGCAGAGGCAGGTGAGTGCCACCTATGGAGCTGCCAAACTGAAAGGATCCAAAGAATTTTCCTTTGGCAGTCTAATGGTGACAGCAGTTGTGTGGGAAGATTAATGGAGAAAAGGTTGGATAAAATAGAAGCTCCATCCCAAAGTTTTTCAGCTGCTTTTTCGCAGTTACATAACTGTAAATGACATTGATCTTTACAAAAAACCCACAAACAACGCCGGGAAATTTGGAATGTTTCGGGCTGGATTCTGCTCCTGCTGCCAGAGGAGGAAATTTGGGGTTTTCTTGGATTTCAGGGCAGTTTCAGGCTGTTTTTTCAGGCATGAGAAGCAGGATTTGGCTCTCAATAGCCTTGGAATGCCACTGGAGCTGTGCAGGGAGGAGAGAAGGGCTAAGCTGGCACAGCCAGGGAATTGTCCAGGTTTGTATCCAAACAAAATTCCCTGTCCAGGCTGTTCCTTGGTAATCAGCATCAGCATGGATCGGGATTGTGCCTGGAGTGGACTCCGAGGGCTTTTCCTGAACGATTCCATGACCTTCCAGGTGCCCCTGCAGTTCCTGAGGAGCTTTGGGCATTCCTGGCTCCCATCCCATGGCTCCAGGGCCAAGGTTAAAACCATGGATGGGTTTTTAGTGGGAACAGTGAGACTTGGTCCAAGGTTGGACTCGGTGACCTTGGAGGTCTTTTCCAGCCTCAGTGATCCTGGGATGGCCCCTGGAGGAGCAGCAGGAGATTCCCCTTCCCAGCTCACCCAGCCTGGGGGGAGTCGGGATCAGCCCCAGCCCCCCTGGGTTCACAGGGCTCTGCTCAGGCCCTGCCGGACCTGGGACACAGGGAAAGGACACTGGGAAAGATGGGAAATGACGCTCAGCGTGCCTCAGTTTCCCTGGACCCCAGCAGGATTCCAGGCCCGGGCTGGGCCAGCATCCCAGCCCTGGCTCAGGTTGGTCCCGGCCTCTCTCCTGGCCAGGATCCAGCCCCTGGAAGCTGCTCCCTCCCCCATTCCAGCCTTCAGGACTTTTTCATGGAATCCTGGAGTAGTTTGGGTGAAAGGAAAGTTAAATCCCATTCAGAGCCCCCCCTGCCATGGCAGGGACATCTCCCACTGTCCCAGAGTGCTCCAGCCCTGTCCAGCCTGGCTGGGACATTCCAGGAATCCAGGGGCAGCCATGGAATAACCCTTCCCACCCCCCAGGGAAGATTTCCTTCCCAATATCCCATTGAAATTGACCCTTTTTTACCCTTTAATGCTTCCCTATATTCTCCAGCCTTTGGCTCCTCTGATGGCTGACCAGGAATTTTGTTTATTATTCGAAATTCCTTTTCCTTTAATGGAATCCCATGGGAAGGCAAAAGGTAGGGAGCTCTTACATGGAAAAGCCCTGGAGGAAGGAAACTGCAGCAGGAAAAGGTTCCTCCTCCTAGGAGGGATGTTTGGGCTGGCTCTGCCCTGGCACAAAGATCTTGTCAGGATTTGTTTTCCTGAAGAGACATTCCCTGAAGGAATATCCGGAGTGTTTCTGGGAGTGTTTGAATCCATCCTCTTCCCCCTCCAAGGTGCTGCAGGTGTGAAAGGCACAGGGATGGCATTTCCTGGTCTTTTTCTTTCCTCTCTGTATTTCCCATCAAATCTTGGATACATTTATATTCAGAATTCCTCTCTCCCCCTCTCTCCTCCTTTTCCAGCCCTTGGATGTGGCTGGATGAGCACATGAAGCTTCCCTGAGCCATGGGTAATGGGCTGGATGATTCTCCACGATTCTCTCCAAGATTTTTTTCCCTTCCCAAGGCTATTTGCTCTCTGGAGTTGATATTTTAAAACAATTTCCCTGCAGGTGTAAAAGCTCCCTGGAGAATTGGGAAAGCTTGACTGGAAATGCTCCCATCAAACCCCTCCTGATCCCTGCCCCCACCTTTTGGGCAGTTACCTCCTTCAGGAATTTGAGGGTTTTAGCAACTTCTCCGTGGTTTTTTAAATTTAGTCCTTAATTTTGGGAACAAGATGCTCCAAGGAAGAATTTGCTCCCATGCCCAGGTCCCAGCTATAAAATCTGGGAATGAAGGATTTGCTCCTGTGTTCCTGTACAGCTGTAAAATCTGGGAATGAACAGTTCCCATCTTCCTTCTTCTCTTTGTCACCATCAATTCCCTGGTGCCAGGAGCTGATGGGAGTCAGGAGGCTCCAGATAAGTGGGAATTAGAGCTGGGAATCTGCCAGGTCATGGATAAACCTCCCAAACTCCCCCTCACTCCCTCCACAGGAAGCAGGACCGTTTATTTTCCCTATGGCTACTCCTAAATATCTGTGAGCATCTCCTGCCTTCCCATTTATCCCTTGGCAATGGGGACAGCGTGGGTTCCTCACAGCTCTGGGATGGATGGAAAGGGACTGGGATGAGGCATTTCCACATGGACACTAAAAACCCCTCAGTCCTTCCTCCCAGAGACTGTTTTCCATGACAGTGGAGTTCCTTTTCTCACTGACATCCCATTTGTGCACTGATTCCCCAGGGAGTTGTTCCCAGAATAAGTGCACAGGAAAAATAATCAGGAATTCCAATTTATTTCCCTCTGCTTTTCCAGATGCAGTAATGTGGGGGATGATTGGGAACACCTGATGCTGACCTTGGAAATGGAAGGAAGAATTCCAAATATTGACCTTTGAGCCAAGCTGAGGGAAAGGTGGCACGGAAAGCTTTTCTGGGACAGCTGGAATTGTTCTCCACAAGGGCTTGTGCAGCTTTGGGGCTGGAAATCAGTGCTGGGAAGTCACCGAGTCCTCAGGGTTACAAATCATGGAATCCCAGCCTGGTTGGGGTGGGAAGGGGCCCTGAGGATCCAGTGCCACTCCTGCCGTGGCAAGGACACCTCCCGCTGTCCAGCCTGGCCTGGGACATTCCAGGGATCCAGAGGCAGCCACAGCTGCTATGGGAATTCCACCCCAGCCCCTCCCCACCCTCACAGGGAGGAATTCCTTCCCAATATCCAACCTAAATCTCCCCTCTTTCAGTCTAAATCCAAATGGAGATTTTTCCATCTGGAACTGCTCTGCCAGGGAACCAAAGCTCTGAAACAGGAGGGGATGATCCCAGTGAACCACAGGGCGGGTGCTTAAATAATTCCAAATTATCCCTGATTTTGGCTGCACAGGGCTTGAGCTTTTCCAGGACTCGTAGGGAAACCCAAATGGGATTCTGAAATGAGGAATTCCCTGTTGAGTCTGGAATCACCGAGGGTAGGGAGAGCAGGCAGGGCAGGCTGGAAATCACTTCCCGTGCTGGGAATGCATCTCCTGCCTTAAACCCACTCCCAGCCTGGAGTGGGATTGTGTCACCTGGGAAGGGCCCCTGTGCTGCTCCAGGTTCTGGGGGTCCCAGGAGCGATCCTGTTGGGATTTGGGAAGAAATTCCTGCCTGTGAGGGCAGGGAGAGGCTGGGATGGAATTCCCAGAGCAGCTGTGGTTGCTCCTCAATTCCTGGAAGTGTCCCAGGCCAGGCTGGACGGGGCTTGGAGCACAGCCTGGGACAGTGGGAGCTGTCCCTGCCATGGCAGGGGTGGGATGGAATGAGCTTTAAGGTCCTTCCCACCCAACCATTCCAGAATTCCCTGATTCTCAGGATGCCTGGCCCTGGCTCTGCAGGGATTGCTGAGGGCCCTGCATGGGCTGGGCTCCCCAGCCCCGATTTCTTGGTTCCCCACGAGGGGAATTCCTAATTCCACCTTGCCTTGCCCACACAGAGCATTTGGGGGAATCCCACATTTGGGGCCTTTTCCAGCCCATCCACAGAGGAGACCCAGCATCTCTGGGGAAGGAGGGGCTGGAATTTGGGATCAGCCCTTGGGAGGCTGCCGGGAGCAGGGAACGTCCCCGAGCCGCTCCGCACAGGACAGAGATCAGTGCCGGGGGATGCCCGCGGACGCTTCCCGGAGCAGCTTTGCTGCTTTGAAGGATCAAAATCCGAGATTCCCGTCGCTTCCAGGCGCTCCTGTTTGCCCGGCGTTTCCCGTGTTTGGACACAGCCCCGCAGCACTCGAGGCAGGGGACACCCGCTGGTGGACAATCCTCGGCTGCGGGGACTCCGCAGCTCAAACACCCTGAACAAAGAGCTCCGAGTGTCCCCAAACACCGCTTTTATCCGAGCCTGCTCCATTTGCATTCAGGCCGCTTCCCGGGGAATCCCTGCCGAGGAACGGGGCTGGATGAGGATTGCCCAGCACTCAGAGGGAAGAGAAGCTGCTCTGGCACGGGGAAATAAAGGGGCGAGATCAAATATGTGAATATTTCATCACTTGAGAGTGCATTTTGAGTGCACCGAGTTACTGAAGCGCCTCCCAGGGTGGCACTGGCACAGACCTGGAGCTGCTTTGGCACTGGGACTGCTGGGGAGGGGTGCAGGGATTGAACCCCTCGGAAAGGCTCCCTGGGATTCCCTCCCTGCCTGGAGCAGCCCAAGCTCCCTGGAAAACGGGGTGAGCCATGGAAGGTGAAATTAGGACTTAATTAAGAGTCTGGCTGGGAGCTGGGTGGGGTTTAAGAGCCACCCCCGGCAGAGTCGGGGACAGGGATGCAGGAGGAAGGAGCACCCGAGGGTTCGGGTTCTGGCTCACTCCAGAGGCAGCAGTGTTTCCCTGCTCTTGGGATGAGCATTTTTAACCTTCCTCCCCATCCCAGAACCCCAGAATGGTCTGGGTTGGAAGGGATGTTTAAAACCTGTCCCATCCTCCCACTGCCATGGGCAGGGACAGCTCCCACTGTCCCAGGCTGCTCCAGGCCCTGTCCAGCCTGGCCTTGAACACTGCCAGGGATCCAGGGGCAGCCACAGCTTCTCTGGGCACCCTGTGCCAGGGCCTCCCCACCCTCACAGGGAACAATTCCTTCCCAGTCTCCCATCCATCCGGGCCCTCTGGCAGTGGGAAGCCATTCCCTGGGTCCTGTCCCTCCATCCCATGGAAATTGTCTCTCTCCATCTTTCCTGTAGGTTCCCTTCATGTCCTGGAAGGTCACAGTTAGGTCATCCCTGGTCTCTTCTCCAGGCTGAACAATCCTGATTCTCTCAGCCTTTTCTGGCAGGAAGAGAAAGGGAAGGTGGCAGCTGAGCAGTTTCTCCCTGGCTGCAGGAATCAGAACCCCAGAGAGGTTTGGGTTTGCAGGAGGAATCCCCACGAACCAGGAACTGGGCAGGGGTGACACGAGGGGCTGTGGGACAGGCAGAGCCCAGACGGAGCTCACTGGGCTCTCAGGTGCCACCTGTGTCCCCAAATTTGTTTGGGGTCAGATTCTCCAGAGCCCAGCAGGGAGAAGGAGCTGGGGGAGGCAGGCAGAGCATCCCTGGGCACCCGTGTGCAGCTCAGCACAGGGAGCAGGCGGGGCCCAGCTGGGGCTTATGGAATCCTGGAATATCCTGAACTGGAAGGGACCCCCAGGATCATCCCAACCCCAGCCCTGCACAGACCCCCAACATTCCCACCCTGTGCATCCCTGGAGCGCTGTCCAAATGATCCTGGAGCTCCGGCAGCCTCGGGGCCGGGACCATTCCCTGGGGAGCCTGGGCAGTGCCCTGCACCTCTGGGGGAAGAGCCTTTCCCTGATCTCCATCCCAAACTGCCCTGGCCCAGCTCCAGCCGTTCCCTGTCCCTGGGTGAGCACTTGGCCACACCTGGAATGAATTCCCCTGGCTCTGGGAAGGTTCTCTGGCAGCAGAAGCAGCCGTGGCCAGAAACACAAAGGGCTGCCCAGCCCTGGTGTGTCCAGAGCTGGCCTGGCCCACCCAGCAAAACCAGTTTGGGTCAAAACTGAACAACAGGGAGGCTCCCAAAGATGAGTTTCTCTCCAAAGCCATCTTTTGTCAGCATGAGCTGTGTTTTTAGGGCAGCTCAGGTTTTCCCAGCCCTCAGGATGTGATGGACTCCAGGGCAAAGAGCGGAGAGGCTCCAGCGAGGCCGTGTGGGCACAGTGGAAACATCCCTGAGGAAAGGCAGTGCCACAGCAACCTCTGCAGAGCAGCCCCAGCCCGGCCCCTCCGTGGAGATCACTTTAATTCAGTGCTCAGTGCTCGAATTCAGCATTTCTGGGCCTTGTTAAAACCAGGATTTACTCCCCATCCTTTGATTCCTGGGGCTGCACGAGGAGAACCGAGTGGGCAGAGCAGAGTCTGCAGGAATTATTTACAGAGAGCAGGAGCTGCTCCCAGACCGAGCAGAGACGGAGTCTGGACTCTCTTGAGGGGCTGGTACCAGGATAACTCCAGGAATAACACCTCGGGATGCAGGAATGGGGATGGGGGAACTGCCTGGAACAGCCGCCACAAACTTCAGATTCACTGAGGGATCACTGAGGAATTCACTGCAAACTGTGAGGAGGGAGTAACAATAACTCAGGATTGACCTTGAAACCTTAAACTCCTTTAAAACTTCAGCTGCCTCCTGGTTTTTCTCTGGACAAGTGAGGGGAGGGATCCAGCCCAGGTACCTGGGAGTGTCTGAGAGCAGCAAACTCCTGAGGGTCAGTCCTTGGAGCAGAATTAAATCATGTAATAATTAATAAATTAATATTATTAATAAACATAAATCCCCCGGGCTGGAGTCTGTGCCAAGAGAGGGATTTGGAGATCTGGGTGTGGAAAGGTGGCCCTGGGACACCCCTGGCAGGACAGGGAGGGACAGGGAGCTCAGGCACAGCTGAAGCTCTGGGCTGGGGGGGAATTTTTTCACCTGATTTTTTACCTGTGGCATCCCAGGGTGCTGACATTTGCTGAAGTTCATCCAAGCTGAGCTATTTTAGATAGAACTGAGCCCAAAACCGAGCTCAGGAGGCAGCTGAGCCCAGCTCCCACCAACCCCACCCCCACATTTTGATAATATTGCTGTGTTTGGTTTCCATTTTGAAATTTCACCTTTTCTTCCCTCCTGAGCAGTCATTGAGTTCATTTATATGAAATAAAACTGATAAAATCCCATCCTTCAGATGGAACTTTCTGCTCTGGAAGTGGGGAATGGGGCACTGAAGCACCTGTGAGCTGCAGAGCTGCCTCCTCTCCCTGCAGCAGCTGCTGGGGAGGGGGAGCTGTCAGCTCCAGCCCTTCCCTGCGAGCCACTTCAGTCAGATAAATGACATTTTTAGTGGAAAAGCTGAATCCAAACATCCTCAGTTGGCAGGGGCTGGAATTTCATTGCCAAATTTCACTTTGACTGTGGAAATTCTGTGTTCCAGGAGGATTTTCCAAGTGGCCAGACCTGCAGGGCCTGGAGCCTTTGGGTTTGGGGGGTCCCTCCCCCCAGGATTTGGGCTGAGGAGCAGAAAAGGGGTGCAGATGTGCAGGGGAGTCGGGCACAGCTGGATGTGGGATCAGGCACTGCTGCGGCTCCCAGGATCCAGCATCTCATCCCAGCCAGCCCCAGGAGAGGAGCTCAGGGGTGGGGTGAGGTGGGGTGGGATGGGATGGGGGCTCTGAAAAGGGGTGGGTGAGTTTAGTTCTGTCTGGATTGACCAAAATCTGACATTATTGGGTAAATCTGGCCACACAAAGCCCCTGGGCTGGGTCTGCTGAGCTAAAATCCAGCAGGGAGCTCAAGGAGCCATCCCAAATCCTGCTCCAGCAGTGCAGGGCTGGGGGCTGGGATTTGCTGATGGTGCCAGGTGGGGCTTGGGGGTGACAGTGACATCCCAGGGGCAGCTCAGAGGCAGGGCCTGGGTGTGGGAGGCTCAGCCCAACTCTCCATCCACCACTCCCAGTCCCAGCCCTGGGCACTGATCTGAGGGGACAGAGCAGGAACTCAGGGATCCCTCCTGGAGAGGAGGAATCGGCTCCTGACACCCCGGACCCCACAGGACCCGCTGGGACCATCCCTGTTGGGCACGTCCCAGGCAGTT
The DNA here is from genome assembly GCA_013397795.1 of Orthonyx spaldingii. Lineage (NCBI taxonomy): Eukaryota > Metazoa > Chordata > Aves > Passeriformes > Orthonychidae > Orthonyx > Orthonyx spaldingii. The sequence continues at coordinate 117,887 of VZTJ01003403.1, read as the reverse complement.
CCTCACTTCCCAGGCACTCAGCACCATCCTGATCCACGGTGATTGATCCCAAATCCTTTTCCCAAGCTCAAGGGCCTCTTTTGGCAACCTTGGAACAGCTTCCCAGAGCAGCTGTGGCTGCCCTTGGATCCTTGGAATTGTCCCAGGCCAGTGGAGCACCCTGGGACAGTGGGAGGTGTCCCTGCCATGGCACTGGGTGGAATTTAAGATCCTCCCAACCCAAACCTTTCCATGTTCCCAAGATTCCAAGGACAGCTGCTGGAAAGGGCCTGGGAAGGAGTGGCAGAGGGATGTGGGAGAAACCCCCCAACTTTTGGGTGGGAGATGGAGACCTGGACGCTCCACCCTGCTCCTCACAAGGCTCTGGAACAGGGAAAGCTCGGCACAGCCCCTTCGTTTCCTTCCCTCTCTCATCATATTCCCAGGAATGTGACTCCAGGCTAGTTTGCTGCTTGTATTCCCAGCAGAATTCCTTGGTGGCAAGAGGAGTGAGTGATGATTTCTGTTCTCTGGGCTTCCCCACTCACAACATCTCCACCTGGACGCTGTTGGATCCTGGATCAGACATTTAGGATGCATTTCTGGATTAACCCCTAGGATGAGGCCACTCCTGACTCTGGTTAAAATACAGCTTTGGCTGTTCCCTGCTCCTCAAGTGCTCTGAGGGGATGAATCAGGGATTTGGGATATTGGAATGAAAAATAGATGGGAAAAAATCCTCACAGGAAGGACAAGTTCCTGTTGGACAGGTCTGGGAGCAGCCTGGGACAGTGGGAGGCGTCCCTGCCATGGCAGGAGTGGCACTGGGTGGGCTTTAAGGTCCCTTCCCACCCAAACCATTCCATGATTCCGTGATTCTCTCATCTCCCATTATCCACTACACAGAATCCTGGAACATCCTGAGCTGGAGGGACCCCCAGGATCATCCATCCCAACCCCAGCCCTGCACAGACCCCCAACACTCCCCCCTGTGCATCCCTGGCAGCGCTGTCCAAACTCCCCTGGAGCTCTGGCAGCCTTGGGGCCGGGACCATTCCCTGGGGAGCCTGGGCAGTGCCCAGCACCTCTGGGGGAAGAGCCTTTCCCTGATCTCCATCCCGAACTCCCCTGGCCCAGCTCCCCTTGTCCTCTCCCTGCTCACAGGGACAAGGATATCACCTCATTATAGGGAGTTTGCTCATGGCTCATGGCTGTGAAATGTTGGACACAACCCCTGTGAGAGTTGTCGGAAAAACCCAGGAGAAAAGCGATACTGAAATCAGCCTGAGAGAAACTCTCTGACACAGCTTTGGGCATTAGAAAGCAGAAATTCCTCAGGGACAAGGGGAATTCCTGATCTCAACAAGAACTGTCTGGGTTTTCCCTCCAAAGAACACCCAAGGCCAGAAAACCAACCCTGAAGAAAAGCAGAGGCAGAAATCCTCTCCTTCCCTGAGCTGTGTCTGTGCCCACTGGGACCAGCAGGGCTCCTGGAACCAGAATGAAATCCCAACAAACTCCACCAGAACTCCCATGGCAAGGAGTGGAAGGGATGGATGGAGACCCAAAGCCAACTCCTCTTCCCTGTATCCAGAGCATTCCAGAGCTTCCAGAAAATTCTCTCGGTTTCCTTTAGCTGCACACCAGCCCTGCCCAGGTTTGTGTTTCACGGCAGGATCCCAGTGGATCCCAGGATTCCAGCAGGATTCCAGCAGGTTTCCAGCAGGATTCCAGAGGCGCTCCAGGCTGGGGTTGCTGTGCTGCTGCCCCAGCTCCAGGCAGTGCCCACGGGGGATTTTCCTGGGGATTTTCCAGGCAGTGCAGGATTCGGTGTCGGTACACTGTAATTACTTTCTGCTGTTGCCTTCTCCTCTGTTGTAATTCGCTTGCTAATTATCGCTACCAAATTTTAACTCACTTGTTCCCATTAATCTTAAATTAATTACCAGGGAGCCCAGGCTCGTTTAACGCCAGGGTTGTTTTGCTTTAATCAACGGGTTTGTGGCTTGGTGCTGCTGTCCCAGGAACAGCCACGGAAGATCTCTGGAGAGGGGCTTTGGACAAGGGATGGAGGGACAGGACACAGGGAATGGGCATGGATGGATGGGATATTGGGAAGAATTCCTGCTGGGATGGAATTCCCAGAGAAGCTGTGGCTGTCCCTGGATCCCTGGCAGTGTCCCAGGCCAGGTTGGAGCACCCTGGGACAGTGGGAGGTGTCCCTGCCCACGGATGGCACTGGATGATCCTTAAGGCCCCTTCCAACCCAACCCATTCCAGGATTCTGGGATCATGTTGAGAGAGCAGCTGGTCCGGGGTGTCAGTGGGAGAAAACCCCACCCTTTAACGGATCTGCAGCCCAGGGCAGGGAACATTCCCCAGGCCTCCATGAGAAGCTCTTCCATTCCTGGTCAGCTGCTCCTGCCAATATTCCTGGATAAGGGATTTCTGGAATCCCCGTTTGCCAGAGCTCCCAAGGTTCCAGGCTGGGTTGTTCCCCTTTTGTGTCTCAGCTGGAGGTGACCTTTGGCTGAGCCTTCCCTTGGGAAAGGTTTTGACCAAACCAGTGTCAATCTGAGGCTTTTCCCCACAAATCCAAATCTCAGACCCTTCCCTGAGTCAGGGCCCTTTCCTGGAGGTGTCCCCAGAGGAAGTGGCTCCCTGTGCTGGACATTGGTGGCCTTTGGGGCAGGACAGGGATCGGCCCCCACGCTCCAGGCCAAGCTGCACGGAATTCAGGAAGCCCCAGTGACCTCCCCACACCCCATTCCACATCCCAAAGGAAATGGCCACACTTCTATGAGGAGGTTTTGGCCTTTTCCAAATGTCAGGCAAAAACCTGGAGGGCTCTGATTCCTCTGAGCCCAACCAGGACCTTACAGCCACCACAAAATCCTGTCAGAATCATTTCACCACATTTTTTCCAAAGCTGTCCATGAGTGGGATGAAATATTGGATTTTTCTAGAGCTCCAGCCCTGCTTTGGTCACCCCCAGGTGTTTCAGTGCATTTGGAATGAAGGGTGGTGAGGAGTTCATGGAAAATGCTGCTGGAATCTACCACATGCTCAAAACGTCTGTTCCAGGGAATCCACACCTCCCTTTGGAATGTCTGCGCCAGAGAAATGGTGACAAATTCTGCTCTTTCGGCTTTCAGGGCTGGGGATTTGTACCTGCGTTCTTCAAAATGCCAATAAAAGCCAGTGCTGGAGCTGGGATCCACATTTCCCACAGGATAAGGGCTCCAAGCTGGGAATAGGAGAGTCCTGAGTCCTGGATGTGCAGGAACAGACCTAAACCAGCTCCCACAGGCAGGTAAAGACAGAGGTACCAGAGAAACAGTGAGGCAACTTTGGTCTCTAACAAATGTAAAATAAAAAATAAATATAAAATATAAAAATTAAAATATAAAATATTAGATATAAAACCATAGACTGCCCCAATCTTAAATAATATTAATTTATTTGTAGACTAAGCAGGAATACAAAAAGATTGAGAGGAAGGTGAGGCTTTGGCAAAGGGATAAGTGAGATTTTTCCAAAGCCATCCTGACTTTTGGTTGGGTTTTTTCCCCTTGATTTCGGGGTTTTGCTGCTCTCCCACGGCCCTTGCTCAGGCTGAGCTCAGGATCAGGAGTGCCCCGAGAATTCCTCTTATCCCAGAGCTGGATTTGTGTCTGCTGGAAGGAGCCCCCTTTGTTTGGAAGGGACATCCCTGTCCCCACAGCCTGGCTGCCACAGGAGCTGCAGGATTGTCCCTGGAGGAGCTCAGGGTCTGAGTCTTGGGAGCACGTTGGGAATCTGAGCTCTTCCCTCTAAATCTCTGCCCCAGGGAAAGGTTTGATTGTGGAGACGCCTCAGGAAAAAATTCTGAGGGAATTGTGATCCTTCCAGTGTGTTCCTGAGAGTGATAAATCCATCAGGAGTGACAGCCCTGGATCATCTGCAGGAGTTTCCTCCTTTTCCCTGAAATCCTCACTGTGCCCCTCGGAGCGCTGGCTGTGCCAAGGATTCCTCAGCAGCCCCCTGGAAGCTGCCATGGGATGTGAGGAGCGGGACAGAGCTCAGCTTTAAACCCCTCATCTGCACTGCTGAGGGGTGGCCTTGTCCCAGGAAATGTTCTAGGAACAGGGATATTCTGTTTTCCTCAGCAGATCCAGCTGGGATCCACCCTGCTCTGCTTTTGGAGGAATCCGAAAGGCTGGAAAAGCCCCAACATGAGCAAGGGGCTGGGTGAAGAATGGGCTGGAGGCCTGACCCAGAGGGTGGTGGGGCTGGGGCTGTACCCAGGGTGTGCCCGGTCACTGCGGGGTCAGTGTGGGCCCTGTCTGGTCACTGTGGGGTCAGTGTGGGGTCAGTGTGGGCCCTGTCTGGTCACAGCGGGGTCACTGTGGGGTCAGTGTGGGCCCTGTCTGGTCACTGCGGGGTCACTGTGGGGCTGGTCCTGTCACTGTGGGGTCAGTGTTGGGTCAGTGTGGGGCCGATCCTGTCACTGTGGGATCCCCGGGGTTGGTGTGGGGCCGGTCCCGTTTCACATCCTCAGTGGTGCTCTAGGTGAGGGGATCGAGGCCAACACCAGCAGATTTGCAGCTGGCACTGCGCTGGAAGTGAGTGTGGATCTGCTGGAGGGTGGGAGGGCTCTGCAGAGGGACCTGGGCAGGCTGGATCCAGGGCCCAAATCCAACAGTGTGAGCTTTAACAGGACCAAGTGCCGGGTCCTGCACTTTGGCCACAACAACCCCTGCAGGGCTACAGGCTGGGGACAGAGGAGCTGGACAGTGGCCAGGCAGAAAGGGACCAGGGGGACTGATGGACAGCAGGCTGGACATGAGGCAGCTGTGTGACCTGGGGGGACTGACGGACAGCAGGCTGGACATGAGCCAGATGTGCCCAGGCGGCCAAGAAGGCCAATGGCACCTGGCCTGGATCAGGAATGGTGTGGCCAGCAGGAGCAGGGCAGTGATTCTCCCTGGTGCTCGGCACTGGTGAGGCCGCACCTTGAGTGCTGTGTCCAGTTCTGGGCCCCCAATGCAGGAAGGACCTTGAGGGGCTGGAGCGTGTCCAGAGAGGGGCAATAAGGCTGGTGAGGGGTCTGGAACACCAATCCTGTGAGGAGCGGCTGAGGGAGCTGGGGTTGTTTATCCTGGAGAAGAGGAGGCTCAGGGAAGACCTCATCCCTCTCTACAACTCCCTGAAAGGTGCTTGTAGCCAGGTGGGGTTGGGCTCTGCTCCCAGGGAACCACTGACAGGACAAGAGGACACAGCCTCAAGCTGTGCCAGGGGAAGTTTAGGTTGCACATCAGGAGGAAATTCTTCTCTGAAAGAGTGCTCAGGTACTGGGATCGCCTGCCCAGGGAGGACGTGGAGTCACCGTCCCTGGAGGTGTTTAAGGAAAGACTGGAGGTGGCACTCGGTGCCATGGGTTGGTTGATGAGGGGGTGTTGGGTCATGGTTGGACCTGATGATCTCAAAGGTCTTTTCCAGCCTGGTTCGTTTTGTGAAGTCCAACTGAATTCAGCTGAATCCCACTAAAAACATCTCCAAGTGCCAGGTCTGCTTGGATGTTGCCACTTCCAGGACAATGCTGGGCTGAGGGTTAAAAACCACCAGGGACAGACCAAAAAATCCCCTCTGTTTGCTCCAAAATCCCATCCCAGGTTGCAAATGAACTGCACATTAATGCTGCAGCACAAAGAGAGGCTGGAGGAGATTCCTGACATTCCCACTCCCTAAAACATCCCTCAGGAGGCTCCCAGTGAGCCTCCTGTCTCCAAGGCTTCCATGGATGAGATCCTGGTTCAAAGAGGCTGCCAGAGCTGTGTGGTTTGGATGTTTTGGAAGAGAAAAAGGGTAAATAAATCCCAAATCTGTTCCCGAAACTGGGAAAAAGCTGAGCAGGTGGGGAGAGTGGGGGGATCCTGCCCACACATCCTCCTCCTTCCACATCCACAGGATCCTGCAGATCTACACTTTCCTCTGGGCTCAGAGTCTCTCCCAGAGGTCGTCCCCAGAGCCGGGGCTGTGTCCCAGGGGCCAGGGGAGGTTCACGTCCTGCCTGGCACTGCCTTGGCCAAGGCAGGGCTGGAGGAGTTCCACAGGAACAGCAGCCTCTGGATGAGCAGTGACACAGGAAAAGCCAGACCTTGTCCCTGTGCTTTTCCCTGAATCAGTTTTCTGAGGGTTTAATGTCCCCAACCCTCCTCACTTGGGATCACATCAGGTCCCACAACCTTTACAATGAAACCCAGGGTGGGGTTGGGTGACACTGAAACCCGGGGACACTTTGGGTGACACTGAAAGCCAGGCTGAGGTTGGGTCATGGAGATTTCAGGCTCGTGGAGATTTCAGGGTCACGGTTTTGGAGCTTTCAGCTCCCTCCCAACCCTCCCAGGATTCTGTGCCTTTCCCCCACAGCTGGGTCGGGGTTGGTTTTCCCGATCTGAGGGAAGGGTTTGGAGCTTCCCTGCCGGAGGACCAGCTCAGGTTTTTCCCATCCCAGTTCCCCCAGTCCAAGCCCTGTTCCAGCCCTCTCTCCTCATCCCCACTGTTCCCTGTGGGGCTTTGGCAGCCCCTGGGGCTCTGTGCCCATGTCTGTGCCATCCCTGTGCTGTGCCCTTGACTCAGGCAGAGGCTCTGGCCACAATTCCCAAGCCAGAAATAATAAATCCCTCTCCACACTAAGCTAATTAGGGAGCAGGGCTGACAGAACCTGGCTGTCCTCATTCCTGGAATGGGGCCTTCCACAGCTCCTGGCTGGGATGGGAATCCTCCAGGCTAAAAATAACCCTCAGAATTAAATCCAGGATGCAGAGGTGGCCCAGACAGATGTGGCTCCTTGTAAATCCAAGTTTAAACCCCTCAGTGCATTCAGATCACCAAGTAGGAATGAGCTGGGAGCGGGTCCCTCCTCTTCCTCTTCCTCCTCGTCCTCGTCCTCCTCCTCCTCTCAATCATGAAGGGAACAGGGTGGCTTTGATTTGTTCTGTGTCTGTCAGATCCTTTCTGGGGATTTCATCTCAGGGGTTGATCCCAGACTGGTTTGCAGGAGAGGCTGGAGGGCTCTGCCAGGAGGATGCAGAGAAAAGGCTTTGTGGGCTCTTGATTCCTGGCGTGTCTCAGATATTCCTTGGAGGAGCTCTCCAGGAGGAAAGGATGAGGTTTGAGGCCAAGAGAGGGGGCAAAGGACTCCCCACAAATGGGAGATGACATCTGGATGGTCACAGCAGTGTCACTGTTTGTAACTCAGGAGCTCAGCATGGTCTGAGTTAAACAAGGACTCACTTCTGCCCAACCTTTCCCGAGACTGAAATTTCAGCTACAGCACAAAGGGCACAGGAATCACCTTTTCCTCCTCCTGCGCTCCTGCCTTTGAGGAATCTGAGCTGCCTGGATCCCTGCCAGGGCTGTTCTCACCCTCGGGACACACAGACCTCCCAAAATGTGCCCTGTGAGCAGCTGGCAATTCCCCAGAGAGCCAAATCCTCTGGATTTGGATGGTCTGGACAGTGCCAAGGACCATCTCCAGCCCTTCTTGGACAATTCTGGCACCTGGAGTTTGCTTTGCTGGACCTCCAGGGCAGTAAATTCCGCTTGCCAGGCCCCTGGGCTCTGCCTGGGGGCTTCTCTGAGTCCCAGCCGTGGCAGTGCCCGTTCAGTGCCCATTCAGGCTCCAGGAGCAAGGGAAGCATTTGGAGGTTCTCCCATGGGAATGACCTATTTGTCAATCCCATGGGATTGTCTCAGTCTGGGCATTCTGAGCTTCCCCGTGAGCTCCCCTGGGGCAGTACAATCTGCTAAAATCCAACGTTTTGGGGTTCTTTGCCCTAAATCCCTGCCCTGCCACACCCGGGTCCTTCAGGGGCTGGAGGCCAGGCTGAGTCTGAAATATTCCCTGGACATTCAGGATGAAATCTCACACCCTAGTGAGGGCTCCTGACTGCCCAGAGAGCACCAAGACCTCCCAGGAATGACCCAGGAGAAGGGAATCTCCCCCAGGCTCACAGGAAGGATTCCTGCTTTCCCTCCAATCTCCCTCTGATCCATAAAGAAATGCAATTCCCAAAGCACCCCTGGGAGCAGAGCCTGTGGGGAGGGGGTGACACAGCCTGGGAAGGGACAGGATGAGGACGAGGATGAGGAGGAGGAGGGAAGGAATTGCTCTGAATGGCCTTTACTGCCAACACTGAGAACTAAAGGACCTGCAAAGATCAGAGCCAGAAAACAAACAAATGAATAATAAATGGAGATTCCGAGGTGCGTCTGCTGTGGAGGGATCGACCCTCGACCCCGGCAGGAGGGGACACAGCTCCTGCAGAAATGGCTTTTCCCTGTAAAAGCAGCATGGGACACCACAGCTGCTGCTACCCTGATCCACAGCCCCAAATAAAATGTCTCCTGCAATAAAAATCAACCCCAGGGGTCTGAGTGCTTCTGGGTGTCCTGGTAGGTAGAGCAGGAGTGTTTCCCACACCAGGATGGGGAGAAGGCACAGAAATTCCTATGAAAATTCATTCCCCACATCACATGGATTTGCTTTGTCTGGACACGGATCCATTCTGGATTTCCATTCTCCAGCTCTTCTGACAAAGGAATTTGAACATTCCCAAAACTGTTGCCACTGCCTTTCCCCAGCAGGCAGAGTCTCCATGGCCCATCCTGGAGCATTTCCATCCTGGAGTTAGGGGTGGAATTGGTCAGAGGAGAGACCAATTTTTTGAGCCTCAGATGCTTAATTGCTCCTGAATCCCAAACTGGGTTGGGTTGGAAGGACCTTAAGGATGATCCAATCCCACCCCTGCCATGGGCAGGGACACCTCCCACTGTCCCAGGCTGCTCCAAGCCCTGTCCAGACTGGCCTGGGACACTTCCAAGGATCCAGGGGCAGCCACAGCTTCTCTGGGAATTCTATTCCAGACCCTCCCCACCCTCATAGCCAGGAATTCCTTACCAATATCCCATCCAATCCTTCCCTCCTTCAGCTCAAGGCCATTCCTCCTTGTCCTTTGGCCCTCACATTTTTTCTGCCATATTCAAGCCCTGCAAAAACATGGGAATCTTCAGTGAAATTCCCACCCAGGACAGACAAAGCTCCAGGGACAGGAGCTGGACACAGCCCTGGGATAAAGGTGGGGAATAAAGTCAGCGGTGGAATAAAATCAGGGAGGTTTTGGCTCCTGGTAATTGGGATGCAGCCGGAGCCAGCCCTGGCTGCAGCAGGGAAGGGATCAGCCTCATTTTCCTGCTGGAAGCTCAGGATGAGCTGCTGGGACTCCCCTGCTCCTCTGATGGCTGAAGTCAGACTGCTTAAGCTCAAATTGAGAAAAAGAGGGAAAAGGAATATTTCCTTGGGAATTTCTGTCTGTTATCCTTCACCATTCCCTGAGGAAGGGAGAAGGCACCACTTTGTCATCAGAGCCCAAATCTTCCCTGGGTCCCCTTTATCCCTGCTCTCGGCCCAGGAGTGCAGCAGGGGGGAGTTTCCTTCTCCAGGGATTCCCCAGCCACAATCCCACCCCACCAGCTCACTCAGCTCTTCCTCCCCTCCCTCATCCCTAATCCATCATGTATCCATCAGAAATGCAGAGTGTTTATGGGAAGGGTTTAGCTCAGGGCCTTGGCAGGAAATGGAATTTCTGGAGGCTGCTGAGGGGCAGCTGAACTCCCCTCATGCACCAGGGCCCTGACCCTGATTCCATCTGGGAGCGGGGGCCTGAGGACAGGCTGATCCTCGTGGGAGGAGTTGTTTGTCCCAGCATCAGGCAGGAGTTGCACCAGCAGCTCCTTCAGGGAGAGCTGAGCTCCTGGGAAAATGGAATGGCCTCCAAAGGGGCAGGAATGGGAATTTTCAGGGGGTGTTTGAACATCAACACTGCCCTGAGACAGGGAAGCTTTGGATCGTTTAGGTGGGAAGTTCAAGTCCAACACGTGGCCCTGAGCACTCCATGGAGCCCTTCAGACACCATGGACCTCTCCATGCCTAGGCAAAAGCCTGGAAAACGCTGCTGGATCCCACGGGATCCATCCCAAATGCTGGATCCCACTGCTGCTGCCATGTGGAGGGAAACACGGAATCCCACTCAGGGATGTCTCCATCCCACACCTTGCCCCTTCCCAAGGGTCAGGATTCCTTGCTGGTGTTTCCTCCTCCCAAGGGGTGACCATGGGGAATTCCGGGTTGGCCTCAGCAGGACAGAACCCCCGGACTCTGAATTTCCAGGGATCAGGGACAGGCTGAGCGTCCCCACAAGGAACAGTGGGAGAGGGAAAGAGAGGGGGTGCAATAGAGGGGAAAAGTGTCCTTGGGAAGCAGAAACGAGGTTGGTTTGGAAGAGCAGGAGCAAAGCTACCATTTGCAAAGGGCAGGGAAAATGGGAGATCATCCACAGCCGGGAGTTTGGGAATGGGAAGAATATTTAACAGGGAGCTGAGGAATGCTCAGTTAGGGATAAACCCCCCACCCCCGAATCTGCAAATGCTCCGGGTGTGAAGCCGAACACCAGATCCCAGCATGGGCCCTTCACTGCAGCCGCACTCCAGGAGCCTTCTGGGGCCCTTCCAGCTCAGCCTCATCGGGATTCTGGGATTGTCCCACTGAGAACACCAGAAATCGGCTCCCTCTGCCCTGGGCAGTGGCCAAACATTACAGAACCACCCTTGGGGGGAATAAATATGAGCAAACCTCCAATTCCTTTTCATTTCTGAGCCCTGAAGGAGCTTTGGGGTCACCTCTGCACAATGCTGAGGGTCAGGAGCTCAGGACAGAAGAAAAGGGAAAAGCAGGAGGTCCTCTCCCACCAGGGCTCCAGCAGGCAGGGATGGATAGAGCTGACACAATTCCAGAGATGGAATGAGGGAGGTTTTTGGGGATGCCTCCATTGCTGCTCTCTGCTCCTTGCAGCTCCTGGGGCTGCTCCTGCTCCATCCTGGAGATGATCAAAGCTGCCTCAGCTTTTCTGCAATTCCTGTGGCAGCAGTCGGAGCTGCTCCCATCCCTGCACAATCGCTGGGGCACTGGGAGACCCTGGGCGGGGGAGCTGAGGGCTCCAGGGGGAGGCCGAAATCCCAGCCCTGGCCCTGTTGGTGTTGGCCCAGCAGCCTCAGGGGCCTCGAGGGGTTCCAGGACTGTCCCAGGGCTATCCAGAGGAATCCCGGAGGTGTCCCAGAGGTATCCCAGAAATGTCTCAGATGTTTCCCAGGGGTATCCCAAAGGTATCCAGAGGTATCCAGGGGAGAGGGGTCCTGCCCTTCCCACTCTGCAGCTCCTGTTATGGAATCCCCTCCCACTCCCTGCTGGCTCTGGCAGCTTTAGGATTCCTGGAATGAATTCTCCCTCCCCTCACCCCCGGCTCTCCCAGTGTGGGCTGCACTCAGCAATTCTGGCCCTGACCCTTCCCTCCCGCCTGCTTTCCCCGGAGAGCCGGGAGCAGGGGGGTCCAGCCGAGGCTGTGACGTGGAGAGGGAACAGAAGGAGCTCAGGGAAATCCCAGCTCCTGCAGCTGCCGGGAGGGGGAATGTGGGACAGGGATTGGCCCAAGGGATGGCCCCGGGCTCAGGGGAGAGGATTGGTCAGGCCAGGCCTAACAAGGCTGGGCCCTTGGGCAGGGCCTGCAGACAGTGGGGATAGGGAGGGATGTGGGATGGATGCGGGATGGATGCGGGATGGATGTGGGGTGGATGTGGGATGGATGTGGGGTGGATGTGGGATAGATGTGGGATGGATGTGGGATGGATGAGGGATGGATGAGGGATAGATTTGGGATGGATGCAGAAGGGATATGGGATGGATACGGGATGGATGTGGGATCCAAGGGGCTGTGCCATGGACATTATTACAGTTCTGCCTGAACCTGGCTTGTTATCCTGGAATTTCATTGGGAATCTGAGGGCAGTTCCAGAACCACAGCCCTGACAAATCCCAGGGCTGGGAATCTCCAACCACGGGGAGTTAACAAGGACAAGGGTGGGGTTCTGCACCTGAGAGGGGGCAAAACTGGAAGGGGAGTGAGACACAAGAGCAGAGGTGGGAAGGGACTTGGGGGCGCCGGTCCTGGGCCAGGTGGATGTGAGGCAGCTGTGCCCTGGAGTCGGGAGGGACAGCCCCGTCCTGGGGATCGGGGACAGCAGCACGGGAGGGATTGTCCCACCCTGATCTGTCCTGGGGGAGCAGGGACAAGGGAGGGAGGGATTGTCCTACCCTGCCCTGTCCTGGGGGAGCAGGGACAGCAGCAAGGGAGGGATTGTCTCTGTTCTGGGCTGGGGCAGCCTCACCTGGAATATTGGGGGCAGTTCTGGGTGTCTCAATCTGAGACAGATCCAGAGGTGTTGGAAGTGTCCAAAGGAGGGACACGAGGATGGGAAAGGGCCTGGAGGGGCCACACGAGGAGCAGCTGAGGGCACTGGGCCTGTTCAGCTGGAGCAGAGGAGGCCGAGGGCAGAGCTCAGCAGGGCTGCAGCTCCTCCCCAGGGGCAGCTCCGATCTCTGCTCCCTGTGACAGGGACAGGAGCCAGGGAATGGCTGGAGCTGGGCCAGGGCAGTTTGGGATGGAGATCAGGGAAAGGCGCTTCCCCCAGAGGTGCTGGGCACTTCCCAGGCTCCCCAGGGAATGGTCCTGGCCCTGAGGCTGCCAGAGCTCCAGGAGCGTTTGGACACCGCTCCAGGGATGCACAGGGTGGGGTTGTGGGGGGTCTGTGCAGGGCTGGGGTTGGGATGGATGATCCCTGTGGGTCCCTTCCAACTCAGGATATTCCAGGATTCTATGAACCAGGGGATGGTAACTTCCAGATGAGGCTCATCCTGAAGAGCTCCTGTTAGTAACTTCCCCAAGATTCCCACCTGGAGCAGCTTTCCCATTCCCTGGTAGGGTTTCGTTGTTTATCTCAACCTCTGGGCAGGCACAGCCCAGGTAGAACTCTGGAAATAATTGATTTTTTCGCCTCACTGGCAATTTCAAACAAGCAAGCAAACAAGAAATTGTTTCAGGTCAACTTGAAATTCAAATTCTTGATTTTTTTTCTCAATTGGAAAGTGCAAAAAAACCCCACTTTGGGTTAAGGGGAACATTTTATTTGTCCTGATATGAAATATCCCATTTTCATGCCAAGTATTTTCTATAATCGCAGTGTAACTGCAACTGGAGGAGTTTTCTACCCAAACAGTGATTTGTTACCTTTTTTTTCCTGATGTTTTGTTTGTGTGTGCAAGGCTGGAATTCATGGAGAGAGAATTTGCTGTTGTTAAATCTGTTGTTTTGGCTTTTATTTTTTGAGACCAAAAGAATGGAGACAATGAGATGTGGTAAAATATTTCCCTCAGAGGAAGCTCTGCAAGGAGCTTTTCTCTGGTGTTCCCAAATCCCCTTTTCCCCTCCCCCCTGGGGCGGTAGTGCAGAGCTGGTGGCTGGCCCCTGCCCCGGGCAGGGAGCCAGGCCAGGAGTTCTTTGTGGATAAAGCAGGACAAAGTCACAGGAAACCTTTCCCTGCTGCAGGAAAGGCCTGAGAGAGCAATTCTGAGAATTTGTGCAGTTTCAGCGTCACCAAAGGACTCCTGAAGGAGCCAGACTGGGAGATTTACTCCAACGGTGCTGTAAAAGTGAGGATCACTCCCAGGTCCTCGTGATCTCTGTAACCTCTGTAACTCAGGTTTTGGGGGAGAAAGGGTTTTGTGGACATCCTCCTGATCTTCCCACTCATTCCCTAAATTTATGGGGCGTGTTTTGTGGACATTGTGCTGATTTTCCACTCATTCTCTAAATTCCTGATGCCAAGGAAACCCGGGCTGCTGCTGTTGAAGGCTTTGCAAAGAGCCCCTGTGGGCTGAATCCCAAACCCCAGAGCCCTGGGCCGCGTGGCTCTGAGGAATGACGTTCCCACATTCCCACATTCCCTGTGCTGAGCTGTGCCACCGGTTCCCGCGGGGCAGACAGCGGGGAGCAGAGGGAGCACAGCTCCGGCCGGAGGAGCTCAGTGCCGCTGCTCCCGGCGCTGCCGGGGAGCCGGGGCGCGCTCCCAGCCGAGCCCCGGAGATCTCTCACCCAGCGCTCCCGGGTGTGCGCTCCCAGCCGAGCCCCGGAGATCTCTCACCCAGCGCTCCCGGGGAGCCGGGGTGCGCTCCCAGCCGAGCCCCGGAGATCTCTCACCCAGCGCTCCCGGGTGTGCGCTCCCAGCCGAGCCCCGGAGGTCTCTCACCCAGCGCTCCCGGGGAGCCGGGATGCGCTCCCAGCCGAGCCCTGCAGATCTCTCACCCAGCGCTCCCGAGCAGCCGCGCCCCCGCCCCGAACCCCTGCGATCCCCGGGCGGCGGCAGCCCCGCTAATTGCGCTGATTAATGAGTCTCTCACACAGCCCTAATTGCACGAGGAGAAGCGGAGAGTTCATTTTTACCTCCTGAGCGGCTTCCAAATGAGGCGGGCGCTGAGCAGCCCGGGCGGGGCTCATTTGCATACGGTAATTAACGGTGCTTCAGTGCCGAGGGGCTCTGTCCCTTCCCCTCCGGAGCCCCGGGTTCTGCTCCAGCGGCTCCGGATCCTGCACAGCCCACCTGGGGCGGGGAAAGGGCTCAGAGCTGCTCAGGACGAGCTGGAGCCGGAGCACGGTTCCAATACCTGGAATTGCTCCTGCCTGGAGAGAATGAGACCCTGCCCATCCCTGCGGCTGCCCCTGGATCCCTGGAGTGTCCCAGGCCAGGCTGGACGGGGCTTGGAGCAGCCTGGGACAGTGGGAGCTGTCCCTGCCCATGGCTCTGGATGAGCTCTAAGGTCCTTTCCAACCCCAAACATTCCATGATTCCCTGATTTTACAGTTAACATTGCTGCTGATGTCCTTTTGGGAGGCTGGAAAAGGCTCATCCAAAGGCACTGCAGGATCCAGAGGGCCCTGGGCCTGTCCTGAGCTCCAAAAGCTGGAGAGGAACTGTGGATTGGGACCTGCAGTGACAGGGCAAGGGGGAATGGAATCCCACTGACAGAGGGGTAATTATGGTTGGATATATGGAAAAATCCTTCCCTCTGAGGATGGGGAGGGGCTGGAATAGAATTTCCAGAGAAGGCTGCCCCTGGGTCCCTGAACTGTCCCAGGCCAGGCTGGACGGGACTTGGAGCACCCTGGGACAGTGGAAGGTGTCCCAGGGGTGGCCCTGGAGGGGCTTTAAGGTCCCTCCCAACCCCAATCATTCCATGATCCTTTAAGGCACACATTTGGATGCACAATCCCCATTCCAGGTGCTCAGAGAACTCTTAATTAGATTTTCCAGCCCAGCCTAACAAAGTTTCGTCTCCCTTGACTGAGCAGAACCAGTGAAGAAGGAAAGGGAAAAGCTGCTCAGGGAACTCCAAGGTGGGAAAACCCCTCAGGGATTCATTCCTGCCTAAACATTGGGAAATGTTCCTTTTTCCCTCAGGGGTTGTGTTTCCCTGTGGATTTGGATGCCAGGGATCCTCTTTCCTCCTTCCCACAGGCTGGAAGGGAGAGGCTGTTCTGCAGCTGGGGTCAAACTGCTCAGCCCTTGCCGGGATTTTGGCACCAGGGACCCAAACCCAGCCCTGCAAGGGCCTTTTGTGGCTCCTGCCTCTCCCGCTATCCCAAAAGGGGATTCCTCCTCCTCCTCCTCCCAACCATGGATTACAAAGGATCAAACCTCTCCTTTATCCTTTCCAGACACAGCTTGGCACTGACATCCCAGGGGAGGTGTTTTTGGCTTTGTAAAGCTCGAGACAAAACTCCAACACGTTTGAATTTCCGCTGAAATTCTGCGTTTTGTTTGCTTTGTGGGAAGAACTCTCCGGATCAAATCCATCTCCATTCAGGAAGAACTTTATATCTCCAAAGAACAACAAATGCATCCTGCAGAGAGCATTTAAACCCTCGAAGGCCAGAGCCATCACTCACAGCTCCCTGGTACAGCTTGGCCCAATCCCAGCTTTTCCCAGCACGCTGGGGAAACTGAGTTCTGGATTCCTGGAGGGAGGGATTGATATTCCAGAGGAAAGCAGCAATCAGGGGACACCAGTGGGGTCCCACACTGCTCCCACCTCAGCCCTCAGCACCTTTTGGCAGGAATTCTGCCCATCTGCAGCATTCCAGGTGGGGCTATTCCACTCCAAATCCAGGAAATGGCATTTCTGCAGCAGTTTTCAAGGGAAAGCCTGGGTGTTCCTGGGTTCAATGCCAGGGTTTGCTTTCCTTTGCTGCAGTTGAAGGGAAGCAGCTCCAGGTGAGAGAATGAGAGAAAGAATTCTGCAGGAGTGACAGGGAATGTCTCAGGTGCTGCCCCTCGCACACACAACAGCCTTGGGAATGGAATCCAGGAATGAGCACAAAATCTGAGAGAAAATCCAGACTTTTCTACATTACAGAGCCTTGGATGATTCCTGGGAAGCTGGGAGAGTGGGAGGTGTCCCTGCCCATCGCAGGGGTGGAACTGGCTCATCCCTAAGGCCCATCCAAGCCAAAACATTCCATGATTCCAGGGGTTTATGCTCAGGACAAATCCCAGCACTCACAGCCCCTCTGGGAAAGGCTCTCACAGAGCCCAAGGCAAAGATTTAGGGACAAAATGTCTGTGCGTGTGTGTGGACAACGGCAACACATTTTTAACAAGCACATCAAGGAGGAAAACACTTCCATCATCATCATAATTACGATAATTTTGCAATCAGCTATATCCAGTGGCCTGTCCAGTATCCAATGGTTTATCCAGTATCCAGTGGTCTGTCCCCCTTAACCTGGGAAGAGTTGGAGCTCTGTGATTTAAACCTGGTTTAGTCTTGACTTTGCAGGTGCCTGGTGGCCCCAGAGCAGCTCAGGATCAGCACCCGGGGTTGCTCGGAGCTGCAGCCATGCCTGGAATCTCATAAAAAGTTGTTGTGGACTTGGAATTGGGGAAATTCCCATTTTGTGCCTGCTCCCAGAAAAGCTGCAGCAGGAGGAGCATCCTGTCTCAGCTTCAGCAGCAGCTGTGAGGTCACAAGGGTGACTCCAGCACGATCAGGCTCAGGTTTAACAACCACAGGTGTTTTTCCAGCAGCTGGAGCCTGGTCACGGAGCAGGATCTTGCTGTAAATGTTAATGAGGAAGTGCCAGGGAAATCCAGGGAAGATGAAGTCCTGTAATTAATCCCTGCTCCAAACAGGCCGTGACTGAGCTCAGGGATCCAACACTGCCTGAAATGGCTCTGGGGGCTCGGGGTCCTTTCCTTTCCATTGGATTTCGGGAGTGCTCAGATCAGAGGAGACAGCCCAGGGTAATCTCTCCAATCCATGGATTGAGCAGCCATTCCATGAGTTCCGAGATCCCCTCCAGCCTCATCCCGAGCTTCTCCCTGCAGGACGAGCCTGCTCAGGGGGTTGGGAGTCCCAGCTGGCTGCAGAATCCCGGGATAAATCCCTGCCTGAATCAGGATCAGGGTAAATCCATGGGCACAGCCTGAGGCCGTGCTGGATGGGCTGGGAGCACCCGGGACAGTGGGAGGTGTCCTGGCTGGGACTGGGTGGCCTTTAAGGCCCCTTCCAACCCAAACCAGTCTGGGATTCTGGGAAAAGCCTGGGATCCAAGCCCAGCTATTCCTGGGGCTGCCTGAATCAGCAAAGGACATTTATCCTGAAATCCCATTGTGGGAGCTGCTAAACCCCGGCCCAGGCCCAGCCTGGAGCCTGGCTCTGTCAGGAGGAAATGCTGGCATTCCCATTTCCCTTCCAGAAAACTCTTCCCTAAAAGAGAAGTGGCTCCTTGGCAAAGCTGTCCTTTCCTCCAGAAGTGGGAAATGGGAAGTTTGGCAGTTTGGAGACTTTTTCTTCAAAAGTTTCATTCCCAGCCCTTCCAAAACTCAGCACAGTTTCTACAGAACAGTAATTCCTGACAGAAAACATGGAGCAGGGAATTCCCAGCTCTCCAGTAAATAAAGGATCTGCTAAATGTAGGTCACTGACAGCTCCCTGGACTGGACAGGCTGGCATTTCCATGCATTCGAGAAACAGGAATTTCAAGGGAAGGAAAACCCCCTGTGCCAAGAAGCAGTGAAATCCTGGGAATTGCAGGGGAGTTCTGGCCAGCTAAAAAGGCCTGCAAACAATGTCCCTGCTTTTCCCTGCTCACCCACTCCCAGCTGGAGCTTCCCTCCTCCACACTTCCTCCTTGTGCCTGGGCTCCATCTGTCCCTGGGCCTTCCCAGCAAGCCCCCTTTGTCCTCCATGCCAGGCTCTGACTTCCCAACATCCCAACCAGGATTCCTCTGGCAAATGATCATTCCCAGGCTTTGGGGTTGTTCCTTCTCTGCTGGAGTTTGTGTCGCTGGGACTGAGGTTGGAGGGGGATGTCCCTTCCCTGCACCTCTGATTTCCTGCTTGCTCTTTGGAAAACATCAGGAAGGGATTGGGATGCAGGAGGAGCTGGATTTGGTTGTTTATTCTTCCATGTGAGGGTTGATTTGGGGCCCAATCCATGCCCAGCCCCAGGAACTGTTCCAGGCACCCTGCAAGGTTCTGGATTTAAGCTGAAAGGGAGTAGGGGTAGATGGGATATTGGGAAGGAATTCCTGGCTTCGAGGGTGGGGAGGGGCTGGGATGGAATTCCCAGAGCAGCTGTGGCTGCCCCTGGATCCCTGGCAGTGTCCCAGGCCAGGCTGGACATCGGGGCTTGGAGCAGCTTGGGAGAGTGGGAGCTGTCCCTGCCCATGGCAGGGCTGGCACTGGGTGGGTTTAAGGTCCCTCCCAACCCAAACCATTCCATGATTCCCTGATTTTATGGTTGATGTTGCTGCTGAGATCCTTGGCTGAGGCTAGAAAAGGCACATGCGAAGGCACCGCAGGATCCTGAGGGCTCTGGGACTGTCCCGACCCCCAAAGTCTGAGGAAAACTGTTGGAAACTCAGCCTTGAATTCCCTTCCACCTCCTCAGAGCTCCTCACATCTGGCAAAAATCTCCAGGAATAAAATGCAGAAATGGTTGTAATTTCCAGCAGGAATTAGTGATGTTCCCTGCTTGACCTTGCTCCTCCCAAGGCTCCAGGAGTGTTCCAAGCCTGGTAATTCCCAAAGCCTCTTCCTGCTGCTCTGGGAAGCCAGGGGAGAGGAAAAGGAATCAAATTCCTGCCAGGGAAAAGTGATTTCTTCATATTCCCTCACTCTTTACCCTGACAGCAGCTTCAGCTTGCAAAAGAAAAAATGGGTATGGAAACACCTTTAATGCTTTATTTGAATGCAGCCCTTCTTTTCTCCTAAAAACCTGGAGGTAAATTCCTGAGGGGTGCAGGGAGGACCTGGGGATGGAGCTCAAGGGTCCCTGCTGGGTTTAACCAGCCAGAGTTGAAAGAGCTGCATCCAAAAGAAAAGGAGGAAGCCACTTCTGCATCCCCCCGGGCTCCCAGCTGCTGTGGGAAAGGGAACACACTGAGGTTGGTGCTGTTGTTACCAAGCCGTGAACCCTGAGTGTGGCTCCAAACCCATGCCCGGGGGGGATGAGCCGTGGCATTCCCAGCACAAACCCCAACCCCAGAACGCATTCCTGGCTGGAGACTTCCTCTTCAAACCACATGCAGGACCTGAAGATATTATTTGGCAAACCCAACTTATTCAGAGTCAAAAGTTGTGCATTTGGTAAATCAGCATTTCCTGATGGAGAAGGAATTGTCTGAATCCCCCTGTCCAGGGTAGCAAGCTCTGGGACCACAGTCCTGGCCTTGGAATTGGATGGGAGCACATTCCTGGCCTTGGGATGGGCTTCTCAGCACCTCAAGCACTGGAGTCGCTGCAGTTTCCTGGGAGAAATGAATTCAGGGAAGCAGAGCTGGGTGGCAGCAATCCTTCCTGGGCTCGGTGTGGCTCCTTTCCCGGATTATTGCCTTGTCCCTGGAAGGAGCCCTGGATGAGCTCCCCTGTCCCTCTCCCACTGCACTCTCTGCACACCCATTCATCATTCCCTGGTGGAATCTGGTCCTTCCTGGACATGGCCCTGGAACCCCGGGCTCTGTTTCTCTGCGGGGTTTGTTTCAGTGACTCAAACACTCCCTGTGCTTTTCAGAACTGGAAGGTGGAGCCTCCCTGATCCTGCAAACAGCATTTCCAGGGGGACATTCCAAGGATTTCACTGTCCTGGCTGGATGTCACCGAAAGTTAAAGAGCAGGGAGTGCTTTGGTTTGGTTTGGTTTTACACAGAAGCGAAGTCACTTTCCCCCATCTCAGCATCCCTGCTCCTCCAGTCACCTTTAAAATCTCCTGTCTTCCCAAAATAAACGACTGGAGCTGTCATTGTGTCTGCTGTCATTTGGAAATAATGCAGATTAGAGTTCCATGCCAAGATATTCCCACTTAAAGCACAGAGTCAGTAATTACTACAGCTCCAGGTTTTTTAGGGCTGCAAATCTGTCCTAGCTCAGAGCCGTTACCACTGGAACCCTGAGCAGTGCTGGGAAGGCCCTGAGGGATCCCAGTCTGTTGTGCACATTCCAAGATATTTTTGTAGGAGCAGATTGTGGGTTTGTTTGTTTGGAGCTCTTTCTCCCTGCATATGTTGGACTATTTTGGGTTGAGGAGGAAATTGCAGCCTCGAGACTTTGGATGCTGCATCCTGGTTACCTGAAGTGAGTGTGGGTTCCAGAGCCTTGGAATTGTTCAGGATGGAAAAGAGCTCCAGGATCGTGGAGATCAACAACCCCCAGCACTGTCAGGGCCACCACTGACCCCGTTCCCAAGTGCCACATCCACAGGGCTTTAAATCCCTGCAGGGATGGGGCTTCCACCCCTGCCCTGGGCAGCCTGGCCACCCTTTCCAGGAGGAAATTTTCCCAATATCCAACCTGAGCCTCCCCTGGCCCAGCCTAAGGCCATTCCCTCTCCTCCTGTCCCTGTTCCTGGGAGCAGACCCTGACCCCCCTGGCTGCCCCCTCCTGTCAGGGAGTTGTGCAGAGCCACAAGGGCCCCCTGAGCCTCCTTTTCTCCAGGCTGAGCCCCTTTCCAGCTCCCTCAGCCACTCCTGGGGCTCCAGTCCATCCCAGGAGCATCAGGAAACAGGAGCTGATCTGATTTAGTGGGAGAAGGGGCAGCATCACATTTTTTAGAGGAACAAGGAGCTGGGAAGGACCTTCAGCATCCCCAGCTTGGATTTCTTCATTATTTCAAGCACAGGAATAGGAGAGATTTATCCTGGGAGGTTCCTCAGCCACAAACACCTCTGGGGGTTTTATAACAAATCTAAAACCTTTGGGGGAAGACCAAATCCAGAGATATAAAATCCCACTGGAGAAAAGAGAGAAGTTCAGAGAATCATGGAATGGTTTGGGTTGGGAGGGACCTCAAAGCCCATTCAGTGTCAGCCCTGCCATGGCAGGGACACCTCCCACTGTCCCAGGCTGCTCCAAGCCCTGTCCAACCTGGCCTTGGACACTGCCAGGGATCCAGGGGCAGCCACAGCTGCTCTGGGAATTCCATCCCAGCCCCTCCCCACCCTCGAAGCCAGGAATTCCTTCCCAGTATCCCATTTCTCCCTGCACTCTGGCAGTGGAAGCCATTCCCTGTGTCCTGTCCCTCCAGCCCTTGGCCCCAGTCCCTCTCCAGCTCTTCTGGAGCCCCTTTAGACCCTGGAAGGGGCTCTGAGCTCTCCCTGGAGCTTCTCCTCTCCAGGGGAACATTCCCAGCTCTCCCAGCCTGGCTCCAGAGGGGCTTCAGCCCTTGGAACAGCTCTGTGGCCTCCTCTGGGCTCATCCCAGCAGCTCCACATCCTTTGGGACCATGGGAAGTGTCACCCCAAGAACTTGCAGTGATGTCCCTCATGACAGTGACCCCATTCCTGACTTTTTCCACCAACAAAACAAACTCAAAGGAGGAATCAAAGCCCTGCCTGGCAGCTCGGGGTGCCCAGGGAATGGGATCTGTCCCGTGGCTCTGGGGACTCTGGGACACAGGTTCCTGCTCCAGGAACACCCAGGACTCAGGCAGGAATGTGGGAACAGCTCCTCACATTCCAGCTTGGCAGGGAAGGGATTTGCTGCTCAGGAAGGATTCATTTTATGAGTCATCCAAAGCTCAATTGAGATGCAGGGAAAAGGATTGAGGAGAGAACTTTGCAGGGAAGGAGATTAGAAATGAGGGAATCTATCCTGAACTCCCCCAAAGGTAGGATGCAGTTCCTTAATTCTTATTTAATGGCCCCATTCCTTGTGTCAGTGGCTCAGTTAGGGATTAACTCCAGGCCTCGTCCATCTGCAGATGGAAAAGAGGCTGGAAAAGCTCCACAGGGAAGTCTCAGGGACAGAAATAAACAATAGCTGCTTCCACTGCACCTGCAGCAATCACAGAAAACACAAATCCTGGCCTACTTTCTGGGAAACTCGGCAGGTGACCAATCCCTCCCCCTGGCAAACAATCCATCCAGGTTTCTGGGCACAGGGAAAAACTCCTGGAGTAGAATTGTTGTTTTCTTCAGAGCCTGGAAAGGCTCAGCCATCCAGAAAATCCCACCACATGTCACAGGGTCCGTAATCCCAAGAAATGCTCCCCTTGCTGAACTCCAACACCCTTGGAAGTGTGAAATTCCCTGGCAAATGAGCTTGGGGTCTCGGGTGAACTCCAGAGCTGCTGGATGGAAGCTTTGCCAGGGCAGCTCCTGGGGAGGACACTCCATCCCCACGGTCTGGGCTTGGCTCTCCCTGCACCTGCCTGGATCAGGCCGAAAGGGATGTGAGGCCCCAGGCAGGAGGAGAGGCATGAAGAGAGGGATTTATCCATGGGAAATTAATTCCTAGGAGGGAATCTCTGGTTTTCCACAGATTTAGTCCTTCCTGAGGGTGTTCCAAACATGTCCTGATTGAGGCTGTTCCCACAAAGCTGGAATTGGCCTTGGTGAGCAACCCCAGCCTCATCCCAGGGCTGAGGTTCCCAAAGGGTGCCTGAGCACATCCTGACCCCACCCTGATGGATTTGTACAAAATTCACATTGAGGCAAACCCAAACCCCACAGAAACATCCAACTCTGCAGTTTCCTTCCACCCTCGTTAAGCTGAGTGATTTATTCCTTGTAATCACCACAAACGGGCAGGGATCCCTGAACCCCAACAATCCTCGAGCCTGCCAGAAGGTCCATTTGAAAATCCTAAGCAAGAATTAAGTGACCATAAACGTGCATTCCCCTCCCCAGGGTCACCTCCACTTCACTGGGACAGATTCATTAAAAGCTCCCTAAACTGGGCACAACACTTTTAATTAACATTATTAATTAACATTTCCTCTCCTCAGTGCGGGGCAGAGCTGGGGCCTGGGATGAGGCAGAAACGCTGGAAGTGCTCACAGGTCCCACTCCTCCGGTGACCCCTGAGCAGCTCAGGTCAGCCTGGAACACTGGGATGGAAAACTGAGCCAGGGGAAGAGCTGGAAACCACAGTGATATTGCCCAAATCCAACCCACCCCAATGAATTCCCCAGATTTAATGCCATGGGAATGAATTCAGGTTGTGGTTGTGCCCTTGAGGCTTCAGTGCTGGGTCTGGGACCCATCCCCAGTGTTCGTGTGAGGCTCTGGTTTGTCCTGCTGGGAAATATTTGTGTTGTATCCTGATTTTTACAGCACCTGGAGACTTGGAATCCATCATTCCCCGTTCCCAGGGCAGCTCCCTCCTCATCATGGGCTTGGGCAGTCGGGACCTGGGCTCAGGAATCCCCTGGAAGGGACTGCCACAGCCCCAGGAGCCTCCTGGTCATTCCCACTGACCTCAAATCCCTCTTTAACTTCAGGATGTGGAAATAAAAAATTAATTCACAATCTCTTCCTGTTTTATTTATTTAGGAACACAAAATTCCCCCTGGCCACTCACCAGAATTGTTTCATTCCAGGGAAATGCAGCTCCTCATTCAGCCTGAAATTACTTTTGCTTTCTTCTTTCCTGTCCAGAAGAGGCAGTGAACCAAAAAATTGGTTCTTCCCGCCCTCTCCTTGTTCCCCCTCTCCCAAGGCAGAGGATCCTCTTGTAATTCCAGCTGAGAAATCACATCCTGGGCTCTTTCTCATGCTTTTCCTCATGCCCTGACCTCACCCCATGAGCCACTTCCACCAATCCTTGCCGCGGGTCCAACCTTCCTGCAGTGATTCCTCCGCCTGCTGCTCCCTTGTCCTTGGGTCTGGGCTGCAGGACCAGCTCCGGGAGCTGCCCTGCGACGCTCCTTCCCTTTGGCACTGCGGGAATCGGGAATCGCTGGGGCTGAGCCCTGTCCCGGAGGCCTTGGCTCATCTCCAGAGGCAAAACTCCCTGAGGAGAGGGCTGGGACAGAACCTGGAAGCAGGAATGGGGCACAGACCTGGGAAGCAGGGCTGGGACAGAACCTTGGGAATCAGGGCTGGGACAGAGCCCTGGGAATCAGGGCTGGGACAGGTCTCTGGGAATCAGGGCTGGGACAGTTCTCCTGGAATCAGGGCAGGGACAGAGCCCTGGGAATCAGGGCTGGGACAGTTCTCTGGGAAACGGGGCTGTCCCGTCCCTCCCCTGGATCAGATGTGATGGGAATCCCACTGGGATTTTTGCCATGATCCAACCCCCAGC
This sequence comes from Orthonyx spaldingii, assembly GCA_013397795.1. Classification (NCBI taxonomy): domain Eukaryota; kingdom Metazoa; phylum Chordata; class Aves; order Passeriformes; family Orthonychidae; genus Orthonyx; species Orthonyx spaldingii. The sequence goes on along the minus strand of VZTJ01003403.1, from coordinate 93,394 downwards.
AGTTCAGAGTCGCTCCCCTCTGACCTGCTCCCCCTTCCCAGACCTTTTACTTCCTGGGAGCAGCTCTCCAAATCCTCCAAAACCAGATCCCAAATCCTCAGAAACTGAAAGCCAAAACTTTTTCCCAATCTTTGGGATAACTGGTGTCACTCTTCCTGACAAGAAGTCAAACTGAGAAGCTCATGGCTTCCAAACAGAACTTTTTTGTTTTACAAAACTTATGGGACTGAACTTTTCCATCCAGGCCAATCTCATTTGGGTTAAAATTGGGGAAGTTTTTGTGTTTCCCAGGTTTTGTCCCCTTAGTCCCATGAAAAGCTATCAGTGGTCACTGGATTTAAACCAACCCCATCTCCCTGTTCCCATTTGATCCCTTTCCCAGCTGATCCCTTTCCCAGCTGATATCTCCAAGAGTGGGAGAATCCAACTTTGTGATTAATCCACAGAGACATCAAACAGTCCCTGATGGGAAAAATTAAAATAAAATATGGAATCATGGAATGGTTTGGGCTGAAGGGACCTTAAAGCCCATCCAGTGCCACCCTTGCCAGGGGTAGGGACAGCTCCCACTGTCCCAAGCTGCTCCAAGCCCTGTCCAGCCTGACCATCCCCAAAATCACCTCAGAGTGGAATTTTGGGAAACAAACCCCAAGGAATCAGGAGATCTTTGTGAATTCCCTCCAAACCACTCCAAAACCAGTTTAAGGGAATTTTGCTGCCCCTTTCACCTCCACCTTTTTTCACAATTCCATTTGGTTGCTGCTGCGCAAGTGAAGAGAATTCCCTCAAAGCCCTGGGTTTAACTCAAAGTTAGGGAATATTTGCTGAATATTCCCCTGGGGCCCAAAGCTGGGGCCCTTTTGTGGATATTGAAAAGCCAGAGTCACCCCTGGGTCCCCAGAAGAGCCTCCCTGAGAATGGAATTTATGGAATTTTTTCCCCTATTGAGCTAACCAGTATCTGAATATGAAGACGAAAATTCCTGTGAAAGCTGAGGATCTGAAAGGAGCAATTCAGGAAAGATTTATGGATCCTCTCCAAAGCCATCAGCAAATGATGTACTAAACAAAACCAGGGCTGAGTTCCTCATGCATGGAACTCCAAGCACGGAATGTGCCTGGTGCTCCAATATTTCATCTCTGGGATATAAAACGCATTTGCTGCAATCAAGAGAAGATATAAATGTTGAATAAATTCCCTTTTTCCCCTTTTCCCCACGTGAGGGTTGTGTTTGAGGATCCTGCGGGGTGGTGATGGATGCAGCCAGGCTGGCAGCTCTGCTCACACCTGCTCAGGGCTGGGCAAATTTGCTTTACAGGAGGCTGGGCCTGACTAAATTTACCTTGGAGTCCATTAAAACTAAGTGGGAATTTGGGTTTGAAGCCTTTGGCAATTCCAGAGCTTTTGGGGAGATGGATTGTGGAATCTGCTGGGGCAGAGCTCCTGAACCACTGGAGCTGGTGGGGGGAAAAGTGGGAAAGGGTTTTATCCTCGTGCTGGGATTGGAGAGCTGGACCTGCAGCTTTGGGTCTGGAGGAGCAGGGTTTGTCTGGGAAAAAAAACCCCAAAGCTATAAAAATGATGATGGAACTTTGTCTGCCCCCCCTGTCCACACAAGCCCCCAGGCACTGCACACATTCACAGAATCCCAGGATCCCTGAGGCTGGAAAATCCCTACAGGATCAACAACCTGTGCCTGATCTTCACCTTGTCCCCAGCCCACAGCACTGAGTGCCACGTCCAGGAATTCCTTGGACACCTCCAGGGATGGGGACTCCAAACCTCCAAACCTCCAAACCTGGGCAGCCCCTGCCAAGGCCTGACCACCCTTTCCATGGGGAAATTCCTGCTGATGTCCAACCTGAGCCTCCCCTGGCCCAGCCTGAGGCTGTTCCCTCTCCTCCTGTCCCTGTGCCCTGGGAGCAGAGCCCGATGCCCCGGCTCCACATGCCCGTCAGGAATTCAGCCCCTCCTTGAAGCTCAGATCTGCCCAAGGCTGAGCTGTTGTTCACACTGGTGCTGAAAATCTGCATTTTGGCCGCTCTGCTGCTGGCCCATGAAGGAATTTTCCCAATATCCAACTTTAAACCTCCCCTCATGCAACCTGAGGCCATTTCCTCCAACTCTAAATGTTCTCAAGTCCCTCCTGCCAGGTGACAGCGGCTTCTTCCTTGCCAGGGAAGGAGTTGGTGTCCTTGGATTTGGCCTCATCCCGTCTCCAGCCTCTCCCAGAGCTGTACCTGCCACCCAGGCTGCCCAACTCGTCCAAGTCCATGCAGAAATTCCCAGCGTGCCAGGCTTTGGAGCCTCCCCTTCGGGATCACTCAGGGCCAAGAACCCTCAATGAAAGTTTAATTTTAGCCTGTGGACACCAAAAAATGTCTCAGTGGGTGAGAAAAACAAGAGAGAAAACCCAAAGGGCAGCGTTCCCTGCAAAAATCCTTCAGGTGACAGCAGCACTGCACCCGGGGCTGCAAGGAGCAGGGAAAGATCCCTGTGCAAAGAGGGGTCTCCTGGGATAAGTCATGGATTTCCACCTTTCCCTGGTCACCTGGGATAAATAATGGATTTCCACTTTTCCCTGGTCATGGAGTTGCAGGTGCCGACAGGCACTGGGGGCCCTGCTCTGCCCACAGCCCCACACGGGGATTGGGGGGGGATTTAGGGGGGATTTGGGGGGAATTTGGGGCTCCCATGGCTGGAGCAACTCCCAGATCCCCCCGTTCCCTCCTGGCTCTGCCCTAAAGACCCTCGTTGTCCTTCCCACGGCACAAGGAACGGGATAACACCGATGGCTGTGTAGCGGGGGAGGGTTGGGGATGGGGGAAGGATAAACATCCCTCAGGTCCCAGATCAGTCCAGGGCCGGGGAGCTGGGATGAAATTCCGGGGGTTTAGGCAGCACAAGCAGCTCCAGAGGGCGCCTCACGGCCCCCGGGTGTTCCTGGCTCTGGGTCCTCTGGTGGGGTCGGGCAGGGCACTCCTGCCCCGCTCCCNCTCTGGTGGGGTCGGGCAGGCCACTCCTGCCCCGCTCCCGATCCCGATCCCGATCCCGATCCCGCTCCCGCTCCCGATCCCGCTCCCGATCCCGATCCCGATCCCGATCCCGATCCCGCGGCAGCCCCGGAGCCCCGGCCGCGCTCCCGGAGCCGCTCCCGCACCCCGGCGTTCCCGCACCGGGACTCCCGGAAAGCAGCCGGGACGGGGAACAGACAGGCCGGGTCACTCCCGGCTCGGACTGGCACCTCCCAGGGTCCGCTTTGGAATCTGCCAGTGAGGGATAAATCCTGCCCAGGCTGGGCGCAGTCGCGCCCGGGAGCAGCGCTGGACCCCGGGGCAGAGCTGGGCCCCGCTGCCTCCTCCCGTTGCCTCGTTCAGCCCCCAAACGGACCGGGGAGCCTTTTGTGGGGCAGCTGGAAACGCTTTAAGCCCGGTCTTTTGCTACTCCTGCAACTCCAATGATTCGTTTGGAGTCAGCTCCAAGCAGGAGCAGGGGAGGTTCCTCCCCTTCCCAACAAAACCAACCCCAGAGCCGGCATGGAGCAAATCCCAGGGGAAAGGAGGGATCTGGGTGGGTGAAAATGGACAGGCTTGGAAGAAGAGTCAGGATATTGGGAAAGGGCTTCTTGCCTTGGCAGCAGAAACCTCTGGAATGCTGGGGGGCCAGGAAACAGGGAGGGAGTGAGGCTGGGGGTCAGGGGAGGGGGCTCAGGGGGTTCGGAGGATCCAGGGGCTGATCCTGGCTTGCAGCAGGCGAGGAGGCAGGGATGTGACACCTGAGTGACAGCTCCAAGGTGGCTCTGGGGCACCCGGAGTGGGCAGGAATTCATATCCCAATGGGAATGAGATGGGTTTTGGGTCCTGCAGCTGCAAAATAAGATTATTATTTTCACAGATCAGCTCAGAACTCTGGGGAAATGTTTCTCCCTCTTCTCTCCAAGCCTCCAGACACAAAGAAAGCCCCAGATCCAGCTGGAAATAAATTTCTCTGCACTTCAGATAATCAAGTTTGCAGTGCAGGGCTCTGCAGAGGGTGGGTTTTAGGACCTGGATTTGGGGATTTTCTGACCTGCAGAGCCTGTGGAACGTTTGCAATGAAGCCCCTGCTGAGGCACAGCAGTTTTTGGAGCATTTTCCAGGACAGGAGCAGGCAGCTGCCCCAGGGCCGTGTCCTGGGATGCAGAGGGAATGGAAAGCAGGAGGCAGAGGCTGGAAAAGGGATTTGCTTCCCTCCCTGTGCCCAAGCACGATGGGGTACAGCCCCTTCAGCTGCACCAGAGATGAAAGGAGTGACTTTTTCACCTACTCTGGGTCTGTTTGGGGCTCCTTTTATGCCTTTGCATCCTTTGGGGGGGAACACCTCCCTTCCCAGCCTTCCAACCCCGACTTTCAAAGCCGTTCCAGCTCCACCAGGCTTTGAAAATCCGGCCCAAAGCCTCCAGTCAGGGGCTGCTGGAGGCAAGAGAGGAAAAGATGGAAAAAAACAGAGGATGGAAAAAAGCTCCTCGTGTTTGCTGCACTCTCCCGAGCAGAGTCAGGGTCATGTGTCAGAGCAGAAGGCAGGGCAGGGAGGGCAGGGACAGGTTCTGGACCTGCTGGAGCTGGCAGGGTGCCCCCAGCCTGGCCCTGGCACACGGGACAGGGGCTGGAACATGCTCCCTCAGCCTCCGATGGGAATGCAGCCCCTGCTCCTGCACAGGAGAGCCCAGCAGAGCCTTTCTCTCCTGGCACGAGGAATTGTGGCACTTGTACAGGGGCTGCCAGGGGCAGGATCCCTGGGCAGCAGCTGCATCCTCCCTTCCCAGCTCCAGGGATTTTCCATCCCACTGCAGCCGAACTCCCCCTGCAAAGGGAACTCGGGGAAGAGGAGCAAATCCTGCTCTGCTCTCACCCAGGAGCTAGAGCTGCTCCACCTGGAAGTAAATGAATCCTCAGAGCCTGGTTTTCCATCCCGAAATGCTCAAGGGCTTCACCTCCTCCTGCCCTGCTGCTGCCGCCAAAGGTTCCTGGGTTGGGAATGCTGCAGGAGAAGCTCCTGTGCCACATCCAGTGATCAGTCCAGGACTGGGATCCCAGGGCAGCTTCTTCCACAGGATCTGACCAAAAAAGGGCTGGGAGAGCTGGGAATGTTCACCTGGAGAGGAGAAGGATCCAGGGAGAGCTCAGAGCCCCTTCCAGGGCCTAAAGGGGCTCCAGGAGAGCTGGAGAGGGACTGGGGACAAGGGATGGAGGGACAAGACACAAGGAATGGCTTTAAGCTGAAGAAGGGCGGGTTTAGATGGGATATTGGGAGGGAATTCCTGGCTGGGAGGGTGGGGAGGGGCTGGCACAGGTTATTCCATGGCTGCCCCATCCCTGGCAGTGTCCAAAGCCAGGCTGGACGGGGCTTGGAGCACCCTGGAATAGTGGAGGTGCCCCTGCCCATGGCAGGGGTGGCACTGGGTGGGATTTAAGGTCCCTTTGCATCCAAACCATTCAATAAATCCCGATTCCATGATTTAACCCCCTACAGGGGATTTAACCCCAACCTCCAGTCAACACCCGGTGAGGTGGAGACGCCTGAGCCCAGCAGAACATTCCAGGGGCTGCACCCCCAGGGCCTGGAGCCTCTGTGGGCTGCACTTGGCAGCAGAAATGTCCAATAAGGAGGAACATCAGGAATGTCTGGATGCAGTTAAAGTGTTTCAGCAGCTTTCCCCCAAACATGGATTTGCCCAGGGCTGATAGATTTTCCCTTCTTGTCAGACACAGGGATAACAAGGAACCCCGAGGGAGAGGAGCCTCCAGCCAGGAGTTGCAGCCAGGGTTCTCCTGGGCTCATCCCAGGAAAACTGCAGGGTAATTCTGGTTTTTCCAGGCCCAGTGATTGCATTTCTCTATGACAGTAAAGCTGAAAATGTGGTTTTACTTTTTTTTCCCCTATGAAAAAGGAGAATTTCCATATTTCTGTCTCATCTCCCACATTTTCTGCAGCACAGCCCATCCCGGCAGCCTCTCCAGGAGAGCTCCATGGCCAGCAGAGCCCTGGGAGCACCAATTAAGGGCTGAACCATTCCCGCTCCTCTCCTGGCTGAGATTCACTCAGACACATTTTTGTTGTGATTCCTTTAATTTTGCTTTCAGCCAAAGCAGATGAGAGCCCTTCCCCAGAGGCTCTTGGCAGGGCTACAGATGGGAGCTGCAGCTTGGGAGCTCCCAGGGATTCCTGCAGTTTCCAGCAGTGGTTCCCAGCTGCAGCAGGAATGGGCTGAGTATTTGGGATAATGCCTGGGCTGGGCACTTGTGTTTGATGCCCACAGTCTCCTCCTGCTTTGCTGCTTTTTGTTTGCTCCTCGGTTTGCAGCTCCAGGGGTGAGTTGGGGGTTCTTTGTTGGTTGTTTGTGCCAGGGGGGTGTTTGGGGTGGGTTTTTCACACTTTTCCTCTCTGGGATTTTGTGTTTTTCCCAATGAGGGGCCTCTTTTCCATAAAAAGAGCTGTTCCCAGAACTTGAGATTTATTTATTCTGAATCTTTTGAGTCAATACTTCAATACAGCTGGAGCACGAGGTCATCCTTAATATTTTTCACCTTTTCTTGCAGAGGGAGAATGAAACAGCAATCAAATATTTATTTTAGATCCCAGCAGTCTCAGCTTTACCAGGGGCTTTGAGAGCCTTTCCAAATAAACTCCCAGATATTTTGTTGGATTTTTTTCCCCTCCTACTTGGAAAAACACAGGCATCTGCAGCCCTTTCACTGGAGCACTTCCCAAGCTGTCCCTGCCTGTTTTATCTGTGTATTTTCTCTCCCTGGAAAGCTTGGGAGCAATGAGGGCGTTTAAACCCTCTCTGCCTCCCACTCCTCCTGCTCTCATCCCACCTTCCCACAAACCACACAGGGAGTGCTGAGCGGCTCCGGGCCATTAAACCCCAATCCTGGGTCAGTGCTGGGGGAAGTCAGGGGTTCTAATCACCATTCCAGCCTGGAATTTGTGCCTAATTGATGGGAATCTGCAGCCTGGTGTTGATAGCGTGGAGATAAAGCAGTGACCAGGCAGGGGGAGCCTCTCCCCACCCCACTCCCCTGGCCAGGCTCTGAAGGATTTATTGATGCTCGTAAAAACATGATTTTTCCCAAATCCTGTGCCCTTCCTTGCCCCAGCGTGGTCCTGATCCCACAGCAACCCCTGGGCACAGTTCCTGCCAGGCTGGGGCCGTTTGGAGCCGGGATTTCGGGGTGGAGGCACTGGGGGAGCAGCTCAGTGAAGTTCAGCCTCTCAAATAAATGCAGAGATGCAGCTGGGAAATGCCAGGGGGTCAATCCCTGCTGGGTCAGGCTGTTCCCTGGCATCTCCAGTTGTACCCCATGGAAACAGGGAATATCCTGAACTGGAAGAGACCCACCAGGGCATCCTCAGGAATCACATCCCTGTGTTCCCAATCCTAATTCTGAGCTCCCTTTGGCCCTTTTTTGCAGGAAAACCAAGCTGGAGGGACAGAGACCTTTTTTCCAGAGCCCCTTTTGCTACGAATTCCTGCAGAATCCAGGCCAGGATCATCCCCTGCTCTGTGCAGTTCCTGCTGAATTTCCTACTGAGATCCAGAGGATGTTTTCCCACCTCCCTCTTGGCTCAAATCCTGGCACTGAGCAGGAAAGCCTTTGACAACCTCAGGCTGGAGGAGATGGAGCAGCAGCAGGAGAAACAGGATCCCAGTACTGGAGAACTGGGACATGTTAGGAACAGCCCCATTTTCCACAGATTTTCTTTATTGCCTTTACGGCTCATTTAGGGAACAGTAATAAGGAAAAATATCAGTTCCAGGTGAGAATTCCCAAGTGCCAGAGTGGGTTTGCTGGGAAACTGGATCACAACAGCCCTGCAGGGTTCGGTGCCTCATTTCACTGAGCAGGGAGGGGCTCACGGGGGCCTCCAGAGCTGGGATTTGGGGTAGTTTTAATGAACAAGGAGACAAATCCAATCCCTCCAATCCTTTTTGTCCTCTGATAAATATTGCCCTTGAATTCCCTGCCATGCACTCAGCCAGGGAAGAGCTGATGATCCAAGATGTAAACATTTTATTCCCTGGCTCCAAAGCTGAGCACAGCTTTAACCCTTGCCCAGCAAAGCTCAGCAGCTGTCAGGGAAGCTTTTATGGACTGCAGGGGCAGGATCCCAGCCCTGCCAGTCAGGGGGATTCTGTCATTCCAGGGGCATCTGGGGATAAGGAATGAGGGAGGCAGCAAGGCCGGGGAGATAATGGTTATCAGACCCAGACCCTGCCAGTCAGCCCCAGCCCCCCCTGCTCTGCACCCTGACCCTGGGAGGATTCATTTCCCAGGCGTCCTGTCCTCCAAACGTGGGCAAGGACGGGAGGAGGAGGCTGTGGTGGTGCTGGGAAGGGTTTGAGGGGAGAGGTCCTGCCTGAGCTGGGCTGCTGGGAGTGGCAGTGGGGACCAGCGGGGCTGGCTGGGACTCAGCTCAGCCCAAAGCAGAGGTTCCCAGCCCAAATTCCACCACTTCCAACGGCTCCTGAGCAGCTGAGCTCACCTGCCACAGCTGCAGCGGGGGAACTGGAGGTGACTCTGACCCTTGAAGGGGACAGAACCAAACCTGCGGTTCAACAGAGAGCTCGTGGCCACTGGAATTTGTCAGTCCCTTTTCCCTCTGGAGCCACCTGTGGGTGAAGGGGCTGTGCCCGTGATCATCCAATCAACCACTGGGAAAAGCAGTTTTTGGGCTTGGCCAGAAGCCACCACATGGAATTTAACCCTGGACAGAAGAGGATGCTGTTGCTTCCCCCTTTCCCAGGGTTTTGAGGGTTTCCAGCCCTCAGCAGCTTCTGTGTGTGCACATTTGGAGTCTTCCCCCCTGTGCTGTTCTATTCTCAGAGGCAGCTGAGAGCACAAAGGATGAAAAATGAGCAGCCACAGCACTTAATTCACTCCCAATCATCATTAATAGAAGAAAGGAGAGAGAAATGCCCTCATACAAATGAAGCCACTGTTTGTTAATATTGCTGGGCATGCCAGGACAGCAGCTGTTGATTATTCTCAGTAAGTGCAGGAGGATTTTTGACCTGAAGGATTTCCTGCTCATTGTACAACCTCTATCTCAAACCCTGAGTCTTCTCCATGTCCTCTGCAGATTCCTTAAAGGAATTCAGCCCAAGCCAGGACTGAGCAGCAATTTGGTTTTGTGTACTTGGCCAGTTAGGGGGAAGTTAATGAAGCATCGAGTGGAAAGCAGCTTCTCCCATCCTGTTGCCACAGCAGCAATTACAAATCTCTCACAAGGAGCTCAGGGAATGAAGCGAAATCTTTAGATATAAAAAATGAGCAGAGGATCTGTGTGAGCTGGGCTGAGGAACTCCCTGGTTTTGTGGCAAACCTTTGCTGGCAGCCCAGTGGGGTGAGTTCACCCTTCATTCCCACCGGGCTGAGGGAGGGTGGGAGCTGGGAAAGCAGATCCTGGAAAAGGGAGGGATTTGCTGCTGTTCAGAGCTGCTGGCCCCGGGCTGGTGGCCTTGGGGCTGAGGAGCAGCTGGGGACAAAGCAGGATGTGTCCAAACATGAGGGACAACGGATCCAGGGGGAAAGCCTGGGGAACTTTGCTCCATCCTCTCTCAGCCCCCGGGCTGCCTCTGCCACAGCCCTGCCAGGGATTGGCCCCTCTGCCCTGGGCTCAGGTGAGACTCCACCGGCAGAGCTGCCCCAGCCCTGGGGCCCGGCACAGGAGGGACCTGGAGCTGTTGGAGAGAAGCCAGAGGAGGCTCCGGGATGAGCAGAGGGATGGAGCAGCTCTGCTGGGAGGAAAGGCTGGGAGAGCTGGGATTGTTCAGCCTGGAGAGGAGACCAGGGGTGACCTGAGTGTGGCCTTGCAGGGCCTGAAGGAGCTGCAGGAAACATCGAGACTCCAAGGGCCTGGAGTGCCAGGACACAGGGAATGGCTTCCCACGGCCAGAGGGCAGGGATGGATGGGATATTGGGAAGGAATTGTTCCCTGTGAGGGTGGGGAGACCCTGGCACAGGGTGCCCAGAGCACCTGTGGCTGCCCCTAGATCCCTGGCAGTGTCCAAGGCCAGGCTGGACAGGGCTTGGAGCACCCTGGGACAGTGGGAGATGTCCCTGCCATTGCAGGGGTGGCACTGGATGGGCTTTAAGGCCCCTTCCAACCCAACCCATTCCATGATTCCATGAAACCAGTGCAACCTTCCCCCTGTGGGTGCCCTTGGTCTCAGCTGTGGCTGAGGGAGGCCCTGCTCCCCTTCCTGGGCCCTGCTCAGGCTGCTCTGAGTTTGCTGCTCCCACAAAATGCTCTCGTAAATTGGAAGGTGAGCTAAGATTTCACATCAGGGGCTTCCAGGTGGACCAGTCTTATGGAATCATTTTAATTAGGAAAAAATCTGAGATATTCTGGAAACTCACAAAGTTAACTCAGAAAAGAAAGGCAGCATCTGCACGGGTGGAAGAACCAATGCTTTCCCACCTCCCTCTTGGCTCAAATCCTGGCACTGAGCAGGAAAGCCTTTGACAACCTCAGGCTGGAGGAGATGTGCCGAGCCAGGGGCCAGGGCAGGGGCTGGGCTGGGATGTCCTGAGGGGAGAAACCACCTGGAACTCAAGAGATTCCCTAAAAGCTGCTCCAAATACCAGAATTGTGCAGTGCCAGTTTCTCCTGTGCCCATCAAACTTCTGCTGCTGATTTGGCTGCTGGTGCCAGGTTTGAGGAACAGGACACGGGAGCCTCTCCAGCCTGGGGGGATTTTACAGCAAGCGCTGAAAAGTCTTCCAGAGAATCCCCCGAAATGCTGAATGAGGCAGTGAAAGCATCAAACGGGCTCCTTTTAGACATGAAAAGTGCTTTGCCCCACCTGGAACAATTGCAGAACTCTTTGTAGGGATTGGCACCAGAAAATTTCCCCCTGCAGGATGCTTTGAAGCAGATGAAAAAGCTCCACTGTCAGCCCTAAATGGGGTTTTTTGCCTCCCTCAGCAAAGCCCCCCCAGAGCAGCTTCCCAGGGTCACTCAGAGCAGACTGGGCATTTGTTCCCAGAGAAACTTCCCACAACTGGCTGGGGCTGACTGGGATTTCTCTGCTCAGGCTGAGCCTGGCTCAGGAAGGAGGGAAGAGCTTTTCCATTTCCAGAGCACTGAGGATCCCCTACAGAAAAGGGGCTCTTTGGGGTATTTTCAGGGAAATGTCCCCAGCTGTTATTTGGGAGCTGTTTGATAACAGCCAGGGTGGCTCCTGACATGGAGCTTCAGCCCAAAGTCCCTGAACTGTCTGAGCCACCAGAGCTCCAGAAATGACATTGATAAAATCATGGTGTCATGGAATCATTCAGGTTGGAAAAAACCTTTAAGATCATCGAGTCCAACATCCCCCAGTGCTGTCAGAGCCACCCCTGCCCGCGTCCCCAAGTGCCACATCCACAGGGCTTTAAACTCCTCCAGGCATGGGGACTCCACTCCTGGCCTGGGCAGCTGTGCTGGGGCTGGACACCCCTTCCTGTGGAGAATTTTCCCCAATTTCCACCCTGAGCCTCCCCTGGCCCAGCCTGAGGCCGTTCCCTCTCCTCCTGTCCCTGTGCCCTGGGAGCAGACCCCGACCCCCCCGGCTGCCCCCTCCTGTCAGGGAGTTGTGCAGAGCCACAAGGGCCCCCCGGAGCCTCCTTTTCTCCCCTTTCCCAGCTCTGCTCCAATCCTTTCTTTCTCTTCCAGGTTGATTCCTTTGCTCTTGCAAAACCTTTTCAGTATTTCAGGCCTGTTCAAAAGTTCCCTGCTCAGAGTTCTCTCCCTGCAGCTGAACGGCCCAGCTTGGGAAGGGAAGAACAGCAGAGCTCCTGAATTTCCACCAGCACAAAACACTGAATTAAACCCAAACCCTGCATTAGGCAAAGCAAGAGCCAGGAAGTGCCATCAGGCCCAGTGACTTCATCTGCAGCCCTTTGTCCCTGCTCCTGAAAATACTCATTAATTACATCATCAGGGCTATTTTTGCCCGGTGCTCTCTGACTCAGAAACCAGGATGGAGCTGCCCTGGGCAGGACGAGACTGCTGCCTGCAGGATTCTCTTGCATTAGGGGGAAAAAGAAAGAAACAACAAGAAAAGAAACAATAAAGCCGTGTTTGAAATGGAGGAGATATTTTTGAGCAGTGGCAGACAATTCTCCCCTGCTTCCTACATTATAAATGTCCTTTCTGTGCCGACTGGATGGGGAAATAATGGCCTGAGTGGTTCACTTTTATCTGGCAGGTTTTGTTTTCAGAGATGGGGAGAAAGAAATTCATTTTTAACCTAAAGAGATAAAGAGAGATTGCAGAGTGGGGATCAAAAAGCTGTGGCAGAGCAGATTTGCAGAGCGTGGACACAGGAATGACCTCCCTCATTTCCTGGGTCCTCTCCATTTGCCACTGCCGTGTCTTGGCAGGGAGTTAAAGGGAGTTAAACACTCTGGGGATGTGGGAATGACCTCGGTGGCCTCAGCTGTGTCTGTCACCTGCACAGGGACTGTGCCAAGCACAGAGGTGAATCCTTGTTCTCAGCATCCCCCCCTCCCCAAGGACCAAACGTCCCGGGGAATGTTCATAATCCTTTTCTTCTGCTGGAAAATGGAGTGTAAATAAAATTTCCACCTGCTCCACAAAGCCTTTATTGATGTTGATGAATTTCTTGCGGAGTTTAAGACTCCCTAAACAAAATATTCATTTTCCTTGCTGTTGTTCATTTTCATTCTGATACTGAGGGAAAAACTCCTTTGATGGAAACTCGGAGCTTAAGGCAGCTCCGAGTGCAGAGGCTGCTCCCTGCTGTGAATGTTCCCGTCTCCCAGGAAAGCCTCTCCAACCCCCAGCCTCTCCACATCCCAGGACTCCACTGGCTCCACCTCAGCCCCTCCCAGGGATCCCACAACTCATCCACTCCCAGCTCATTCCTACTCTACATCCTTGTTTTCCTACAGAAACTCCCATTTTTCCCAACGGCCTCAGGCCATTAAGCTCACCCAGGAAGCCTCTGGATCAACCTCAGGTGCCTCCTGAACACCCTGGGAACTGGGAAATGAGATGTTCCTCCTGCTGGATTTTCTTCCTTTGGCAGGAATCATCCTCTCTTTCCTTTCCCTCCGTGTTCTCAACAGAGCTTGAAATTAATTCACTTCTCTGTCATCCATCAGATTTCCTCTCCCACTCCGTGTCCTGATGGATCAAATCCCTCCTGGTGCCCAGCACACGGCTCTCCACACTTCCTGCTTGTCCCAGCTCCTGGCAAACGGCTCATCTGGAGCTTCCAAACCAGTCCAGCTGTGCCTCAGGGGTGACTCCCCCACTCTAAAATCCCCTGGGGACAGTCAAGTGCTTCCCTGGGGACAAACAGCACCGTCCTGGGCTCTCCCGTGGCCTCAGGGCTCTTTCCATCCAGGCTTTGGACGCTGCCAGAGTCCCCCAACAGCTCCCACTGTGGCCCTTGTGCACCAGGGAAAGGACAGGGATGGGGACGAGGACGGGGACAGGGACACACCTTGGCTCTGCCCAGCAAAACCCAGCAGCCCCAGAGATTACTGAGAAACATCCAGGCAGGAACCTGAGGCACGAACCACACACAGAAGAGCAAAAGTTTCACATCCTTTCCATGCAGGTTTTTCTTGGCTTCAAGATCTGTGCTCGAGCAGAAACTGAAAAGCAACATCCCAAACTCATCCCATTCCTGAGGAGCTGGAGGTGGCCAAAAAGTAAATTTGTAAGAAATTCCTCTTTTTTTTCCCTTTTGCTTGTTGATTTTGGTCCAAATTGGACAGAAACCAGCAGCACCTTTTTAAATTTATCCCTGAGAAGAAACTCCCCCGGGTTTGCAGCTGCTCCTGAGAAACCATTTCAGCTTCCCTGAGGATGGGGGTGGGAAAGGCTGTGAATGGCACTGAAAGGCTGCTGGGGAATCAGGGAATGTCCTGAGCTGAGAGGGGCCCACAGGATCATCCCAACCCCACAGACCCCCCCACAGCCCCACCCTGTTCATCCCTGGCAGCGCTGTCCAAACCCCCCTGGAGCTCTGGCAGCCTCGGGCCGGGACCATTCCCTGGGGAGCCTGGGCAGTGCCCAGCACCTCTGGGGGAAGAGCCTTTCCCTGATCTCCATCCTAAATTCTCCTGGCCTACCTCCAGCCGTTTCCTTGTCCTCTCCCTGCTCACAGGGACAAGGATATCACCTCGTTATAGGGAATTTCCTCATGGCTGTGAAGTGTTGGACACAACCCCTGTGAGAGTTGTCGGAAAAACCCAGGAGAAAAGCGATACTGAAATCAGCCTGAGAGAAACTCTCTGACACAGCTTTGGGGATTAGAAAGGATTCCCTCGGGTCCTGTCCCTGGTCACCAGAGCAGAGGTCTGCTCTGGGAGCACAAAAAAGGAGGTGGATTCAGTGGATGCTCCAGGTCCTGATGGATTCTGGATGCTCCAGATCCTGAGGGCATCCAGGAAGAGAAAAGGCATCTGGGAATGGGGGAAGAGGGTCACTAATGACCAGATCTGGAATGGATGGACAAATCTCCTGTTCCTGGAGCACCCTGGGAGCCGTGGCAGTGCCATCCTCTGTGCCAGGCTGGGGGCAGAGGAGGGATTGCTGCTCCAGCAGCTCTTCCTGCTGCCTTCCCAATTAAAGATTTTGAGAGAGATTCATTACCTGGCCTGGTTGAAGCTGCACTTGTGGCTGCAGGGATTTTGCAGCTCCTGGAAAAGAAACCTGGGCTCTCTCTGCCTTCTCCAGATCCCCCTAAGGCTCCCCTGCTCCCACCAGTCCTGAATAATTCCCTGATATTCTCTGGTCATTCCCAAGCTCGATTTGAACTTGGCAGGACATTTCCTTCAGGTTACCTGCGCCTTATGGAGTCGCCAGAGCCAGAACCAGCCCCTTTTGGAGCAGCTGCTCTGGAAGAGCCCCAGGGAGGCTCCTCCTCCTCCCCAAAATGCCTCTGCTCCTTAAATCCCATGGGTCCCACCCCAAAGTGTGTGAGATCATCAGGGATAAATGGATTTCCTCCAGAGCTTTTGTTTCTGAGGGAATGTTGGAGGAGCTGCCTGATGAGGAGCTGCTGGCAGGGTGGGAAATGAGCTGCAGGGAATGAGGGGAGCCAGGGAAAGGGAAGGGATCAGCGAGTGACCCCGGGCTGTGAGGGGGGCGGGATGACCCCAGGTCATCTGTGTTTAACTGGCCCCATTCCTGAGGCTCCTGAGTCTCTCCCAGTCCTCACGGCACGGCCTGGGAAAGGGGAGCTGGGACTGAGCCCCAGGAGAAGCCGAGATCTGTCCCAGGGACAGCTCTGCCACAGGGAACTGGGGCAAAACCGGTGTGAATTCCATAAACCCAACACTATTCCTGCTCCTGCGGTGCTAGGGAGGGATCTGAACAGGGATCAATCCAAAGGCTGCACTTGGCTTTGGTTTCAGCTTCTTCATTTCTTTTCCTTAATCCAAATAAGCTCTTTTTTTTTGACCATTGAGCCCCTGATTCAGTGCCCAGAGAATCTTATTTTAAAATCTTAAATATTTGGACTGTGGCAACATTTTTATTGAAACAAATTTTGAGCCAAGCAGGGCTTCAGCTCTGCCTCTTTTGGGGGTCACAAGCTGGAATTGTTTGGTGCTGCCAAAAACAACAAAAGGAAAATTCACTGAAAAATTCCTGGTGGCCACAGCCTTTGTTTCCAGCCTGTGCCTGGTTTATTCCGTCACACATCCCAGGCAGGCAGTGCCAAGGGAAATCTCTGGCACTGACATGATTAAAGAAAGGCTAAACGTGGATTAAAGGACTCCTGAGTGCTTCCCTGTTTGCCCCTTTCCCCAAACTCCTGCTCCAAGCCAAGGTGCAGCTTTGGCCCTTTGCAGCTGCAGCTCAGCCTGGGGCAGCTGGGGCTGGTTTGTGACAATCCCAGCACTGTTAGCATTCCCCGGGCTGGGGTTTTTCCGTGTGGAGCTGGAATTCTGTGGCAGTAAGACAGAATTGGATCGAGGCATCCCTGTAAAACTTCATCTCCCATCCTGAGCCTCCAGCTGCCATGAAGGAAATGGTGCTGGAGGGGGGAGGCAAACACGGGAGCCCAGGGGTGGTTTAAGGGCCTGAACACACAAAGCCATCGGCCCCAGTGAGCAGGAGCAGCTCAGGAACACTCAGGGCGTTACACTGCAGTTGTTTCTGTGTTCTCCACACAAACCAACCCAAACACTTGTTTGGAAAAGATGTCAATGCCTCTGTGGCTGGCACGGCAGTGAGGCTGAGCGAGGATCCAAAACATCATTTCGGGATTTACAGGTGAGTGATGCTCCCCGCCCTCATCTAGACTGCCCCAGAGCCTGGAAAGGACATGGGGAACTCAGTCCCTGTGGGATCTGGCAAATGAATCAGGGAAATCAGGCCCCATTTCCCTCACAGACTCCATGCATGGATTGGCAGAGGGTGTTTGATCCCTGGCTGTGCTTCCGTGGGCCTGGCTGGGCTCTGATGAACTCCTGGAGGGGGATCCTGCTGGATTATCCCACCCAGATGGAAAGTTCCCTCAGGCACTCAGCCCCTGGAATGCCTTTCATGGAATCACAGAATGATTTGGGTTGGAAGGGACCCTAAAGTTCACCCAAGTGCTGTGGGCAGGGACACCCAAGCCCTGTCCAACCTGGCCTTTCCAAACCGAGCAATTCCTCATTCAGCAGCTTGGAACCTCAGCCTGGGGCCTTTCCAGGCAGAGTTTGTCCCTTTCTTGTGGTTTTGTGCCCCCTTTAAACAGCAATCCTTCGTCTCCTGGATTTGGGGAAGGTTTTCTCCAGAAAGGTGTGGGGTCCATGGAGGGTCTCCAAGCAGGGAAGTCTAAAAGAGAATTATTGAATTTAGGAGAGACTGAAACCTCTCTGCTGCTCTCTTCCTTTCCTTCATCCCCCACTTATCCAAAATCTCCAACCCTCACACCCTGGGTGAACATTCCCGAGGCTCTTGTTGGGAGCACTGAGAGGAATTGGAGCTATTGCTGCAACCTGTAATGGAACTGGATTTCAGGGAAAAAATCCTTCTTTTTCTAAAATGGGAAGCTCTAATGAGGCACGAGTCACCCTTGGAAGTGGAAATAATCTGTGCTCAAAATGGGGCACTTAAATTCCAGCTTTTGTTGGATTTCACTCAGGGTTTGTGCCGTTGTTTTAATGGAACACAGTGAGGTGTAATAGTAATTTCAATAAAATGGAACTGGATCCATATTTTAGGGGTATTTTCATATTTATAGATTATATTTGCTTTTTCAAATCCTCCTGCTTCAGTGTTGGAGAACGAAGCATTTCCAGGAGGGGATTCTGACATTTCCAAAATGAAATTTCCGCTTGGAGAAGGATTTCTGAATTTCTCTGTCCATTCTGATGTGGAAGGGAAATTAATTCCAAAAGGCTGAGGCTCCCAAAGGACAGGAATTGTGTTTTCCTTTTCCTTTTGTGCCTCTGCCCTTTTCCATGGGCTCTGGGGGAGGCATGGGCAAGGCTTGGAGCAGAACTTTGGAGGGATAACTCGGAGCCGTGGGAGATGTTTGCATTAAATTCCATGGATTTCTGTGGGAAAGGGCAGCCTGGGCACTTCGGGGGTGCTCATTCCCAGCTTCCAGTGAGGCTCTGGGTGTCCATCCCAGCTCTACGGTCCCTGCCCCACCAGGCCCACTCCAGGATTCCAGCGGCGCCTTGAAATTCCCAGGGGTCACCTCCTGCTCACACCGGGGCCGGGCTGGAATTCCCAGGGGTCACCTCCTGCTCACACCGGGGCCGGGCTGGAATTCCCAGGGGTCACCTCCTGCTCACACCGGGGCCGGGCTGGAATTCCCAGGGGTCACCTCCTGCTCGCACAGGGGCTGGGCTGGTCCTGCCTGGCAGCCTGGGGGAGTTTGGGGTTTGGAGCACTGAGGAAGGGAAATTCTGCACCCCAAAAGCAGCACGAGTGCCATGGCTTTGGGGCTGGGTGGTCACAGAAGCTGCCACCTCATCCCTTGAGTGACCAGGAATTGTGGATGGGTCCCCAAAGAGCCCATTCCATGCCTGAACCCCATCCCAAAGGATCCCAGCTTCCTCAGGCCTCCCTTGCTTTGCTGCCTCTTCCAAAGAGCCCCCCCCATTCCTTTCTCTGCTCCCCTCACCCGGAGCCAGAGCTGTCACCAGTCCCTGGGACACCCTCATTCCTCTTCTGGATCTATTTATGTGGAAAAAATAACAGCAATGAGCTGAATGTGGGATGCAGTGGTGGAGGTGGCTGGGCTGTAACTCAGGCTGCTCTGAGATGTTTTACAATTCCTCTGGAATAGATGAGATATCTGAATTCCAGGTAATTTCCATGGCTGGAATTTCACGTCTGTTTGCAGGAATTGCTCTCTGGGTTCCACAAAATGAGGCTCAGGATTTCAGAAGGGAACACTTTTTGTAAATCACTCCTTTATCCTGATTTACCCCAGGCAAATTTTTGATTCCCTGCTTTTCACAAAACTGAATTAGTGAACCTGGGAGAAAACACAGAAAGTACAATGGGGCAGGAAATGGATGTGCTATTTACTGGGAATGGGAAAAATGGGAGCAACCCTGGCATCCAGGAGCTAATGGAGATCCCAGCCCTGCTGGAAGGGAGAGCTCATTTGTGTTTATCCATTTGCTGGGTGTTGTGTGGGATTTTGGAGTGTTTTATATTCATGGATTGCCCTTTGTATCCCAGAGCTTGGCAAGTATATGAGAAATGTGAAGAAAGGCAGAATAAGTCAGTCATGGATTTGGGATTTCAGCTGTTCAGACTCCCAGGAAAGGAGCACCAAGGGAAAGCAATCCCTCTCTTTTCGTGCCTGAGGGCAGGAGCTGCTTGAGGGCATTTTCTGTGATTTTCTTGATAGAAAAAGGGACATTTCCTCATTTCTGAGCTCAAAAATCTGCTGCTTGTTGTGGCTGCCTCCATCACCCCAGGGTGTGCCAGGATCCTCCTGGAGCCTCCAAACCTTTTCATTCCCCTGCTCGGAGCTATTCCCACCAGAAAAAGCAACAAAAGGAAGCTGTTACCGAGTTCTTCCTCACAACTGTTCCGGTGATGCCTCAGGATTCAGTCCCTGCTGTGCTGAGAGCTGCAGGAAAAGGTGCTGCACAAAGGGTTCCTGCTCCTGGGAATTGCCTTGTCCAGCTCCTGTGGCCCATCCTGACTTTGGGATTAAACCAGGAGCAGTTTGATTCATTCCTCACAAGGGAGATTTTGGTTGGACATTGGGGAAACTCTTTTGTGATGGGGCCGGTGAAACACTGGAATAAATTGCCTGGGAATGGAGCAGCAACAGCATCCCTGGAGTTGTGCAGGATGGATTGGGAATGAGTATCCCTCGGGCAGGAGCAACCTGGATGAGTCTTTCCCTGGCAAAACAAAGACCGCTGAGGCCCCTCCCAGCCATGATTTTGTGTTGTTTTAATGTTTGTTGTCATAAACCAGTGGGGACGTCCTTTATGGGGATGTGACATCCAGGGATATCCTTTATCCCTCACCCTGCCCCTCACTTCCCAACACCAGGCCAGGCCTGCCTTCGCCAGGCTGACCAGAGCCATGTCCAGCCTTTCCCCATGGAGCAGAACACCACAAACTTCACAGTTTTGCTCTGTGTTTACAATTGACTCAGCAGATCCTTGTCTGTTCCCATGTCCTGCTTCCCTAAATTCAGTCTCCAGAGAAAAATCTCAGTCCCAGTCCCTGCCCTTCTCCCTGGATGTTTGTGGGCAAAGACAAACCCACCAAGCAGCACAATTCCCATCTTCTTATTTTTGCTAAAATAATCCCTCCTGACCCCTCTTCTGTGTACAGGGATGCTCCAGAATCTGCTCCACAGCCACAGGAGGGGATTCATCCCCCAGCACTGCACTAATGGTGGTAACAATAGTAATAACAATAATAATAATATCAATAATTCACACTCGAGCACTGCAAGAAGAACCTTGTTGGTTTTCAAATGCCTGTTCCTGATCTTGGGGCAGAGAAATGAGGTTGCAGCAGAAATTCCTGGGTCAGATTTGATGCCAGTTAATGAGCTGAGGAATTTGGAGATTGCTGAACGTCTGGATTCAGCAATGGCCCAGTGGGGAGGGGGGAAGAGGGGTCCCCAAAGACTGGGAACCTGCAGCTCTCGATGCCAGCGTGGCCTGGAAGGGACTGACTTTGATTTTTTAATTGCTTGGGAAAGCTTCTGGAGCAGGGTCTGAGCAGGGAAGCGTGGAAAGAACAGCAGAGATCTGGTCATGGAATCAGGGAATGGTTTGGGTTGAAGGTACCTCAAAGCTCCTCCAGTGCCACCCCTGCCATGGGCAGGGACAGCTCCCACTGTCCCAGGGTGCTCCAAGCCCCGTCCAACCTGGCCTTGGACACTGCCAGGGATCCAGGGACAGCCACAGGTGCTCTGGGCACCCTGTGCCAGGGCCTCCCCACCCTCACAGGGAACAATTCCTTCCCAATCTCCCATCCATCCCTGCCCTCTGGCAGTGGGAAGCCATTCCCTGTGTCCTGTCCTTCCATCCCTTGTCCTCAGTCCCTCTCCAGCTCTCCTGGAGGCCCTTTGGGCACTGGAAGGGGCTCTGAGGTGTCCCTGGAGCTTCTCCTCTCTAGGTGAGCACACCCAGCTCTCCCAGCCTTTCCCCCCAGCAGAGCTGCTCAATCCTCTGATCATCCTGAGGCCTCTCTGGACTCTTTCCTACAGCTCCGTGTCCCTCCTGTTCTGAGGAGCCCAGAGCTGGATGCAGGAGCGCAGGTGGGATCGGAGCGGGCAGAGGGGCAGCAGCACCTCTGCTGCCCTCGGCATCCCATGGACGGGCGGAGCTGCCACGCTCCGAGGGGATGCCCTGGGACAAACCCACCTGTCCCAGACATCCACGGGAGCTGTGAGGGCCAGACAGCCCTGGCTGTTTCCAGCCTCTCCTGGAAGCACTGAGCCACTGGAAAACACATCCCTGCCTCAGCTGCTGCCCTCCCCAGAGCCCAGAGTGAAAGTCAGGAGTCAAAATCCGGATTTCAGCCCTGAGATACAAAATGTGGAGAAGGGAAGTGGCCTCCAATGGCTGAGCTCTCCAACCCCATCCCTGCTCTCCAATCCCATCGCTGCTCTCCAACCCCCATCGCTGCTCTCCAACCCCCATCCCTGCTCTCCAATCCCATCCCTGCTCTCCAACCCCAGCCCTGCTCTCCAATCCCATCCCTGCTCTCCAACCCCCAGCCCTGTTCTCCTGCCTGCTTTGTTATCCCAAAACAAAGTTTAATCCCTTCCTCCTCTCCCTGTGCAGGAAGCAAAGCACTGAACACTGAGAGCTGATCCTAAAAAACAGAGGTTGCAGTGGGACAGAGCTGGGTCCAAAAGGGAAAAGCAATTCTCTCAGGAAAGACCTCAACCCAGCTTTGCACTGATTCCAGCAGCCTCTGGTCTTGGATAAATGAATGGATGGATCCCTCTCCATCCCAGCTCTGTGTCAGGACTGGTTTGGGATTTGAGGATGTGGAGAAACCCTTTATCCAGGAAAAATTCCCTTTCAAGGTCACCTTATCCAAGGTAATTGTCTGCCTTAGGGTGAGGGGATTTGTGCCTGAGGGGTGGAAATGGTGGGGGGGGACTGAGGGACAGCAGTTGCTCAGGGACAGAAAGTCCCAGGAAAACCAGCTGGAGATGGGATGTGATCCCATCTTTTATGATTGTTTTTGTTTTGAATTAAAATAAAGGAATAAACCAATGATAAATAAAAAGGGATCATCCCCTTCTGCCCAGCTTAGTCAGGAACAGCTCAGGAACTACCCAAAGTGCACTCAAACTCTGCTTTTCCTGGGATTCTGATGGCACATCCCTGGCAGTGTCCCAGGCCAGGCTGGATGGGGTTTGGAGCTCCCTGGGACAGTGGAGGTGTCCCTGCCATGGCAGGGGTGGCACTGGGTGGGCTTTGAGGTCTCTCCCAAGGGGTTCCTGACTGCCAGCGAACACAGGCTCAGGTTTGGCTCCTGCACTGTGATCCCAGCGATGTCCAAACGATTCCCAGCCACTGGAAAAAGCAGTTGACTCATTATTATCTTTTAATTTCCCCTTTTCTTGTCACTCCTGATCCATCTCAGCACAGAGCCGGCGTTTCTGGACTGAGCCTTTGTTGTCACTTCCTCGGAACAGGCACTCCTGAGATGCCTTCATTGCTTTGACATTTCTCAGCTGCTTTCTGCGTTTCCCAAGAACTTCATCGGCTCTCCTGGAGTTGTGTGATCACAGAAAATATCCACAGCTTTAATTCCTTATTCACATCCTCCTTGTGATCACGGAGCTGAAAACTCTCTTTGTTTTGAGCAGAGCTACTGGTGAAATGTTCCCTCCCACCCTTCTCTCACTGTGCAGTTTTGTCTTTTTGTTCAGAGTTATTTGGGTTTTGACTTCAGGGTTTTTTACAGAGACTGAAGAACACAGGAGGAGCTGGTGCCTTCCTGGAAAAACACGGGAAAATCCAAAGCTGATTTTCTATTTCCAAAGTTTCAGGTTCACTTGGGGTTTTTTGGTCTGTCCTGGCTTTGAACTCCACTCACTTTACAGACAAGTTTAATTTTAGAGTCTTCTGCTATAAATTGGTTCCAAACCCCTGTTCCTTCTCCAGAGGGAAGATTCCAACTGGATCATAGAGAGCCCATTTGCATGTGGAGATATTTGGAACCAGACCTTTGAGTGGGGTGTTGTACAAATGGACTGAAGGCCCCAAACTGAGTCGATTTCCATGGAATCACAGAATCCCAGGATGTCTTGGGTGGGAAAGAACCAGTGCCACCCCGTTCCACTGGTTTGGACCAGAATGCTCCAAACCCCATCCTGTCTCTCCCAGGGCCATCTGGTGAGGAGCAGATGCTCCTGTCCCAGCAGGGATGGTGCCAATCCCTCAGAGATTCTGCACTGTGACAATTGTGCTGATTTCTGGATGTCACCACGGAGCCCCCTCAGCTGCAGCTGGGAGCACACCCCGTGCTAAAACCCCAAAGAGCTCCAAATCCCGGCGGCTGGATTCCTGCGGGAGCTGCTGCTGTCCCCAAGGGCTCCTGTGACCCCAAGGGCTCTGTGACTCCAAGGGCTCCTTGAGGCCCAGTAGAGCACAGGCCCGGGGCCAGGCTGGTGAGGCCGGGCGCGTCGGGGTCCAGGCGCTGCTGTTCCCGCTGGAGGCTCAGCCAAGGCACCATGTGGTGCCTATAAATTCCTGTAGTTTCTATGGCTACGAGGCTGCGAACAGAGAGAGGGAGAGCTCCGACTGCCCCAACAGAAGAGCTCCAGGATAATCCTGGGATCCTTCCCGGCTCTAGAATCGATGGATCTGCTACAGAGGCGGCCGGGCTGAGCTGCCTGGAGGCCTCAGGGCACAGCAAAGGCTCCCAAAGGTGCAGCCCTGGCAGCCGAGGGGCTCCTCAGGTCGGGCTGTCCCCAGCACAGGGACAGGGGAAATGGGGGTGGAAATGCAGGAGCCTGGTTTGGGCTGCAGGGAGGGGACTTGGGGCTGCTCTGGGGACCAGCTCAGCATCCCCCCAGCCTGGCCCTGAACATCAGCCCAGCACAGGGGACGTGGAAAAGGCTTCTCTTTACCGAGGACAAAGGGAAATAAAAAAACCAAGCTGGGATCCCCTGCCAGGAGGAGCCGAGCAGCCCCCACTGCTCTGAGACTTTTGGGATCAAAGGGCCCTTCCCAGCCCCTTTCTTCTGCCATCCCAAAGCCAGGCCCTTCCCAAGACTGACAATATGTAGACATGGAAACTGCCAGACAAAGGGAGCAGCCAGGCTCAGGCATCTAATTCATCCTGACATTATAAATCCAAGGGCTTGAATTGCTGCTTCTCCCTGCCTGGAAAGCCCTGGCTCTGAAATCTATGGATTTTTTTTCCACTTGTTACATTTCCATTAATAAGGAAGTACAATGGGCTGTGCAAACATTGCTGCTTCTCTGTGCTCTCAATCCCCAGGGCTGGATCCCAAATCCTCTGATCCTGGGAATGGCTGGGCCATTCCCAGCACTGTCTGCCCCAGATGGGAGCCAGACTCAGGCCAAGGAAGGGACACTGGGGCTGTGATGACCTTTCCTTGTCTTTCCTACAAATATTCTGGGCATGGAAAAATGGTTTTTTGCAAACGAGGACTGCATATGAAACACCCTGGATCCCATTCCCCTTCCAGGACTCCCTGTCACTGAACTCTCCCTGCTCGGATGATGAATGGCCCAGGGTGAGGCTGAGCTCAGAATGGGCTCAGCCAGTCCCCTACTCTTAGCACAACTTAAATTCCAGCTTAGAACTGAGCTGAAGAACTGATTTTAGCAGTCTGAACATAAAGCTGAGCTCTCAGAGAGCTGATCCGAAAGTCAGCAGAACCAGGCTCAGCTTTTTGCTGAGTTAGCAACAAAGTCCGGCTTTATTTCCAGGGCTTTTTCAGGGAGAGTTTGAAAAATGAGGTCCTGTCGGCCTCGCCAGGGCCCTGGGGAGGCTGTGCTGCCAGTGAATGAGAGGACCAGAGTTTTATTTCCCCTGCTCTGCCCAAGCTCACATTTGGGCTCCCTACAGCACCATTCCCAAGGGCAGGAATTCCAGCCCAGGAGCAGGTGCAGCTCAGGTTCAGCAGTTGGGCTTTGGAAAATTCCAGAGGCAGGAGCTCATGGCTGAGCTGGTGGAAATACAGGGAATTAATATCAAGGTCTTGAATTTTTCAGGCAACCACCCTGAGCCTTGCTCAGAAATGCCAGAGGTTCCTTTGGAGGGGATCTGCAGCAGGAAGTGGCAGCACTGCTGCTGCTGTCACTGTTAAACCAAGGCTCCACTTCAAGCTTAAGCCAGAGCATCCAGATAAGCCAGGACTGTTCCCATCCCTGTCACCAGGGTTGGAACTGGGTGATCTTTAAGGTCCCTTCCGACCCAAGCCAGGCTGGGATTCTGTGGGTTTATTTTTATATTCCTATTGCTGTATTTCATTTTATTTTTGGGTTGGTTTCCTGCCCATTCCCTGAGCTGAGTCAGGGAATACCCACAGAATCAGAACTTGGAGGAATCAGATCTCCTCAGGCAGATTTTTTTCAGCCAAGCTCAGGGATTTGTCCATTTTTCTCTCAATAATTCTCAAGTCCCAACCTCTATTTTCCCTGTTATGAGTTTACCTCTCTTGGTCTGTGGAAACAATTTGAGGGTGGGGGGAGCAGGGAAAAAATAAATCCCAGGATATGCAATAAAACTTTTGCCAGTGATGGTTCCTGCCTGTGTCTCATCCTTCACCTGCCCCCACCATGCTCCATTCATGATTCACTCTCTTAAACTTTCTGAGGCGAGGAATAAAAGAGAAAATTCCAATTCTTCTCAAATATAAACCCTGAGCGCAACAAACCCCAGCCACATTTCCTTGCATCGATTGGAAGGTGTTTACTGCGAGCACCGAACAAATGTCCCTGCACACATGAATATTGGGATCAGACTCAGAAATGTTGTCTCTGTTTCACAACATGGGAAGCAGAGACTTTTGGGAATGCTCAGCCCTTCATTCATTCATTCCATCTCCTTGTTTATTTTTTCCCTGCCTTCTCTGGGAAGAGGCTCCAAGGCTCCACGATTTTTACTCCCAGAGCTCTGAGTTTGCTGCCAGGGAACACAGATGGAGCCAGTTGGACCAACCCTGGCAGAGGCTGTTCAAGGGATGGATGGAGATTTGAGAGGGTCCAGGACACTTTCACTTGGAATAGTCTGTGGAGGAAATGTCATGGTCTGGAACCCATGGGACAGGTTCGTTCTGACTCTTGGCTCTGGGAATCTTGGCCCCAGCATCCCAAAGCAAGAGCTCACATTTATCTCCAGTCAACAAAGGAAATGGAGGCTCTAAAATTTAAGTGGCTGAATTTGTGGTCAGGACATCAAAGAGGCATTTCAGGAGCTGCTCGAGCTCCAGCAGCTCCTCCCTTCAGAGCAGTTTCTCTCCAAGATCCCGTTGATTTTTCCCCATTCCATCCTGATTTCCTGAAGCTCTCCTTGTCCTCCAGCATCAGACCTGAAGAGCCCCTGGTGCAGGTGAGGTGGGGCTTGGGCAGAGAATTTCAACACAAGGAACAAACTCTGTCACCCTCAGGGCTGGCCTGGGACACTCGGTCACGGGCAGAGTTTCAAACTTTCCCAGATGGTTCAGACAGACACTTTCATAGAATCCTGGAATGGTTTGGGTTGAAAGGACCTTAAAGCCCCTCCAGTGCCATCCCTGCCATGGGCAGGGACAGCTCCCACTGTCCCAGGGTGCTCCAAGCCCCAGTGTCCAGCCTGGCCTTGGACACTGCCAGGGATCCAGGGACAGCCACAGCTGCTCTGGGCACCCTGTCCCAGGGCCTCTCCACCCTCACAGGGAACAATTCCTTCCCAATCTCCCATCCATCCCTGCCGTCTGGCAGTGGGAAGCCATTCCCTGTGTCCTGTCCCTCCATCCCTTGTCCCCAGTCCCTCTCCAGCTCTCCTGGAGGCCCTTTGGGCACTGGAAGAGGCTCTGAGGTGTCCCTGGAGCTTCTCCTCTCCAGGTGAGCACCCCCAGCTCTCCCAGCCTGGCTCCAGAGGGGCTCCAGCCCTCGGAGCAGCTCTGTGGCCTACCCTGGAGTCACTCCAGCAGCTCTGTGTCCTTTTTGTCACAGCTCTTCCTCAGAGACACCTGAGAAAAGCAGGCAGCACCATCCCCTTTTCAGAAATAACTCCCAATCTGGTGTTTTAGGACTGGGATAAATCCAGTTCTCCTAAATGCCACCACTACAGTCACCACTGCCTTTTCCCAGCCTTGTTGTGAAGTGACTGAAGCAGCTCCATGAAATTCCTGGGACTCGGTGCAGGAGCCCTGCCTGAGCCTGGGCTTCGGTTCCAGCCAGGCATCAATGATGGAAGTGCTGGAGCAGAAAGAAAAGCTCCCTGCTCCCTCCAGGAGCTGTCAGCCAGAAAGGAAGGAGCACATGATACATTTTGGGCACAAACCCATCTCCTAGACCAAGAAAGGAAACAAATATGGTAATTCATAAAGAAAGGGGGTAGGGAAGGAAGAGAACTTGGGTTTATTTCTTGCCTTGCCTGAAGAGAGAAGTGCCAGCTTTCATCTTCTCTCCCTCCTGCTTTTCCTGGTGTTTCTCTGCCCTCCTTTCTCTGAGTTCCTGAGGAGCTGGGAGCAGCCACACAAGTGGCAGCTGTGCTGTGTCCTGGGTGACAGGGGTGACAGGAGTGAGAAGGGTGACAGGGGTGACAGGGGTGACAAAGGTGACAGGGGTGACAGGGGTGACAGGGGTGACAGGGGTGACAAAGGTGACAGGGGTGACAGGAGTGACAGGGCCCAGCCAGGCCAGAGCTGCAGAGGCCATGCAGGCCCCGAGCAGGGCAGGGCTGGCCCTGCATCCCTCGGGGACACCGTGGGGACACCCAGGGCTGCCCTGCTCCCCACCGGGCCCTGCTCTGCCTCCTCCCAGCTCCCCAGGGGCTCAGCTCAGCAGTGAGAGCCAAACATCACAGACAAGACCAGCTCCAGGCTTGGACAGGGAGGGTTTTCCTAACCAGAAGGTCCTGGAGAGCTCCAGGTCCCACAGGATGTGCTCAGGTCAGGCCTCCCCGCCTCTCATCAGTTCAGGAGCCACAGGAACATCCCAGGACATGGATTTATCCTCACACCGAGAGAGGGGCAATGACAGCGTTCCAGGACTGCGTTCCACGCCTTGTCCTCTTTATATTCCTTAGGAAAAGGATGAATGTGACCAACAAACAACACTGAAAGCTCGATATTAATTGCTCCTCTCTGGTATCCAGGGACACGTAAAGCTGGCAGAAAAGAACTTTTAGGAATTTAGGAGGAGCCTTCCTGAGCCAATCCCTGCAGTTGGAGCTCACCTCTGCAGGTGGCACTGGGAGCTGAGCTCTATTTTTATGAAAATTTCAGGACTCCAAGGCATGTGATGAGATTCAGCTTCCAGCTCAGTAACTTCAGCACTGCTGATAAAACTTAAAAATAACACCTCCCCTCCAGCTCCCAATCTCCCCAAATCAGTTTAAAAAGGAGAATCTGACAAATTTTCCATTTTAAAAGGCAGATGCTTCCAAATGCGACTTCCAGATCTCGGAGAAAGCGGCTCTGAAGTTTTGGGGGATACAGAACTTCCCAGGTGGCTCTCGGGGAGGGGATTTCAGGCTCTTTCCCTGAGCAGTAGAGGAGGAAATTTTTTCCAGGAATCAGGGCTGGTGGCGGGAGATGATCCTGGGAAGGAGTTGTGTGATGGAGGCAGAGCTGAATGAGCAGTTCTGGATGTTTGGACTTGATAACACTGGAAAAGGGATTTTATTCCATCACTGATTACTTCAGCTTGGCCAGGCCTTTCCCCACCCCAGGGGCTCCAACAGCTCTTCTAACTCCCATTGTTGGAGAATGGAGCCAAAATTCCCAGATCTTCAGGAGGGAAGTTCAGTGATTCCGGGTCCAGCCCTTCAATATATTGGAAAGCTGGGAGGGGCCCTGGAGGACCCACAGAATCACAGAATCCCAGATTGATTTAGGTTGGAAAGGACTTTAAAGTCACCCAGTCCCACCCTTTTATCCAAGCAAAATGACAATAACAATATAATTAACAATATTAATATCTGCTTGCCAATGACAAATAAATGTTCCAATACAATCCCAAGCAGTTCCCCCAGTTGATGGGTTATTGATGCCTCCTGTCATTGATGTCTCTTGGTTTTACTGATGGTTTTGTTATCATGTGAAGAACACTTCAGGAATGTTCATTTCCCACAGTCACCCAGAGCGTCTTTTAGGTGTTTTTTTGTTTGTTTGTTTTAAGCTGAAAGCAAGTTCCAGCTCCCACTTCCAGCACTGAGTCCCAGCTTTCTGAGCTGCACAAACCTTTCAGGGATTTTCAAGCTCTGACTTCGCATCCAAACACAGCCCTGGCAGGTTCTGAGTGGAGCTGGGGCAGCTCAACATCCTGCAGGAGAAAACTCCACCAGCCCCTTGGTCTGCTCAAAAATCCCGTTGTTCTGACTGGAAGGAAAACCCCGGCAATTCGTGGGATGTGGTGGAGCTGGGCAGGTTTAACAAACCCTTTGCTCTTAAAGCCAAACCGGAGTGAGGGCAGCAGGGAGGGGCACCGGGAGGTGCCAGCTGGGAGAGCAGCACCCCAAGGCAGGGAGGGCAGGGAGAGGCGCGGCTGGGGCTCGTTTCTCCAGCGTTATCCAAAGGGAATGGCCTGGCCTCGAGCCCCTGTGTGGGAAAACTCCGCTCCTGCAGCTGCCGGGGCTGAGCAGGGACTGAGCTCTGCCCCCTCATCCCTGCCGTGCCATGGAGCCCTCCAGGGATGCAATAGCACATTCCCAAAAGCTGGCTCAGCAGGGATGCAATAACACATTCCCAAAATCCAGCTCATTGCTGCGCTCACAGCCCAGGAACCCCTCCTGGGTGAAGTGTCCACAGCCTCATCCCTGGCAATTTGGCTGCTCCCATTTTACTGCCTGGCCACGTCCTTAACTGCCTGGTCATGTCCTTTTATCACCTGGACACATCCTTTTGTCATCTGTTCATGTTCTTTTCACACCTGGACACGTTCTTTCACTGCCTGGCCACATCCTTTTCCCCCGGCCATGTCCTTTTAGTGCCTATCCATGTCCTTTTATCACCTGACCACTTCCTTTAACTGACAGATCCATGGCTGTGATTGCCACTGGAGACAAAAGGATGTGGCACCTGCTCCCAACAATTCCCCCACCTGGTTTGTGATCATTGAACTCATCCCTGCTTCCCCACTGGGAAAGGGGAAAAACAAGGAGCTGATTGTGCTTGGAGTATCCGTGCAAAAAAGAGTCGGCTGGAGCACATCCCCCAGGCAGGAGGAGCAGGAATTCCCGGCCATGGAAGGCTCTCAGTCAGTGCCAGAGGGGCGGGGGAGGGAGCTGAGACTGAAATTGTTAGCGGGGAGTGATTGGTGCCTCTCTGCTCCTCTTGCAGTGCAGCTCCTTCCCCATTTCCACTCACACTTCCAGCTCAAAAATAGCAGAGCCCCTGTCCCTGGCAGAGAGGTGCCACCCTCAGGAGCTGCCTCCACAGCCTCTCCCTGTGGGAATCTCTCCCGAGCTGGGGGATGCTCTGCAGAGGCTCAGGACTCACTGTCTGGGCCCAGAGGAACCTTGGGAGTTTCACCCTTCCCGTCCTTTCCCAACCCAGGGCTCTCCCCTCTGCTCCTATTCCTGCTTTCTTAGAGCAGAAAAAACCTAAATATTCCCATAACAGGGAAGATCCATGATCTGTCCATAACAGGGAAGCTCCACCTGCAGGTTCAGTGTTTGAGCCCCTGTTCTTCCTTCCAGAGGGAGCTGAAATGCCACCAGCACCCTGAGGTGTTCCCATTCCACGAGTTTCTCCTTGTCACAGCATCAGCTCTCCCATCCCAGACCCTGTTTGCTCCCTTCTTCCCCATCCCACATTGCCCTGCCTGGCCCTGAGGCCCCTTCCAGGCACTCAGGGGCTGGGATGTTTCAGGATCTGGGATGTCCCTGGAGCTGGGATGTTTCAGGGAGTGGGGATGTTTCAGGGAGTGGGGATGTTTCAGGGAGTGGGGATGTTTCAGGGAGTGGGGATGTCTCTGGGAGTGGGGATGTCTCTGGGAGTGGGGATGTCTCTGGGAGTGGGGATGTCTCTGGAGCAGGAATGGCAGCAGGCTGGGAGGCAGAGAGCTCCTGCCAGCTGCGATCACGGAGCGGTGACAAATGAGGGCTGAAGCTTTGCCGGGAGCGAGGTCAGGCCCCGGCGCTGCTGCCCTGTGCTGGCACTGCCAGGGGAGGCTCGAGAGCACCTGGAGGTGTCACACGAGGAGAAGCTCCTCAGCCAGGCTGCGAGAGACCAGAATCCGACAGGGAGAGTGAACAGGAGACACCGGGTTCTGCTGCAGGTCAATTAACCCGGGAGGTCATCAGCACCTGGCTGAGCTCTCTGCGCCAGCTCGTTAAGAGCTTCCTGAGAAACTGATTCCTTTTTGTGCTGTCTTCCCACAGTGTGAGAAAGGCTCCTGGCCGGGGTGGGAGCTGTGCTGGGAGCTCTGTCCAGCCCTGGCACTGCCCTGTCGGGGTTGGGTCCATGCTGGGAGCTGTGTCCAGCCCAGGCACTGCCCGGAGGGTCCTGGCAGGCCAGGCCAGGGGAGGGGAGGGGCTGAGCAGCAGCACTGGGGACAAAGGGCTCTGTTAAATCCCAGTAAATGAGCTCTTCATTAGCGGCTCAAATTGCTGGTGAGGAGCAGATGGGGCACTCCAGCCAGGCAAATGCACTTCCAGGGTCCCGAGTCCTTCCCAGCCTCCTCCTGCAGCCTTTCCCCACCCCAGCTCTGAGGCTGGGGCAGCAGGAGGAGCTGCGCTCAGCCTGAGCTGGGCTCATCCTCCGCTCCCCTCAGGACTCGATTGTCCCCTGTCCTTGCTTTCTTTCTTTGCTGAAGCTCTGTTTCCCCCCTGGTGTCCCTCAGGAGGATCCTGCCTGTGGCATTCCCATTCCCATTTTCATTCCCATTCCTGGTGCAGCCCAGCTCAGATGGTTTCCCAGGCACGAGGCCAGTTTGCTGTTTTATATCTCATTTGTCGAGGGCTTTTTTCCCTTTAATCTCTGTAATTAAAGCCCGCAGCTGCCACAGCTCCAGGAGCAACAGGAGGAGCAGAATCCAAGCACCCCCCGCAATTCCCACCTCCCTCCCCTGCCCTGCCTCCCGTTGTTGATGCTCTCAGGTGCCACACTCCAGCTGGGTGGTGGGACTTGTGAGGGAAACACCAGACCTGGTGCTGGGCTCACCCGATTCCCAGGAATTCGCTGGTGCGGCGCAGACGTGGCAGAGCCCAGGGACGAGGGCTGGAGGCAGGGAAATGTCTCATTTCTGCTCTGGGGACCTCACTGGAGCCAGGCTGTGCCACTGCTGCAGCCCCACAAACCCCGTCCCTCCCAGAACTCGGGCACACAGCAACAGCATAGCAAAGGCGAGGGGTGGTGAGGCAGAGGAGCTGGAATGGCGCTGGCAGGGAGGCAGCAATTCCCTGGGATTGGAGCCCTCAGCTGCTGCTGGCCCAGATGAGATCACTCACTCTGCTCTCGACTCCTTAATGAACCCGGTGCTAATCAGTGCCAGGAGGGAGGGCACCATCATTTCCCCACCGTTCAGGGATCCAGCAGGGTCACTCCGGGCAGGAGCGACAGCCCCGGCTCCAGCTCAGGAAAAGCAGGGAAACTTCAGCTCTTCCCAGGAAAGCAGCAGGGCCACAAGCACACAGTAATTCCACTCTTGTTTTATGATGGAGCTGTTCCCTTGTACTCTGTCTGCACAGAGGAACCAGGTGTTCATCTCCCAGCTGGGGAATGCCAGGAACAGATGGGATCCATGGCCCTGAATCCCAGGCAGGGATGGGATCCATGGCCCCGAGTGCCAGGCAGGAATGGGATACGTGGTCCTGAGTGCCATGCAGGGATGGGATCCGTGGCCCTGAATCCCAGGCAGGGATGGGATCCATGGCCCCGAGTGCCAGGCAGGAATGGGATACGTGGTCCTGAGTGCCATGCAGGGATGGGATCCGTGGCCCTGAATCCCAGGCAGGGATGGGATCCGTGGCCCCGTGGCCCAGATGAGCAGGAATGGAGACAGACACAGGGAACAGGACCTATGATGCTGCTGAGCAGGTCCAGGGCCAGGAATATGATCCAAGGGTAAGAAACCTCTGCCATGGAGCCAGGCTGGGAATGCTGGGGGTGTTCACCTGGAGAAGCTCCAGGGAGACCTCAGAACCCCTTCCAGGGCCTAAAAGGGCTCCAGGAATGCTGGAGAGGGACTGGGGACAAGGGATGGAGGGACAGGACACAGGGAATGGCCTCCCACTGCCAGAGGGCAGGGAGAGATGGGATATTGGGAAGGAATTCCTGGGTGGGAGGGTGGGGAGGCCCTGGAATAGAATTCCCAGAGCAGCTGTGGCTGCCCCTGGATCCCTGGCAGTGCCCAAGGCCAGGCTGGACGGGGCTTAGAGCAGCCTGGGACAGTGGGAGGCGTCCCTGCCATGGCAGGGCTGGCACTGGATGGGTTTAAGGTCCCTTCCCACCCAAACCATTCCAGGGTTCTGGGATTTCTCCTCTGGGTGATGAACCATAGAATGCTGAGCAGAATCCTCCTTTTCCAGCTGTTCCCACAGCAGCAGCTCATGAGAGATTCCTGTCCTCAGAGGAATTTCAGAGTCTGGGGGGGTTTCTGCCCTCCACATCTCAGGGTGCACAAACTCTGCCCTGTGCTGCACTTTCAGAGCTCTGGGTGGGTTTGAGAATCTTTTATTTGAATGTCCTGCAAATGTGGGCTGGGAGACAGGGAACAGCATCCCCTGAGTGAGCAGAGGGGGCAGGGATGGGGGGTGACAGAGAAATGTGTCTGGAGAGGAGCTTCAGTGGAGTTTGTGGCCCTGTTAAATGCCTGAACACTGCTGGAGTTGGAATCCTCCTTTCACTGCCCACATTTCAATTTCTCCAGAACTGAACTATGAAGGTGAAGTTTTACAGGTCTCTGTCACTGGTGGGCCCCAGGGGGAATGTCCAAGGAGGGGAGCTCCTCTCCCAGGAAAGATCTTCCCTGACCATCGGTGGGGGACCAGGAGCCCCCATCCTCAGCAACAACCCCAAAAGCATCAACATTTTGGATGACAGATCAGCCAAACCAAACCATCTCCATTTGCAGACGCACCAGTTCTCTATTTTAGACATTTTTTTAAGAAGAACACACATTTCCAGCAAAGAAGAAACCTTTGGAAAGACCTAATTCATTCCCCCTCTCCTCAGTTAGCCTGGAATCAGCCTTAAAACTCTTCAACACTTTGGATATTTCTTGCCTCCAAGCAGCTCCAGCCCTTTCGATCCCGACCCCTTCGGTCTGGAAGTGCCCCCACACCGAGCAGTTCCCCTCCGGTGTCACCTGTGCCCTGCTGGTTGTTCCTCCTTGCATCCCTTTGCTGCACACGTGGCTCTGGAGCTGCCACACGCCAGGAAATGTGTCCCGAGGCAGACAAATGGATTTGTCTCCTCCTGGAGCAGCTCAGGGAGCGGGGAGGGGATGACGAAATCGGCTGCTGGAGGGAAGTTTGGAGCTTTTCCTTCCTGCAGAGACCTCCCGGCAGCTCTGCCTGGTTTGATGTCAATCCGTGCTGGCACGGGGGGCTCTGGCTCAGCTCCTTTAGCTCAGTTTACAGAAATGATCTGACTCCAATCTCAGGGTTTCCTCTGGGGCAGGAAAAAAGAACTGGGTGTTGCTATGCAGCAGCTGAGCAGCCCCAGAGGGTTCTGAGGTTGGCATTTTGGGGTTGGAAAAATGGGTTTAATTGATAAAGAAGGCTTGGTAAAGCTGTGCCTTTGCCCTTTGGCTGAGGCAGGGCTCTGATCTCCTCCTTTCCTGGGAATGAGATGTGAGGGGAGAAAATGTTTCTACTTTTTAGCAAAAACCCTCCAGAAATAAATTTTAAAAATCAGTAAATCAGAGAGGTTTTATTCCAGCCTTCAAAAATCTGGAGTGCTGGAATTTTCTGCTTCAAACCACTTAAGGTGTTTCTTGATTAAACTTCTGTTTCCTTTTCAGCACAAAAATTCTGGATTTCTAAATCCTCTCATTGTAAAGGCAGTTCCATTGTGCTCCCTCTTAGGGCCTTTGGTGCAAAGAATCCCAGAATCCCAGACAGGTTTGGGTTGGCAGCGACTTTAAAAATCATCTGGTTCCATCCCCTGGCAGGGACAGGTCCCACTGTCCCAGGCTGCTCCAAGCCCTGACCAGCCTGGCCTTGGGCACTGCCAGGGATCCAGGGGGAGCCACAGCTGCTCTGGGCACCCTGTGCCAGGGCCTGCCCACCCTCCCAGCCAGGAATTCCTTCCCAATATCCACTCCAAATTTCCTCTCTCTCGATCTGAACCCCTTCCCCCTGTCCTGTCCCTCGAGGTTCCCAATGCAGGTTCCATTTCCAGTTCCCCTGTAACCCCTTCAGACACTGGAATTTTGCCACGAGGACCCCACAGCACCTCTCCCTCTCCAGGCTGAGCAGCCCCAGCATTCTCAGTCCGGGTTCTGCTCTTCAAGCAGCGTTGTTCCCAACCAATTTAATTGAATGTTAATGAGAAAATGAACAGTGCCAAGCTCTGCGTGCGGGTGCTGAGCCCTGCATGTGTCAGCTGACATTTCCAAATATTCTTTGGATCTTTAAAAGCACCAGTAAGCCCCAGGATGGGAATTTCAGTGTGGGTTTGTTCAGCTGGGACCAGCCCAGGCCACGTTCCCAGCCTGGGCCCATGGACGGGTAACAGGACAAGGGAATCACCTGGGCTGGTGCCAGCGGAATTCAGGTTGGATGCTGGGACAGTTTCTTCACTGGAGGAGAGGTCAAACCCTGAACAGACTGCCCAGGGCATGGTGGAGTCCCCAGTCCCTGGAAGTGTCCAAAACCCGACAGATGTGGCACTTCCTGGCGTGGTTTAGTGGGAATGGTGGGATTCAGTCAGAAGTTGGACTTGATGAACTTGGAAGTTTTTCCAGCCTTAATGATTCCATGATTCTCCTCATCCCTAACAAACAGGATCTTTTATCCATTGAAATCTGTTTTCTGCCACTCTTATTTCCCCCGGTTTCCCTTTCTCCCCACTCCACTCATCCTCCCTGGACCTCTCCTTCCAGCCCAGCTCCAGAACTCCTCCAGGGACCTGCACCCTCCTGAAGAACAGAGAAGGAATAACAGCAGGGATTTAGTCTCCATAGGGCACAGACCCTCCCTCAAAAGAGCTGGGACAGGTGCAAGGAGCATCCAAGGAACCCAGTGCTGCCCTTCAGAGCATCAATTCTCTCTCAGTCAAGGTTTCTCTGAGCTGCAAAGAGCTCCATGTGCAGGAACAATTTCACAACATCAAAATCCACTTAAAAGATGGGAAGGGGAAAATAAAACCTTAGCCATACACAGACTTTAAATTGGTGCTGTCCTCATGCCCATTCTCCTCACACATATCCATAGATCTTAATTTACTGCCACTAAAAGCCTCTTAGGAAAAAGAAAAGTCCTTCCAGGCTCTTTGTCTATTTGTGATAAGGCCATGAGCATCTACATTAGCAAAATCCAAAAGAAGAAATGTTTTAACATTATTTTAATTAAAATGTGATCGTACAATTGTTTAAGGAGATAAAAATAATTCTCATTCATTTTAATTAGGCTTCATTTTTGCATGCCTGGAGCATCTCCTCCTGTGCTGGGGCTCTGGAACATTCCTGACTCCTCCTGCCTCTCCCAGCCCCTCATCCCACCCAGCCCCTCGTCCCTGACCCTGCCAAGGAAGCAGGGATGGGAATTTGGGAATGGGCAAAGCAGCTTAAAAAGAGAGGAGAATTCCTGTGCCATTGAGAGTCAGAGCTCTTGGTACTTGCCACGCTTCCACCTGCACGGAGGGGATGCAGGGAATGCAGGATTCCCAGAGCAGCTGTGGCTGCCCCTGGATCCCTGGCAGTGTCCCAGGTCAGGCTGGACAGGGCTTGGAGCATCCTGGGACAGTGGAAAGTGCCCCTGCCATGGCAGGGGTGGAACAAAATCATCTTCAGGTCCCTTCCAACCCAAACTATTCCGGGATTCTGTGAAAAGAAGAAACTGTGGGAGCTCCATGTCTGGACATGAAGGATTTGAGTGTTGCTCTGAAGGAGCAAAGGAGCTGAGCAGCTCCAAAGGGTTCCTAGGATGGCACTCTGGGGGTTGGAAAAATGATTTGAATTCATAAACAAGGCTGAGAGAGCTGAGGGAGTTGAGGGAGCTGAGAGAGCTGAAAGCTGAGAGCTGAGAGCTGTCAGCTCTGCTGTCTGCTGCCATCACAATCTGTTCCTGCTTCACAGCAAACAGAGCAGGGAAAGGGAAGGGTTTGCCAAGCTGGACAACACAGGCAGGCAGTGTGAGGAGAAAAACTGGGAATATCTCCACAGTTCCTGTGTTGACTAGGGCAGGCTCTGGGAAGGAGCAGGGACCAGTCTGTCAGCAGGACCGGGGACATTGGTGGTGGTGGAGGATTTTTTTCATGGCAAACACTGTTCAGGGAGGGAACAAGGGATGCTCACATGTCCTCAGCCAGCTTTGTGCCAGCTCAAGGATATGGGACCAGCTTGAGGGCTCTGGGATCAGTCTGGGAGCTCTGGGATCAGCCTGGGTTCTCTGGGACCAGCCCGGGGGCTCTGGGATCAGCCTGGGAGCTCTGGGATCAGCCCGGGGGCTCTGGGATCAGCCCGGGAGCTCTGGGATCAGCCTGGGAGCTCTGGGATCAGCCCGGGAGCTCTGGGATCAGCCTGGGAGCTCTGGGATCAGCCCGGGGGCTCTGGGATCAGCTCGGGAGCTCTGGGATCAGCCTGGGAGCTCTGGGATCAGCCCGGGAGCTCTGGGATCAGCCTGGGAGCTCTGGGATCAGCCCGGGGGCTCTGGGATCAGCCCGGGAGCTCTGGGATCAGCCTGGGAGCTCTGGGATCAGCCCGGGGGCTCTGGGATCAGCCTGGGGGCTCTGGGATCAGCCCGGGGGCTCTTGGATCAGCCTGTGCCTCAGGGGTTTGGCCAAGAGCATCACAGAGGGGCCACAGGACGAGGCCGCTTTATCACAGCCCCTGTGCCTGGAGGACATTCCTCATGCTGGGGTTGAGGTCGATGCTCTGCGGTTGATAAAAAAGTGATTCCCAAAAAGCTCAACCTGCCCAGGTGCAATGTGGGGAGCCCAGACTGGACTCCAGTCTCAATCTGGTTTTAGCTGGGAGCTGATTTGAGGTGGGGGGACGGTGTCAGTGCAGGCCCTCCAGTCCAAATACTCCCAAGGACCCCCACCCTGGAAGGTACCAAAGGCACAAAAGCTTTTGCAAACCTGGCATCTCCTCCAAAATTCCTGTTCCTGAGCTGAGCCCCTCCAGGCTGGGATCTCCCAGGGTCCCCCCAGCTGTGGGGCCATGGCTCCAGCAGCAGCCCCAGCCCCACTGGGGTGCCGTGGCCCAGGCAGGACCACCTCCCCTAACAAATCACCCCAATGTGCACTTTAATTGGACACGGAGGTGATAACCCCCATCCCTGTGCTGGGGCTGATTTTGTAGCTCCCATTCTCAGAGGATCCATCAGAGGCATTGCAGGAGACAATGAAGCAATAATTCCTCCTGCAGGTGCTGTCCTCCCCTGACATTCTCATTTCCTTCTGCTCTCCTCACCAAGACAAAATCCTGATGGGCTTTGCTGATACCAGGAGAGCGGCAGAACTGCAAACTCCCCCTCCCACACCAATTTAATTTCTCGAATTGTTCTCCCCATTGCAAATATTTTCTGCTTTGTAACAGCTGAGGTTTGAAAACAACGCCGTGTGCACAGATACGGAGCCCTTCTCTTGTTTGCTTTGATTCCTCTGGAGAAAATAGAACTGATTCATTTATTCATTGCATATAAATTCACCAAATGTTTGACTCTTCCTTTTTTAATCATTGTGGCACAAACAACCCACAGTTTAATTTTTACAAGTTTCCTCATTACTCAGACCTGCTAACCAGGACATGTGAGCACCAAGGTGCTCTTCAGTTGTTCACTGATCGCTCAATTTCCCTAGAATTCCACATCCATCCCTTGTGGCATCATTCCTGCTTCTCAATGTGATGTCTCAAATATTTCTTTAACAAGATAAGGTCAGAAATTTAGTGGTGAATAATTACAATTCCATTGAATTGTCCTTGTTTTCCAGATTAACTTTGCTCTGTAGCCGGACTGTTACAGAGCTTCTCTTTCCATGAGGAGCAGCTGCTCCCTTGGGACAGAGATTTATTCCAATTTATTCCCTGCTCAGGGTGGTGGGGTAACCCTTGGTAGGGACATCCCCCCTCACCCCACACCTTCAGGGAATCCCAGAATGGTTTGGGTTGGGAGGCACCTTAAACCCATCCAGTGCCACCCCGGCCACAGGCAGGGACAGCTCCCACTGTCCCAGGCTGGCCTTGGACACTTCCAGGGATCCAGGGGCAGCCACAGCGTCCCTGGGAACCTGTGCCAAGGCCTCCCCACCCTCCCAGGGAAAGATTTATCCCCAGTGTCTGTTCCCATATTCTCCTTTCCTCCCAAAGATGGGAGCAGAGCTCCTGGACCTCATTCCCTGTTGGATCTCAGTGAGATCCCAACCCCCAGCACTGCCCACAGACACAGAAATCCTTTTCTTCTCCTCCCCGTGGGGACAGCCCCTGACGCCCGCAGCAGGAATGGCTGGGAAACAGGAACTGCTCCTGCACAGGGCTGAGAGGTGTCACAGGTAAGCCAGGGGCTCTCATGGGACACCACCACAGTGAGGAGGGAAAGTCCTGTCAGCCCTGAAAGCAAATGGGCTGGAACTGAGGACACCCCTGTGCTGGGACACCCCTGCAGCCCCGGGGGAGCAGCTGTGGCTGTGACCACTGGCTCTGAGTGTCCTCCTGGGTGACTTCCCAAGCAAGAAAAGAGAAGGATTTTGTCAAAGCCGCATCCCTGGAAGTGTCCAAAGCCAGGCTGGATGTGGCTCTGGGCAGCCTGGGACAGTGGGAGGTGTCCCTGCCCATGGCAGGGGTGGCTCTGGATGGGCTTTGAGGTCCCCTCCAACCCAAACCAGTCTGGGATTTTAGGATTCCACTATGATTTTGTGATTTCTGGAGGGGAAAGTGGAATAAAGTCGTCTCTTCTCTTTTTCCATAACCTTTGTGCATCCAAAGTGAAGGGGGCAGCTTCTCAGCTCCTGTGGTTGCACAGGCAGCATTACCTATCACACTTACAGGACTTGGGGACATTTGGGATGGATTTGGGGACATTTGCGATGCAGTTTGGTTGGCTAAACCAAAAGCAGGGATTCCCCTCCCCTCCTGGCATGGGCCCCATCCCGATCCTGTTCTACCCTCGCTGTGTGAGCCAGGGGTCAGCACGAGCCCGAGGTGACACCGTGAGTTCATCCCTGAACAAGGAAAATCCCCCTGGAGTTCTGCACCTCGAACCTCAAACCCTCCCCAGAGCGCAGTCAGGGATTTTCTCTTTTCCTTTGGCAGCACCCCACGGAAGCAGAGCAGCGCTGCTCCAGCCAGGCCCTCGTGTCTGCGGCGGTGCCAGCGCTCCGTCCCTCGGAACCCCCGGGTGTCCCTTCCCAGCTGACCCCAAAGTGCCTCCATCGCTCACTGTCCCCACCCAATTCCCGCAGGGCTTTCCCGGCCGGGGTTTTACCCGGGATGAAGGCAGAGATCGGCGCTGCTGTCAGACTCTGGGAGCAATGAGCAGGGAGAGCCATTCCCGGGAGCCTCCTCGCTGTGCTGGGATCACTGGGGGACCGTCCCCGGCACTACCGGTCCCATTCTCCCTCCTAAAGAGCACAAAGGCACCGCCGGGCACGTTCAGGAATAAGTGACTCGCTGATGACTGTTACAGAGATTATTCCAGAGGGTGTTGAAGTTCCCATTTCTACGGGAATAATGGCTCAGCTCCCCCGGCAGCGGGGAGCCCTGACAGCCTCCCAGGAGCGATGAGTTCAGCACACGGCAAAGGCCATTAAGGAGTTTTGTGCTGGGGTTTGCATATGTTGGAGTGAGAGGAGTCGGTTCTGACTTTCATCCCCGAGGCGGGCGGGAGCGGAGCTGGATTTGCACCGAATGAGCTTTTCCTGGACAGGGGGGTTGCAGCCTGATAGCCAGACAGGAGCTCAGTGGGAGCTGCAGTCCGGTCTGGGAGCCTGTGGGGGACCAGAGCTCATTCTCCAGCGTGGGCTGGGCAGTCCCACTTTGCCTTGGAGGAACAGCAGCGGTGATTCCATTGCACACACAGGATGGTGGAAAATCCTGAGGGGGAAGGGACGCCCAGGATCACCCAATGCCACCCCTGGCCCTGCACAGACCCCCAACACTCCCACCCTGTGCATCCCTGGAACGGTGTCCGAACGCTCCTGGAGCTCTGGCAGCCTCGGGGCCGGGACCATTCCCTGTTCAGTGCCTGAGCACCTCCGGGGGAAGAACGGAATCTTTAGGGAAAGGGGTAAACTGAGGCACGGAGAGAGCCCGAGCGGGATCCCGGCTCACAGGGAGGCACAGCCGGGCCCTCCTGGGAAATGCCCCCGCGTCACCAGCCCTGGGGTTTCACCCAGCCCAGTCCCCCAGGGCAGAGCCAGACACCAGGGCCCAGCAGGGGCTGCTGGCAGCTCTCCATGTCAGGGAGGCAGCCCCCCCTGTCAGGGAGGCAGCCCCACACTGTCCATCAGCTCTGCTGCTGGAGCACATATTGAAATGTTTTCCCAATCTGTCAGATCAGTCAGTGCTCGTTAATTATCCAGGAAAGGAGCTGCTCTCCAGCACAGCTCAGGCCGCTGAGCTGAGGGGACTGACCCTGCCACTGCCAGGGCTAATGAAGCCTTAAAACTCCTGTCTGCCCACGTCTTCTGTCAGAAAATAATTCACCCTCAGATTTTGACTAATTGTAGGAGTTCAAAGTGGCTGGGATGGCTCTGATCCAAGACCTGGCTCCAAGGAAAAGCCTCCCTGCAGTGCCAGGCAGTCAGGGAGACTGGGGAAGGGATTCAACCCCTCTGGACATCGGGTGGGGAGGGGAGCAGCTTTGGGGTTGATGTTGTGTCCCTGACACTGAGGGACCCCTGAAGACTGAGGGGTCTTCAAGGGGTTCTCCAAGGCTCAGGGTTCAACTAAAAATAAATGAATCCTGTAAAACCTCAGGGAATGGGCTCAAGCTCATTCCCAACTTTCCCCATTCATGCTCACCCGGGAATGGGGCAGAGCATGACTTGGGAGCTTCCACTGCTCTGCCTGGGCACCCCCAGGGCTGGGAGGGGGGAATGGTAGTCAGAGGAAGGTTCTGTACAGTTTGTGGGTCCGAGTCAGTGACCCCAGGGGTGTGAGCAGCACCCCCTGTGTGGAACATTGGTGTGGGCAGAGCCTGTGAGCAGAGAGTGCCCTGGGACTTCACTGCCTGCCCAACACCTGCATGGGGCAATTGTCAGCTAAAAAATGACCATTAAAAGCAGGCCACTTGTAGAGAAACATGGACCTTTAATGGAGAAATTACTTAAATAGAGAAAACAATGGCTCA
This sequence comes from Orthonyx spaldingii, assembly GCA_013397795.1. NCBI lineage: Eukaryota > Metazoa > Chordata > Aves > Passeriformes > Orthonychidae > Orthonyx > Orthonyx spaldingii. Next base: position 51,298 of record VZTJ01003403.1, on the reverse strand, counting down.
AATAAAAATCCCTGCTTTTCCTTGCTTGGTATCTGACCTTTCATCTTCCCAGGGTGGTTATTGTCCAAAGAGAGGCTGGACAGGGTTGGGAGCAGCCTGGGACGGTGGGAGCTGTCCCTGCCCATGGCACGGGTGGCACTGAGGGGCTTTAAGGTCCCTTCCAACCCAGACCAGTCTGGGATTCTCTGATTCCCCACACTGTTGATTCTGTGATTCTGTAACCGAGGCACCAAGGAGAGACAGCATCACCTGCACTGAGGGAAACAACATCAAATTCCCTGAGGGAAACAACATCAAATCCCCTGATGAGATCAATCCACTCTGGGAACACTGGAGAGACGAACAGTGAGAACTGGGAGAGAAACTGAGCAAATCCACAGCCTGGAGCCCCTTGTCCTCAGCCATCCTTCAGCCAGCAGCAGCCTGGGAGCACTCAGGGACAAGGAGAGTCGTTCACCAGGAGCACGGGAAGTGGCAGGAAGGACTCAGGGAGTGCTTTGCATCAGAGTCGTCACCTCCCTCTACTGGGAGAAAACAATTTATGGATCACTCCCGATCCTCAGGCTCCTGGCTGCCCACACAGCCTGCTCTGCTGCTGGAATATTTGCCTTTCCCTGGCTATTTTTGGTGCATCCCAGTTGAGTTATTGCAAGGGAAGGGGTTCAGTGTTGGAAATGAGGGGCACAGGGACACGTGGGGCAGCAGTGCAAGGCAAACATCTGTGTCAGAGCCCCCATAGCTGCATTCCCACCCTGCAAACCCTGCCCCACCCCTGAGCCTGCCCAGAGCTCCCCTTCCGTAACAAACCTGTTTGAGATGAGACAGGGAGAGCTTCTCAGTGGGTTTGGGGGAATGGGGCTGACAGAATTAAAGAAAATCCCAAACACCTTCTGACAAAGTGTGTTGGGCTTCCTCCAGAGCAGTGGGGATTTCCTTCCTTTGCAAACTTGACTTTTCATCACAATCTCTCATTTTTAACCCCATATATTCCTTTTTGTCTGTTTTGGGAAAAGACTGTGTTTCAGCAAAAACTCTCAGGAAATGTGAAGGGAGAGTGGGGAAGTGTTTGGGGCTTGTTCGCCACAGGCACAACAAAACATTCCAGGCTTTTGTAGCTCTTTGGTCCCTTCCAACCCTCCCTGGCTCTGGAGCTGCTTCCCATCGAAGTCTGAGTGTATCCAGGGACTGCTCCCAGCTGAGCAGTTCCTGAAGCACCTGTGGCACCATTCCAGTGATTTCCCTGCCCTGGGGTTAAACTCAGTTCAGCCAGGGCTCTGGGCTTTCCCCACTGAGTCTCAGTCAAATCCCTTCCCCTCACAGCCTCCAGATGCACAATCCACCAGGGAATTGTACTGGATAAAGACTTTGGAGTTGGAGTCCTCAGGATCTCGGAGTGTTCTTTCCTCCTGCAGGTTCCCAGGAAGGTCAGAGCCCCTCCTGCACCTCCCAGAGCCTCAGCACAGCTTTGTGAGGATGAGAAGCCTGGAAAAGACCTGGGATGGAAACCAGGAGTGAGGGAACCCAGCAGGGGTTGGAACAATGGGGAATTTGCAGGGACAGGGCTCCAAGGCTCAGCAGGGATCATCAAGAATCCCAGAATTCCAGATTGGTTCGGGTTGGGAGGGACCCCAGGGCCCATCCAGTGCCACCCCTGCCATGGCAGGGACACCTCCCACTGTCCCAGAGTGCCCCGTCCAGCCTGGCCTTGGGCACTTCCAGGGATCCAGGGGCAGCCACAGCTGCTCTGGGCACCCTGTGCCAGGGCCTGCCCACCCTCATAGGGAACAATCCCTTCCCAATCTCCCATCCATCCCTGCCCTCTGGCAGTGGGAAGCCATTCCCTGTGTCTTGTCCCTCCAGCCCTTGTCCCCAGTCCCTTTCCAGCTCTCCTGGAGCCCCTTTAGGCCCTGGAAGGGCACAATAAAGTCACCCCAGAGAGGAGAGGAGGAAGAAGAGGTGGGGTGAACTGCAGCAAATATTTTGGGATGTGGAATACAGGCTGTCACAGTGAGAGGCTGCATTTTCTGGGGGCAATGGGCAGGAAAACATTTGGCAATAAAGCTTTCCTGGTTCCTCCCTCCATCCTCCAAGGATTGTTCCCTTCCCAGCTCCTTCATCTCTCTTCCTCTGGCACTGACTCCCTTGCACTCCCCACATGCCACATCCACGGTGCCTGCACAGAGCCAGCCTGAGCCTCCCAAATTCCAGCAGCTCCTCAGGGAAGTCCTAGCAGTGCCAGATACTAGCACACACCAAATCCAGGGGATGCTCCCTGTCCCCTTAGCAAGAGTTCCAAAATTCTCCTTTAATGGGATCTGGCAGAATAAACCCTGAACATGTGTCAATAATTATCTTTTCCTCCAGGCACATAGGCCTTGTCCCTTTTTCCCTGCATGAGCTGACACCCAGGACAGTGCCCATTGTCCCTGTCAGGGAAAGGCAAGTCAGGCTTAACCCAGCCAGGCTGACCCAGAGCATTCCCAAACTGTGCTGGGTGGATTTCCTGGGGTTGGCTCCTGCAGCACAAGCTTGGCTGGAATGCAAAGCAGCTCTGGGCTCGTGCGGAGCATGGAGGAGTCTGGGCAGGAAGGGAAGATCCAGGAATCCTCTCTGATATCAGATGGAAAAATCTCCTGGACTGCAGGGTGACCACAGGGAGTGAGCAGGGACAGGCAACCCCCCCTTGGTTGTTCAGCCTTCCCTGGGAGAGGGAATGGATCTAGCAGGGCTTGAATCCAAAGGCAGAGCTGGAGTTTGGCTCCTCTTCCCGAGCTCTCCGATCCCAGATGCTTCAGTGTTGCCATGGAAATAACGCAAAGCCCGAGCCCGGCACTGTCCCCTTCCCCTCACTCGGATTTGGGGTCCAGCTGATGAAAGGGGCACCTGCCCCTGGCCCTGCCACCTCCCGCAGCCGCCAGAGCCCTGCGGGTGGATTTTGCTTTGGTTTTTTTCCTAAACAAACCACAGAACTCCTGCCTTGCTCCCCAGGGGTGGGGGGGAACTGTGCCCTGCCCTGCTCTGCAGTTTATGGAGTCATTTCTCAGCCCTCCTTAGGGACATGTTTAAGGTTCCATTATTCTTATTTATTATTGGGTCCTGGGAGCCCTTCCCAGGCAGAGCCAGTGCTTTACGTGCCAGGGATCGGGGTGAGCTCTCCCTTTCCAGCGGTGCCCGCAGTCCGTGTCCAAACCCTGCAGAACAGGAGATACCAGACCTGGAAATTGCATTTTAATGTGACAGCAACTTTAGATCACGTTTAATTCCCAGCATTTTTCATGTCCAAGTTGTTCCCTCCTCTCCAGACCCACACTCAGCTCAAGGAACTCTTGCTTAGCTTGCAGGAAGGAAAATTGTGGTTCTGTTGAAAAGTACAAGCCCAAGACTCCCAACAATCCTAAAACATTGAATGCACTCCCTGCATCCCTTCATATCCAATGGAAATGAGTTATGAGCCAGGGAGGATCTGGGATCCCTGACCAGGGAAGGATTTCCAGCCAGTGTTGCTGTGGCTTCAGTGCCTGAGAGGAGGAAAGGACCCCAAAAGCAGCAGATGAACCGTCTCACACAACCCCAGGTGTATGTCCAGTCCCCATGTCCACACCCTGGGAACATGGAACGGGGACTGGGCACTGGGTCCGCTGCCTTGGGAAGGTGTGTGAGGCAAGGGAGGGACTGAGCTTTACCTAAACAGTGAAAATAACCTCAATTTAATGGTTAAAGGTCAACAAGAGAGCAAAAGTCAGAGTAACTCTGGAGAACTGTGGAATGGGTTGGGTTAGAACAACCACCAGGTTCCCACCCCTTCCACGGGCAGGGACAGCTCCCCAGCAGCCCTCAGTGCTGGAGGATTGTGTGAAAAACAAGATATTTGCCACCTGGATTGGATGGGGAATTGAGGCCTCTCTGAGCTGCAGTGTCGGTCTAAGATGGATCTTAGGCCTTGATGCCAAAAGGATTTTTTGTTATTTCTTTTCTATACCTTTTACACAGTTCTGTGTATCCACAAGTATTAGCATGCACACTTGTAATTCTTTAAGTCTGATAACTCAGCATAGCTCCAAGGTCCTGTAGAGCCAGGAGACCAAACATTCTACTGTCTTGAGGAGCCATGGCTCCTTTAGTAGAATGTGTTCTGTAAACCAGAGGTTAGCTCATCCAAGCCCCTTATTGGGCCACTTTGCTTGACATGCTAATGTATGAGCTCTATAAAACACAAACCAACTGACGGTGGGGATGTGCATTCACGGTGAGCATCGCACGCATTCCACCTCGGCGACGATGCATTGAGTGGGATCCTATTAAAATACTGAGGTAAATGACCCTCAACCCTCTAACCTCCAACTGTGTCCAGTTTTCATTCCTAAGACCAGGAAAAAGGCATCAGCCTGATCTAATTTGACACTTCTCATTCTCGGGGTGTAATCTCCAGGAAGTTCAGATAAACATCCCCTGGTGAATTTTCCCACCATATCATTCCCTGGCTGGGGCAGTTGCTGCTTCCCTTGGGTCCTGGGAAGGTGTTTGGGGTCACAACTAACAAATATTCTATATGAATTCACAACTATTCAATGTGATTTCACAGATATTCTACATGAATTCACAAATATTCTATATTAAATACTCAATGTGATTTCCCTGTGCCCCTCCTCTCTCGTTGCACTGCAATACAGGCCCAGCTCCCCTTGGGTGTCCCCGTGCCCTGAGCTGGGATGTTCCCTCCCCGAGGCTGCAGACTCCCTGTGAGGGTGGGTGAATTTATGGAAGTTTGGATGCTGCAGCCTCAGAGATTCACGAGTTTCTCTTTGGCACAGAGCAAATGCTGAGGGTGAGTCTGGCCAGGATGGACAGACCACAGAGCTGCCTGAGGGCACCTGGACTCAGCCCTGACTCGTTTCTCTTCTTGAGCCTGCACCTGATTTTATCCAGTGCAGTTTCCCATCTCTCCAGCCCCACATTCCTGCAGCGGGAAATGAGCAGAGGACACAAGGCACAGCCCCAGGCAGGGGCTGAGGGGAGGCACCAGGCCCAGGCCCTGCCTCTGCTGTCCCAGCTCCTCTGCAGGGTGACAGCTTCTCCTCCTTAATCCCTGCAAAGAACTCCTTTGGGAGCCTTGGGATTTCTGCTGGAATCTGCTGCCCTAGGATCCTGCATGGTCAGGGCTCTTTGGAAATGCCAAGAGGTGACAAAATCCTTTGTGCAAAGGGGAGGCAGGTGGGGGACACTGGGAGTCAGCAGGTGGGTGACACCAAGATTCAGCAGGTGGGTGACATTGGGATTCAGCAGGGGGGTGACACTGGGATTCAGCAGGGGGGTGACACTGGGAGTCAGCAGCGGGGTGACACCGGGATTCAGCAGGTGGGTGACATCGGGATTCAGCAGGTGGGTGGCACCGGGATTGAGCAGTTTCAGCAGCTCCCAATGACCCTGAGCCAGCGGGGCTGGGGACAGCCCTGTGCTCTCTGAGAGCTGTAGTGACACAGCTATGACACAGCAGTGGGGTCACAGCTCACAGCTTTGTAACCCTGGAGTAGAACCACCCTGTGGAGCTACTCCAGACCCAGGTGGGGATAACTGAGGAGAATCTGAGCTCCACGGCTGCCCCCACCACCACTGCCATGGTTGTTAATTGGGGCTTCGATGTGTCATGGTCAGGGTGGGATGGGATATAGAGCCTCCACAGGTGTGGTGGGAATCCAGCTGTGGATTTGAATCAAAGTGAGACTCCCGTGAAGATCATGGAATCCCAGAATGGTTTGGTTGGAAGAGACCTTAAAAATCACCCAGTGCCACCCCTGCCATGGCAGGGACACCTCCCACTGTCCCAGGCTGCTCCAAGCCCCAATGTCCAACCTGGCCTTGGGCACTGCCAGGGATCCAGGGGCAGTCACAGCTTCTCTGGGCACCCTGTGCCAGGGCCTCCCCACCCTCCCAGCCAGGAATTCCTTCCCAGAACCCATCTAAACCTCCTGTCTGTCAGTTTGAAGCCATTCCCCTTGTCCTGGCTCTTGGGAATTGTTTCTCTCAGCCCCAGGCCTGTGGCACCAGGGTCCTGATCTCTTTTCCTGTGTGGCCCTGGGCCCCCCAGTGCTGTCACTCCTGATTCACACCTTTGTGAAAGGAACAGGAATTTGGCTCAAGACTCAGTAAATATTCAGGTCTCTGGGAGGACAAGGGAGCAATTAACTCCTGAATGGAAAACCTTGCTTGGAAATGAACCTGAGAGCCTCCAGCCTTGAGGGGAACACGCTTTGGAAAGGATCTCTTCCTTAATTTTTGCTGGAGCACCCAGGGAATCAGACAGAGCTTCCAATCCAACCCTCCCTGGAGGATTCAGCCCATCAGTGGATTCAGCATTCCCCATTCCAAGTGCTATTTAGAGTTAATTAAATTGTGCTGGTTTCTGAATGAGAGAGAGCTGCCTGTTCCATGGGCTTCCCTGATCCATTGATTTTGGAAGTAATCAGGCAACATTTTCCCTTCTTTTACATCCCTCATTATTTCCTTTGCTTAGAGGAAATTCCTGGCCCATGAGCTCCTGACAATGGGCTAAGAGGTTCATATTTCCAACCTCTTCAGGCACAGACCCTGTTCCAAGGTCTGTGTGAGCCCCATCTCCCCTCCCAGCAGTGTAACCACCTCGTTCTGCAAACAGAGGCCCCAGGTTTCCCCTGAAACAGCCTCAGCAGTGGCTTAAAACATCCAGATCAAACTGTTCAGCTTCTTTTGGTACCTTGATATCATGGAGCAGTGCTGTGTGTCCAGACAGAGCCTGACAGCAGCTGCTGAAAACCTCAGGATTCAAGCTCCAGGAGCTTTGGTTGTGTGGGGAAGAGTTTTGGACACATTCCCCACATTTTCCTCCACTCTGGACACATTCCCCACGTTTTTCCTGGTGTAGAGATGCTCCTTTGCCACAGGCAGAGGTGAGGCTGTTCCCTGGATGAGGGAGATGCTTTCCCACACCTTGTGTGGGTCTCTGCAGGACTCTCAGGGCTGGCACATCCCAGGACAGGGATCCTGGCAATGATCGTCCCATCGGGAAGGAGAGGCTGGGGCAGGACTGATGATGCTCCACCTGTCAGTCTCCCAGATGGATTTTCTCCAGGGCCAGGCCTGCCTTGGGCAGCACCAGCAGCAGAATTCCCAGCTGGACAGCCCAGGGAATGCCTCAGATCCCATGGGATAGGGGTGAATTAAAGCTTGGCCCAGCCCTGGCACTGGCCCTCAGGCGCTCCCAGTTTGGAGTCAGGACTCACCCGGGGCTGCAGTGCCAAGGGAAACACTGGGATTTATTGGCATTTCCACCATGGAGAAACCCCTGTGAGCAGGGATTCAATCCACTCCGGGATATTTTAACAAATGTAATTAAAAGGGGAGACAATCTCAGCAAGGCTTAATTAAAATATTGCTGGCCCTGCTTAACTTGCTCAGCTTCTCCTAAGAGCTGATGAAATGCAAAGCTTTGCCTCTGTTTTCATCTGGGAGAGAGTTCATTAATGGACCTGTCTGCACTGGATTAAGCCAAGTGCTCAGAAAGAGAATAAATTGATTTTCAGTAATTGAGGACCAATATTTTTTGGCTGAAATCCAATATTGAAAATGAAAGCCTAAAAAAAAACAAAAAGGAGAAATGGGAGGTTCATGTGTAAAAAAAATGTTGTGGCTTTGCTTCCACAAAGAAAATCAGAGCATTTTGGGGACAAGCAGCTACTTACCTCAATTTTTATCTAAAAAACAAAGCACAAAATGTTTGGCCGGTCCTTCCACAAGAGTTTGGGGTGGAGAAATACCCAGAGCAAGGATTTTCTCTGGATTTTATTCTCCAGCTTTAGTGCTAAGGGTACAAACCCTCCCTTCCTGCAGGAGTGGCTGCTTCTGGAGCAGAACACTTCAATCTTAGGTTAAAAGTACAACTCTCAATATAAGCAGGTGAATTTTATTGCTGTGCCAGTGGTTTCTGGGAAGCTGCAAAACTCCTCAGGCCTTGGGTGAGACTCAGCTTTAAAAAGTGGATCTGGACTGGGATTAGAGAGCGAATCCTGCCTGGAACAGCAGGAGAATGCCAGGATTCCAGAGCTGCTCCTGGGGTGGATTCTATGAGAAGATGAGCTGAGGATTTTATTCTTCCCCCACTGGATAAACCAACCCATCTTCTTGAGTGTTTTTTCCACTAAACCATAACAGAATCATAAAAAAAAAGATCCTTTGGATTGGGTTTGCTGTTTCTGTTATTGCCCAATTACTGCAATCCCAGCTCCGCTTGGAAAGGTCATCTCTGTCCTTTATTCCAGCTCCAGGAGGGCCTGGAGAGGGTTTTTCCACAGGGAACCAGGTCCCTGTCCTGGTCCCTGCTCAGGACCCAGCTCCTGTCCCCTCAGCTGGGCCAGGCCTGGGAAGACCTCGCTCTGCTCCCTGCGCTGCCCCTGGGATTGAACAGGGAATAAAGGCCCCAGAGCACCTGGAATTGGTAACACCGGGATTGAACAGGGAATAAAGGCCCCAGAGCACCTGGAACTGGGGCAGGTCAGGGGCCAGAGCCAAATTGCTGCTTTCCTCCCATTCCCTGGCCCAGCAAATCCCCCCTAAGGGGCAGCCGGGGAACTCAGTGGAGTTCTGGGAGATCATGGAATGGTTTGGGTTGGAAAAGACCTTTGGGATCATCGAGTCCAGGTGTTAAGTTGGATTTAAATGCTCTGTGAAGCTAAGCGCAGCAGGAGGGGAGGGCAGGGGCTGTCCCGGCACAGCCACACCGGGGCGATGCTCCCGGGAGCCGCTGGGATTTGCCAACCCTGGAATATCCTGAGAGGGAAGGGGCCCCCAGGATCACCCAGTCCCACCCCTGTCCCTGCACAGACCCCCCAACATCCCCACCCTGTGCATCCCTGGCAGCAGTGTCCGAATGCTCCCGGAGTTCTGGCAGCATCGGGGCCGGGACCATTCCCTGGGGAACCTGGGCAGTGCCTGGGCAGGGATCTTTCCCTGATCTCCATCCCAAACTCCCCTGGCCCAGCTCCAGCCATTCCCTGGGTCCCTGCTCAAGCTTTGAATTTTTAACCTCTGGGCCAAATTTACCGAAATTGGGCAGTGCATCCAGAGGGGCACGAGGAGAATCCACAGCCCGTCCCCAATGTGTTCAGCACCATCCCACAACCACATCCCTCAAACCCCACACTCAGCACGGCCCCTGCCCAAACCCAGCTCCAGCTGCAGCGGGACCCTTCCCGCAGGAGGCGAGGGATTGCTGGGGAGCTGGGGGGTTCCAGCCACCCTCTGAACCAGCCTGCGGCTCTCGGAGGGAATTTGGAGGTGCTAAAGCTGCCCAGGGGCCAGGCACGACCTGGCACCAACAGCGAGATTTGCTCTTATCAGCAGCATCCGCCTCCCAGCACATTCCCAGCTCCCGGCACAGCTCCAGCTGGGAGTTTGCTCCTCATTATTCTCTCTAGAAGGCCCCAATCTGTAACTGATAGTGCAGATTTTTGCACAGATTTCAATTAATGACAAATAAATCCAGCAAAGCAGATTCCGACCAGCTCTGCATATTAAACCTATTCCCATGGAAAGAAGCATTCATGGAAAAAAAAAAAAAGATAATAAAAATCACTTAATTTGTTGCTCCAAAGCAATGTTGCTGAACAAATATTTCCATTAAAGTGGAACTCTTGACCTGGGCACCGGGAGCTCCCTGCGTTTGTGGCTTTGTGCTCATCTGCTGTTATTTTCCTCTCTCATTGTGTGGGCTCACCAGCATCCCAAATCCATGGAAATATGGATGTGACTGCACTAAAGGGACAGGCACAGAAAGCTGGAGACTGCTACATTAGCAAGGGCAGAAAGGAGGCTGGGGGAGATGTGAAATTTTATTTTCATCCTCTCCTGTTGGAGATTTCCTGTAAATCCAACCAAACTCAGACTTGCTGGGGGGATTGTGTGGCAGCTCAGACCATTCCTGAGCATCCCCCAAAACAATTTTTGACTTTATCATTGCATTTAGCATCCAGCCTTCCCTGCACTAAAAGAATTTCAGTGTCATTTCGGAGGGGATTGCAAAAGGTTGTCAATTTGGTTTTCTTTCCAGCTCCAATAAATCTCATCCCAAAATTCAATCATGGTGCTCTCCCAGGGCACAGGTCACATCCTGCAAAATCCCCCAGCCAGACAAAACATCCACTGCTCCGGGGTTCCTGCAGAAGGGAATGAAAGATCCTGGGAGGAACTGGGCAGAGCCCGGGACTCACCGAGGTATTTCCAGCACATTTTCCTCATTGTGCTGGAAATGTTAACGTGGATAAATAATTCATGCCCTGGGTCTGGTATTCAGATCACTCCTGGATGAGCTTTACTAATGACCCCCCTGGCTCCCGTCTGCATCAGCTTCCCTTTCCCACTTAATTAACCGGGAAACTGAGGCCGGGCTGGCAGTGAGCGCTGCGGGTGGGGCTGAGGAGCTCCTGCATCTTTAGAGAGGCTTTTAGCAAATAATTCCTCGTTAATAGTGCTTATTTGTTTCTTGGAATCCTGGAATATCCTGAGTTGGAAGGGACCCACAGGGATCACCCAGTCCTACCCCTGGCCCTGCACAGGCCCCCCACAACCCTACCCTGTGCATCCCTGGAGCGGTGTCCAAACCCCCCTGGAGCTCCGGCAGCCTCGGGGCCGGGATCATTCCCTGGGGAGCCTGGGCAGTGCCCAGCACCTCTGGGGGAAGAGCCTTTCCCTGATCTCCATCCCAAACTGCCCTGGCCCAGCTCCAGCTGTTCCCTGGATCCTGTCCCTGTCACAGGGAGCAGAGATCGGAGCTGCCCCTGGGGAGGAGCTGCAGCCCCACTGAGCTCTGCCCTCGGCCTCCTCTGCTCCAGCTGAACAGGCCCAGTGCCCTCAGCTGCTCCTCGTGTGGCCCCTCCAGACCCTTTCCCATCCTCGTGTCCCTCCTTTGGACACTTCCAACACCTCTGGATCCCACCCTGTGGCACCCCAATGTCAGGAATGCAGCAGCTTGGGCAGCAGTTCACACCTCGCATGCCCTGGAGGTGTCCCCTTCTGTCCCCTCTCTCTCCGTGTGCACCAAACCCAGGCCCCCCGAACACGAAATCTCCTAGCAGTCACTGGCATCCTCTGGCTTAAAAAGAAGAATTAAAAACTTTGGGATGAGGGAGTGAAGCGTCCCTTTGGCTCTTCCTGCTGTCCCTGGTGCTGCTGGATATTCCCAGCCCAATCCAGGCTGGAGGGGCTGTGTTAGGTTTCCTGATAAATCAGATGTGACATTCCTGATTTTCCCTGACATTCCATTTGTGCACATCTCCACTCCAGAGCCAGTGGAAATTCCGAAGGCGGATCATTTATGTGCCCCAAAATACCAGTGGAATTTCAAATGGACTGGAAGTAGCTGTGGATTTGTGCTGACTGCAGGAAAACATGACAGAAGTCCAGGAAAAGGAAAGAAAAAGGAAATTTTGGGGGCTGGAAGATAAGGATGGAACCGGGACAGAATTGCAGCCTCTGGAGGTGACAAACCCTCCACAGCCCTTGGAGGTGACAAACCCCCACAGCCCCTGGAGGTGACAAACCCCCACAGCCCCTGGAGGTGACAAACCCCTGCAGCCGGTGATACCAGGGAGCAAAAGCCCCAACAAACGCCCTGCAAGGGCAGTAATGCCCCTCACGTGGTGCATGAGCCTGAGCAAAGGTGATGGCAAAGGCCAAAGGTGTCTGGAATTCGCCCTGGTTTGCACTGGTGGGCAGTGCCTGGGATGGAAATCAGGGTGGGAATCCAGGCTGCCGAGACTGTGCTGAGCTGCAAACCTGACCCTGTGACTCTCCCGGGGAGTTGGCAGAGCCAAGGATGACAAAGAGGGAAAATTGGTCACCTTGGCTCCACAGCCTCTTCCTGGCAGCACAGCTCGGCTCCTGGAAGCCGAGAGAAGGGAAGAGGAGGCAAAGTTCCCCTGATGGATTCCCCTCCCTTTCTCTAAAGGCTGCCCAGGCCATTTCTCAGCCCTCAGAAGGATCCTGATGACAACATCTCCCCCTAAATCATCGGCACTGATTCCCAGCTTGAATGGGAAACTTGTAATTGTTGGCAGGGACAGATGGAGAGCAGGGAATGAACTCCCTGAGATCCTCGCAGAGCTGGGCTCTGCTTTTGGCAGAGTGTGGGAGTCATCAAAGCCTTGCAGAGGGACTTTGTACTTCACTCTCCCCGCCTGGCTGAGCTGGAGCTGAGCTGTTTAAGGCTTTCAGAGGCAGAATCCAGGCTCCTGCCTTTTGTTGGCATCCAGTACTCGCAGGGAGGGAGCCAGGAGCTCTTTCAGCTTCTGCCAGGGGCTCACAGAGCCGGAGCTGCAGCACTGGCAGGGGTGTGCTGCTCCCCTCGGGGCATTTCCTGAGGTCCAAGCCTTTCCCTGGCCGTGCGAAGCTGGAGCCCTCGCAGCACCCGCGGGGTTTCCAGAGCTGGACTTTGTTCTTTGGGTGATTCTGGCCAGCTCTGCCCAAAAAGTTGCCGGTGGCGGCTCAGCCGGGTGCTGCAGGGCTGGGACAGTGCCTGACTGCTGAAGATGTGCTGAGAACCAGCCCCTCCACCCTGAAGAGCTCCGTGGCCTCGGGATCAGCCTCCTGGAGCCCATCCTTCCCCACATCCCCAGGACATCCTTCCCCAGGTGTCTTCCAGCCCCAGAGCTACCTGCACCTCTGAGGAATCTCCAGGTGCTTCCCTCTCTTTCTCTGAGTTCCTGACGTTGCTCCCTCCTGCTCCCCAGCGGAGCTGTCAGTGCCCTCAGCCCTCCCCAAGCTCCCTTTTCGTGCTGGTGGCAGGAACAACCTCTGCAATCCCAGCAGACAAGAGCCCGTTTTCCCTTGGAAGCCCATCCTGGCTGGAGTCACAGGACCTAAGTCCCACACCAGGAGCAGGGGCAGGAGAGAGGATGCTCTGCTGGCACCACTGCCCCCTTCCCCTGCCTGTGGCAGCATCACCAGGGACAGCTGGGACAGCGTGGGACAGTCCTGGGGACCGGCAGGGACAGGATCCTTGGGCTCCTGGCTCCTGGCAGCACAGCGTCCTTTCCTTCCCAGGCTGATCTCGGGTGTTCCGGAGGCCCCTGTGCTCCAGTTCCCCTCCCACCTTTCCTGCTGTGACCTGACACATCCATCCCACCCCAGAACCGGGCTCATCCCTGGATGGGGGCTGGGTTTGTTGTCAGAACATTGTGCTCCCACTCAGAGGACGAAACAGGGAGGGAGCAAAACCCATCCCAGCCCTGGGAAGAGGCAGGGAGAGAACGGCCAGCGGCTCATGGATGATGTTCTGCTGCCCCAGGTGGGGTTTGTGTGATCCAGGGGGGGTTGTGTGATCCAGGAGGGATTGTGTGATCCAGGGGGGCGGGTTGTGTGATCCGGGGGGGGGTTGTGTGATCCAGGGGTGTTTGTGTGATGAAGGTTGAGCACCCTCACTCCAAATTATCCATTGCTGCACATCCTGAACCTGCTAGGACATTGCTCTGAGCTGGGCCTTCCTCTGCTCCCGGCTGGGACAATTCCAGAGTAAATCCCTGCCCCTCGGCCTCTGCACAACCTGGACCTGCTGGATTACTGAGCACTGGAAAGGAAATGGAAATAAAGGGCTGTGAGAGCCCACTCGCTCTCAGCCTGCTCCAAGTCCATTTATTCCCTTGTATTTCTCCACCTGAGTGTGTTTAGGGATGCAAATCCACGTGGATGGGCTGGAAACTAACCACTGTCTGGAAAAAAGCAGGAGGGAAATGGCAGATCCCGATGATTTTTCCTAAATAACTGAAAGCAGCAATAAAGCAAATGCCTGGAAGGGCTCTGGCACTTTTGTCAAGCTGGAATTTGGGATTTTCAGGGCTGGACCGGGAGCTCCCTCATTGCAGCCACAAACAAATCCCTGCCTCCCCTCGGCTGCTCCCAACTCCTCCTGGCTCTGCCCGTCCTGGTTTGCTGTGCTGCAGCCCAGGGACACCCCAGCTTTGGGAGCAGGATTCCTGCCCACAGCCCTGCTGGGGAAGGGCAGCTGGGATCCCACACGGTTTTCCCTGGGAAGGAGCTGCTCTCCTGCTCTCCTTGCACCAAACCCCCACACTCTGCCGAAAATCCAGAGCAGCAGCTCGTGCAAATGGTTTGGGAGAGTGCCAGGAACTGGGGTGGTGAATTAAACACAGGAAAATATCAGAAAATTCCCTGTAGTGCCAAAATTCAGGCACACACATGGAGTCTGGAACCAGCCAGGGAAAACAGAGCTGGGAAGAGACAAGGACAGAGCAGAGAGACCCAAAATGTGGGGTCAGCAAGAGCTGCTTCAGACGAAACAGAAACCCCTCCAGTTTAGGAAATGAGAACTTGGTCTGGTGGGAGGTGCCCCTGCCCATGGCAAGGGATGGGAATGAGAGGGTCCTTAAGGTCCCTTCCTACCCAACCCAGTCTGGGATGAAAATTCAACCCCAAAAGTGGGAATGGGAATGGCAGCTCTGATGCTGCTTTTCTGTGAGTTACCCCCTCACCTGGGCAGGGTCCCCAGGACCCACTCCAGCAAATCCGCCCCAGCTGAGAGCCCCAAAAAAACCCCAAAGCAGAACCAGGTGCTCCCAATCAAAAGTGGGAGAGAACCAGCAGAGAGATTGGAATCAGTCCAGGGCAGGAATCAGGATTCTCCTCATGTTTTACAAAAACTTGCTGATTAATGATGGAGCTGCCATGCCAGGACTGGGCAGGACAGGTGGCAGCAGGGCTTTACTCCGGCACAGGGGCAGGGGCACAGCCAGGGAGGGCTGGGGCTGTCAGTGACTTCTGGGAAGAGACAGCACGGAAAGGGCAGCACCCAGCGCTCCCTGCCCGGCTCCAGCCAGGGGCACAGCACAGGCCACGGGCCCAGCTCCTCCACCCCTGCCCTTCCCATCCTCCTGCACAAAGGGGTTGTTCCTGAAACTCCTGGTGCAGCTTTTCCACTGACAAAATCTCCCTTTTCCAGGCAATGTCAATTTGTTGAAGCCAAAAGTGCCCCAGGGAAAGGATCAATTTGATGAATCTCCTGCTGGAGGAAGAAAAATGTTGAGAAATTGCTGAAAGCCCATTTTGTCATTTCCAACAAAATGTTTTTTGTTTGGAATGACTTGGAGCTCAGGGATGTCACTGGGTTTACACCACAAATGAGTTTTAAAGGTCAAATGGAAATAAACAGGTTCAAGTCCCAGTGTTTTGACTTGTTCAAGTTTTCCTTCCTCAGTGACAAAAAAATTTGAGATTTTGGAGTCTTTCTTTGAATTCTAAGCAGGAAAATTATTTGAAGATTCTTTCATGATGAAAAGGCCATTCCCAGGCAGCCCAAATTCCACCTGAATTTTGGGTTAGGACAAAGCAAAGTGCCAATAACAGAGAATCAGGATCATTCTGAGGGAATCCGAGGATTCCCACTGGGGAACAGGGGCTCCAGGATTCCTGCTGGGGGACCTGCCTGACCAGCAGGACCAAATCCTTCACCTCCAACTCCATGTCTCTGCAGGAAGAGGTTTCTCAGGAATTTCAGTGCTGCTGAAGAAGGAAAAAAGGCAAAATTCAACGGTGAGTCCTCACCTCAACTCCTGGGTTCAATTTGGGCCCCTCACGAGAAACAAGACCTGGAGGGGCTGGAGCGTGTCCAGGCAGGGAACAGAGCTGGGAAGGGGCTGGAGAATCCTGAGGGAGCTGGGAAAGGGGCTCAGCCTGGAGGAAAGGAGGCTCAGGGGGCTCTTGTGGCTCTGCACAACTCCCTGACAGGAGGGGGCAGCCGGGGGGGTCGGGCTCTGCTCCCAGGGCACAGGGACAGGAGGAGAGGGAACGGCCTCAGGCTGGGCCAGGGGAGGCTCAGGTTGGACAGCAGCAGGAATTTCCCCATGGAAAGGGTGGTCAGGCCCTGGAAGGGGCTGCCCAGGCCAGGGGTGGAGTCCCCATCCCCGCAGGGATTTAAAGCCCTGTGGATGTGGCACTTGGGTACAAGGTCAGGGGTGGCCTTGGCAGGGCTGGGGAGCAGTGGAAGCACAGAGTGGAATCCCATATCCATGGAATGGCTCTGGTGGGAAGGGACCTTCAGGACCATCTTGTTCCAACCCCCTGCCATGGACAGGGAACCTTCACCTCTGGGAATTCCCATCCCTGCTCTGTGCTCTGCTCCCTCGGCCTCCCATTTCCAGTGGATTTACACCTCCCACCTGTGGGCCTGGGTTTTCCATGGGTGTCAGGAATATTCAGCATCTCCAGTCGGGCTTTTCCTGCTCAGTGTTTTCCACGAGCCCTGGAGGAGCACAGGGAGGCTTGGGGGGCGCCAGGGACCCCACTGCTGTCCCAGTGAGAGCTGCCACCCCACGCTCTGAACCCCTTTGTTCCCCAGCTTCTCCCTCCAAAAAGCATTGCCTGGGAGACATCCCTGCTCCACAGCACTTTGCATTTTCCAAAGAGCATTGCCAGGGAGATGGAGCCTTTCCCGAGGAGCAGCCAAGTGCTGTGCCTGGAGAACGGGAATCTCTTCTGCCTGGGACATTCCCTGAGCCCTTTTCCAGCTGCAGCTCCCTCCCTGCAGCCCCTGGATACAGCCCCAGGGATCCTGAGCAGACAGCCCAAGCCCAGATGTGGCAATACCTGGGAGGCTTCCAGGTTTCTGCTCAATGGCCCCTGGCAATGGGAACAGGACACAACCTGACATCAAACCTGAGAGCCCGGGAGAGCTGGGGGTGCTCACCCGGAGAGGAGAAGATCCACGGAGAGCTCAGAGCCCCTTGCAGGGCCTAAAGGGGCTCCAGGGGAGCTGGAGACGGAATGGGGACAAGGGATGGAGGGACAGGACACAGGGAGTGGTTTCCCAGTGCCAGAGGGCAGGGATGGATGGGAGATTGGGAAGGAATTGTTCCCTGTGAGGGTGGAGAGGCCCTGGCACAGGGTGCCCAGAGCACCTGTGGCTGCCCCTGGATCCCTGGCAGTGTCCAAGGCCAGGCTGGACGGGGCTTGGAGCAGCCTGGGACAGTGGGAGGTGTCCCTGCCATGGCAGGGGTGGCACTGGGTGAGTTTAAGGTCCCTTCCAACCTGACCCGACCCAGTCTGGGATTCCGTAACATCTTTTGTTTCCTGGTTTCCTTTCCAATTGATGCCTTTTTTCTGGTCTTAGGAAATGAAAACCAGGCACGGTTGGAGGGTTGGGAGTCGTTCCCCTTGGTATTTCAATAGGATCCCATTCGGGCACTGGAGCTATGCTGAGCTATCAGGCTGAAAGGAGTGCAGGTATGCACGCTAATACTTGTGAATACACAAAACTGTGTAAAAGGTATAGAAAAGAAAAAACTAAAATCCTCTTGGCATCACAATCAGGCCACTCTCCTGCAGATCTGGCACACAAAGAGGGGAAATTCACCTGATCCCAGAGAGCTCAGCCCTCTCCTGATGGCAAAAGCCAGACAGGGAATAGGAGATACTTTAAATATTAACAGCAAGAAACCCAAAGGAGCCTCATTGCACAATTCCACCCTCCCAGCAAAGCCCCGGCTGCAGAATTTGCCATAATCACTGCCAGGAGACAGAAATCCAGGGCTTTGAGGATTTGTCCTCTTCATATCCCACTGCTCTCCCAGGGTTCTGCCAAGCTCAGTGCCCTGGAGCTGGGGGGTTTTCCTCACACCCAAGGGCTGAATGACACTGAGGAGCTCGTTCCACCTGCCTGCACAGAGGATGGTGCTTTCCGGGCTCCTCTGCTGTCACCTCCCCTTTTGGGACAAGAAAAGCCTTTCCCAGGCTCTGGTGGGAAGAAGTCAAATTCTCTTGAGCCAAACTCCCTGAGAAGGAACTCAGGGAGAACTCACAGGGCTCCCACCAAAGCCCATGGCCTTAAAATGTCATTTTGGGTGATTTTTCTGTGTAGGAAAAGGGGATTTGACACTTCAGTGGACAGCAAGGGATTTTTGATATCTGACAGTGGGAAAAGTGCAGCAAAAATCAAATTGCAGAGGCTCAGTCTGAGGGGTGTGGAACTTCCTCCTCTACCTGGGTGAGAAAGGAAACCTCCATTGTCCCAGATTTCAGTGGGAATGTTTTCACCGGGAAAAGGCTGCACGGGAAATTCTGCCTCCTCTTGGAAAGTCTTCACTGGTGGGGGAAAGAGGAACTTCAGTGTTGGGAAAGCCAAACTGAGAGGATGAGCCCCAGCCACAGGCTGAGCCTGGCAGCTCGAGGATGGGGAGGGATTCCAGGATCTCTGCTCCTCATTCCACTCGAATTTGGACAGAAATCTCCCTTCCAGGCCAGACTTTAGACTTGTATCCATCAATGGAACTGGGAGACTGTGGCTGCTGGAGGCGTTCAAGGTCACTTTCCAGAGATGAAAGCATTCCCTGATTCCCTGAGCTCCAGGGCTGCCTTTCCTTTTGCTGGAGGGAATGTTGGAGCTGAAAAAATTGCTCCAAAAAAGTCTGCCTGGGAGAACCAGGCAGCAACAGCTTTCCCTCCTTCCTTCCTTCCTTCCTTCCTTCCTTCCTTCCTTCCTTCCTTCCTT
>VZTJ01003403.1:0-32614 GCA_013397795.1 Orthonyx spaldingii | reverse complement strand
TCCCTCCCTCCCTCCCTTTCTCCTTTTCCCCCTCCCTCCCTGCGATCATTGTCCAGGTCAGTGTTATTCCAGGGTGGAGCTGCCCATTCCCTGCCCATGTCCCTGAATGTCCCACACTGGTCATTTCCCCCTTCCTCAACTCCTCCATCCCTGTTCCAAACCCTTCTAGGAGAGGCTCAGGGTGAGCTGGAGTTTCCACCCCTGTGCTGGGCAGGGGCCTCACCCTGCACTCACCTGGGCCTCAGTTTCCCAACTTGTGGAATTTCCGGGAGTGCACCTGTGGTGTGAAACCAGAGAGTGACTGGGAACTTTGGGACTGGAGCCTTGGGAGTGGGAAAGAGCCGCCCCAGAGGAGGAGCTCCCCTCCCTGCCCCGCTGTGGCTCTGTGACAGGAGCTCAGCTTTGTCCCCTCCTCAATGGGAACAATCCAGGAACATGATGGAAATCAAGGCCACAATTTCCCAAACAAATCCAGCACTTCTGTCTTTAAATAAGCACAAAAGATTCCCAGTTTTGTTTGCTGCCTGCACAACAAAGGACAAAGATCTTTGCCCAGATACTCTCTCATTGCCGCCGGGCTCTGCTTGTTCTGATGGAGAATCTCATTCCTGTGAATGTGCCTGAAGAGAAATCCAATGGAGCAGAGGCTTGGGATCGATAGCGGCGGGACTGGAGCAGCACAGGGCACACAGGCTGTGCTCAAAGCCACTGAGCTTCCAGAGGGTTTTCCAGGAAAAGCAGCTCATGGCTGGGAGCTGTGGGTGTTGTGTTCCAGCTGTTTGTGATTTTTGGGATCAAGGGCTGGGAGTCCCCGAGCCAGCTGTGCCTGGTGTGGGACAAAATACAGAGGAGGGATGGAAACAGGGAAGACTTTGCTCCAACAGCTGGAGAAAAGCTGCTCCGAGGCAGTGGTGGCTCTTCTGGGCAATGATTCCTGACAAGTGATTCCACAGGGGACAGGGGAAGGATTTCGGGAAAGGAGGGGTTGGGAGGGCTCTGATTTTGTCTGCACAGAATTCCTGGTGTGTGTAAGGAGCAGCTTTGGGAGGCAGCACAAGAATCCCTGTCTGGAAACCTCCTGGGAGGGGATGGGGCTGGGGACGGGTCTGCAGAAGGGCTGAGGTTGGCCAAAGGGAGCCTAAGGGGCCAAGGAGAGGGATGGAGGGACAGGACACAGGGAATGGCTTCCCACTGCCAGAGGGCAGGGATGGATGGGAGATTGGGAAGAAATTCCTGGCTGGGAGGATGGGGAGACCCTGGCACAGGGTGCCCAGAGCAGCTGTGGCTGCCCCTGGATCCCTGGAAGTGTCCAAGGCCAGCTTGGAGCACCCTGGGATGGTGGGAGGTGTCCCTGCCCATGGCAGGGCTGGCGCTGGATGGGCTTTAAGATCTCTCCCATCCCAAACCAGCCTGAGGTTCCACGATCCAGGTCCGCAACTGGAGGAAGCTGCACACCTCTGTCTCCAAGGCTCTTGGTCTATTACCATTCCTTTGCTTTCTCCTGCTTCCAGAAGAATTCCCTCACTCTCCACAGAAAGAGAAGGGGGGATGACTTCTACTGTCCCAGGAAAATTCTCTCTGTGCTGCCTTTAACTTTTATCTGCAGCCCCAGAATTGCTGAATCCTTAAATTTCTGCAGCCTGTGAGGCACTGAAAGGCTGGAGAGGGGACAGGAGCCTGTCCTGGGAGGAGGGGAGTGGGTGGAGTTTGTAGGTGAAGAGAAGAAGGAGCTCACTCACTCTAGGATCCCCTGCTATCCCCTGGTACCCCCCTGGTACCTCCCTGGTATCCCCCTTTCATCACATTTTCCTTGGCCTGAATTTCCTGTTACTCTTCCTTGAAGTTCTGTTCCATCCCAACTCTTCTGTCACCTTTGAACTTCCCTCTGGTTAAATGAATCCTGATTTCATTTAAAATGCTTCCAAAGCCAAATCTTGGGGATTTTACAGCACATTAAAAATGGATCTCAAGGCTTCCTAAAGGAGTCTTTAAAAAACCCAGTGAACACCCTCAAATCCAGTTCTGGTAAAGGTCCTTACTCCTACTGCATGTCCCCCTCTTCTGCTCCTTGAGGACCTGAAACCCTAAACTGGCCTCTCTGGGCTTTTACAGCTCTGGGCTCCAATTCCTGCATTTGAGAATAAAACCCCAAGCACAGCCATGTTCTGTCTCTCATTTCTTGCTCTCCCAAACACTAAATCCCACCAAGATCCTGCAGGGAGATCAGGGCAATGTTGCACTGTGGAATAGTCACCCATTCCTTTGATTTTTCTTCCTCACTATTGCTGTTCTCCTTGCTGCCCATATTTGCATTAAAGAAGGCCTTTATTGCTCCTGGCTCTGGGGTCCCAACGCATTCAGGAGCTGTGAAGTTTATAACACCTGCAGGTGAGGAATGAACCACTGGGCCAGATGTGTTCATTTATTACAAATGGGGGAATATTTTCATCTGTGAAATCCAGTGCAAGGGTTCTGAGCAGAACCTTCCTCACAGAGGTCACAGACTGTGGAATCAGGGAATGTTTTGGGTGGGAAGGGAACTTGGAGACCTTCCAGTGCCACCCCCGCCATGGCAGGGACACCTCCCACTGTCCCAGCCCATCCAGCCTGGCCTTGGACACTGCCAGGGATCCAGGGGCAGCCACAGCTTCTCTGTGCCAAGGCCTCACTCCCCCTCACAGGAAAACCTTTTCCCTTCAATCCAATCCAAATTCTCCCTCCCTCAGTTTAAAACACCCACCCCTTGTCCTGTCATTCCACATCCTTGTAAAAGGCTGGAATTTCTCCTGGCTGCCTTGCCCCTGGCAGGGATGGCTCTGGTCATTCCAGATCCCCCTTCCCACATCCACACCTCAGCTCCTCACTGCCATCCGGAGCCAGCAGCTCCCACATGGGATGTGCTGGGCACATTCCTGGTTTCAGCCCCATGGACCGTGTCCAGCTCCAGCTCCTGCATTTCCCCTCCCTCTCCCTGCTCAGCACCCTTCTACTGCCTCATCCCTCTCCTGGGGCTGGGGTTCCCTTGCAGCTCCCTCTGGATGCTCCGCTCCTGTTGGATCACTGCCCTTTTCCCGAGCTTCAGGCTGGGAATGCCTCGGCTGGTAAATCCCAGAGGCTGCTGCTCCTACCTGTAAAACACATCTGGAGTGTCCCCTGTCCAGGCAGGGCATGTGTTCCTGCAGAGCGCTCTGGGAAGTGCCAGAGGGCGGTTGAGGGACCCTCAGGCACAGCTCCAGGTGATTAATGACGGTGATTAATGACTCCATGTGATCAATGACTCACTCCTCTTTCCTTTCTCTGGCAGAGGAGCAGGTTGGAAATACCCTGATCCATGGAGGTTATGGACATCAAACCCTCATCTCCTCCCAAACCCGCTCAGGAATGTGTTCCCTCTCCTTCTGCCGAGCCTTTAACTCCCGTTTTAAACACCTTCTGCCTTCGTTCTTTAGCTCAGCACCATCACTGGCTCCCGGGTGTGTGTTGGTGTTTAGGCTCAGCCTAACCCAGCCTGGACTCGGGATGTGGCTCCTTCCTTTCCTGGGAGTCACTGCAGACACGTTCTGGTCTAAAAGACACAGATTTGGCTCTGATCTCCCCTGCCCAGACACAGCTCCCCTGTTCTCCATTATTGGCTGTTTTGTGGGAAGGGAATTACCCTCCGGAATTGCCGTCCCACTTGAGGCCTTTTAGCTGCTCTATTTTTGAGTCAAATCAGAGGCAGACACTGGATACAGGACTTATTAGCACTAATTGCCTCCCAGGGTGAGATCAAACACGCAGATCGCTGAAATGTCCTGCTCTGTTTTCATAATGGCCATTTAATTCCACGGACAAGAAGTGCAGGGAACTTTTCCAGGGAAAGGTAATACATGTAAATTGAAAATGTAATGGGATATTGGGACACATTACAGGCAGTAGGTCTGCCAGATGTGATTAAACTCAGTTCCTGTACAAAGGGATAATGGAGCCCGTGTAGAGCAGCAAAATAAAACCCTGATTCTGCTGTTAACACCCATCTGACCCCTCGCAACGGTCCTGTCCACATTCAGATTAACTTGGTCTGCCGCAGTTGGAGAATCCAGGGTTTATTGCTCCAGACACCGTGACCATGTGCGTGCTCATGGTTCCCAGTCATCCAGCTTGATCGAAAATCTGATTTTGCTTGGTTTTATTTTATTCCTGATGTCTGATATCCATCACCTGCAATCGGTGCCGCTGGCTCTCCTCACCCAGGAACATCTGGGCAGGGGCTGGATTGGAGTTCTGCTGGTGCTGGACCGACCATCCTAGAGCTGGAAAATGGATGGGGTGGAGGGAATAGCCAGGAAACCAGAGGCGGAATGCTCACATCAGGCTGTTCTGGGAGGGCTGGGAGGGTCAAATTTGCCAAACGAGGGATTCAAATCCCAGCAACAGCACAGGATTCCCGAGGAGGGCCGCAGCGCCTCCCTGGAGACACATCCGCAGCGCCTCCCTGGAGACACATCCACAGCACCCCGAAGGAGCGGAAGAGGAACGGATCAGCCTTTCCTTCCATCCCCCACTGTTCCCACTTATTCCCAATTAGCCTATCCCGCGTTATCCCATTTTCTGCCACGGACACGTGAATTCCATGCTGCTGGATCCAGCCCGGCTGCTGCTGCGTCCAACTTTTCCCACCTGGTTGCTTTTAAACCTCCCACTAAACACAACACAAATAACAAACCCAGGAACGTCGCTGGCTGAATCCCAGAACCCCCGCGGGCCGATTTCCTCCTGCTTTGTTTCCTTAGCGCGGCCTGCTTGGGGTAATCAGACAATTAGGAACTCGCTAATGACCCTGCGAACCGCTCCCGTTAATGAGGGAGGCAGACAACCTCCGGTTTTCCTGGGCGAGGCTGAATCTCCTCGGGTTTGGCTTCGTCCTCCCCCTTCCAGGCTGGATTCAAAGCCGCGGGCAGCAGAACCTCAGTCTGAGTCTCTGAACATTTCATTTCTCAGGTTCTGCATCTCTGGGTCAGACAAAGCTCAGGCATGGAGAGGCCTTGGGAGAGGCTCGGGAGTGAAGGGAAGCAGAAGAGCAAAGGCCTGTGCTGGTAGGGAGACAAAAAGCAGCAGAAAGCCCAGCCCAGGTCTCAGCCAGCTCCCAGCTCTGCAGGCTCCCACCGTTTCCTAAGGAGTGCAGGAATATCAAACCTCCGTTCCTCAGCCCCGGGAAAGCCTCAGGAAGCATTAAACAAATCAGAAGTTGGAATTACAGCTCCACACCAAAGCTCTGGTAAAGCTGGGAGCAAAAGAGAAAAGAAACCTTAGAATATCATTAAATCCCAAAGTCTCTTCAGTCAAAGGCACCTTGGCTGAGTTGCACCAAGTGGGAACAGAGCTCGTGGAATTCTTCCCTCTTGCCCTGACTGTTCATAGCACATCTTTAGTCCTGGCTCCAAGTCTGGTCACAGCTCCTGTGGGTCTGAGCCGAGGGGTAACAGCAGGGCTGGCATGGGAGCAGAGGGGGCAGGGTCCCATTCCCAGAGAATCCTGGCCAGGATCCCTAAAAGGAACCTAAACGTCCTGGAGATCCATCCCCCAAGGAGACAGTGAGATAAAGCAGGGCCTGGGGCTAGGGCTGCCTCTTGTCTACCTCTCCTTTTCCTTTAACTCCCCCATTTCCCAATTCCTTTATCTCTAATTTGTGAATAGGGACACTTTTCACTCTGGGAGGGACAAGTGGAGAAAGCCAGGTGGGAATCCACAGTTTTTCCAAAGCTGGAGTCCCTAAAACCTTTTGAAGAGACAGAGATTCCTATTTTGGTGTCTGACAAGCAGAGGAAAGGTTCTGCTTGCTCCAAATGTGCCTCCACCATTCTCTCACTCAGGCTGGGAGAAGGAGAAATGGTGTTTCCAAAATTCCCAAATTGAAAAAAACCCCAAAACAACTTAGCCAGAAGAGTTTAGACACCGCAAACCTGATGTTCCCAATAGGACTGGACAAAGATTATCCGTCAAAAGGAATTTTTGTTTGCAAAAAAAAAAAAAAAAAAAAAAAAAAAAAAAAAAAAAAAAAAAGAAAATGCAGGTGGGGGTTTTTCAGGAGAAAAGACAAGTTCACAAAATGTGAGTTGTACCCAAGAAAAAGAGGTTTTTTTCTGAGGCAGAAAAGCCATTTCTTGGCTGGAAAGTGATGGGTTAGGGCCAAAACACTGATGAATTTTTGATGAGGAATCGATATTTCAGTGAATAAACCATAACAAAGGAAAAAACCCTCAAAAAACCTCAACAACAACAAAACCTTCAAATGCCCATCAGAGCAAAGGTGATCAGAACAGGGGAGAAAAAAGAAACCAACCAAAACTTGCAGACCAATCACATCCAAAGAATATTCCCAACTTTCCACCATGTTCTCTTGGCAGGGATAGAGATTCCAAGAGAAATGGCATCACCCTGCCCTGCCTGGGCAGGAATCCGGACCCTCCATTCCAGTTTTCCCGCAGTTAACTGGGATTTATCACTGGTACTGCAGCACCCCCTGCACGTCCCTGTCACTGAGCACAGCTTGGGGCCATCACACCCTGAACAGCCACAAAGCACTGGGAGTGTTTGAGGTGTGCTGGAGATTGAAACACTCCGATGCCAAGAGATTCACGGGAGGGAGAGGCCTGGCTGGACCTGAGCATCCCCTTGGCCATGGCTGGGGTCACTCCTGATTCCCAACATCGCTCTGGGTGTCCTCCAGGTTTTGGGACGTGACTGACAGTCAGGTCATGGAATCCTGGAATAGTTTGGGTGGGAAGGGACCTCAAACCCATCCAGTGCCACCCCTGCCATGGGTAGGGACAGTTCCCACTGTTCCAGGGTGCTCCGATCCCCCTGCCCTCGGACACTTCCAGGGATGATGTCCCTCCCACCTGGCTCTTGGCCAACACAGGTTGTTGTCCTCTGGGCGCTGATCCTGTCTGTTCCAGACAAGTTTCCAAAAGGAAATACAAAAGCAGAAAGGGGAAGTTTCAATTCTCCGCATCCAGGTTTAGGGGTGGAGGGCAGCATAATAAATTCCCAGGAGATGTATACACAGGATTCCTAAAAATCAGCTGTGTTTCCATGGATGGATCGTGTTCCAACACCCAGTGCCTGAATCCGGGGACCACCAGCAACTCAGGACGACTCACTCTTGTGAACACACTCAGTCCCTGAGGTGAATCCCATCCCTCGTGAATTCAAGGATGGAAAGGATCAACCCCACGAGGCAATCTCAGCTGGCAGCTCAGTAAAAGCAGCCTCAGCCCTCTCTGCTCCCTCTCAGTGAAATTTTCTAATGGCCTCGGGGAGGATGAGCTCTTTCAGAAAGGAACACGTGGCATAAATCAGCCCCAAAGATCTGGATTGATCCGTTCCAGACAAAAAGAAAAGAATCAGTTCAGTCACGTCTCTGCAAAGAAGCAGAGGAGAGTTGGAATGTTAAATATGAGCCCGGTCAGGTGTTCTGAGCCTCGTGCTGGAGCTGCCATTAATTGTATACCGATTGCCGTTAATTGTATTCCAAATGCCATCAACTGCATTCCAAATACAATTCCAAGTTCAATAAATTGCATCCCAGCTGCTCCGGAGCTGGGGAGCAGCCAAGGCTGAACTGGGCTTGGGGACAAAGGAGCTGCGGTTTTGTGTCAGTGCCGCTAGTGACGGGAATTGGCCCGATGGCGCCGCTGCTCCCGGGTGCCCGAGGCCTCAGGGGAGGATTTCACCCTCCGGGGCAGTTTTAACTCTAAAAAAAGTCTTTGGGAGGCGGCAGCACTGAACGGAGCAGCCTCAGGTGAGGCAGCTGTGAAGGCAGCAGGAAAGCAAAGGTGACAAAGGGCCAAGGACAGGAATATCAGGGCAGAGGTGCCAGTGACGACACAGGGAATTGTTTGGATGGAGCTTTTCCAGCTCAAAAATTTTCCCGGTCAGGAAAAGAGGCAGCAGCAGCACCTGCCACGGTCAGATTGCTCCGGGGGTATCAGGGAGGGCAGGAGGCACCGGGAGCGCTCCCTGCTCACCCGGGACTCCCCTGGGCATGGGCTGGGCAGAGGAATGAGCCCTCAGCCCCTCCGGGCTGTTCAAGGCTGGCAGAGGCCACAAGCCCCCTGGCATTTGACTCCGGGGATGTGGCGGCACTGGGGAAGCCAAACTTGCAGCCAAGGGTGTAGAAGAAGCTTTGATCCCATTCCAGTCCAATAAAAGCAGGTTTGGATGTGGTGAGCCACGGAAATCGCTCCAGTGCAACCATTCCCCCATTGCCTGGCAAACCAAAGGCCCTTCAAAGGGCAGCGATGAACAAACCGTGCCCCGAGGGCCAGAAACGCTAAATGTGAGCCAGAGCGTGGCTCCGAGTCCCTGCGCAGCCTGGGAACCGCTCCGCGCTCGCTAATGAGCTCTTTGTGAGGCTGAAACAGCGGCAAACAAAGCCAAACAACGGCCGGAGCTGCAGCTTGGAGCGAGACCGTTCCCAGGCTGGGAGAGATCTCGGGGTATCAGCAGAACACCATAAACTTATCAATAGTCCTAAAGGGAAGTTTTCTCTTCCTGCAGTCTGCCCAGGTAAAGCTTTTTACAGCCTCTGCTTGATCCATGTTCAGCTCTGCCCTCACTGAGGTTTTTCATTCCCTGGGATTACTGATTAAATTCTTTGTGTGAGTAAAATTCCAAGTGGAGCTGAGCTGTTCTGGCTCGCAGGGTTTTGTGCCTGGCTGGACTCTGTAAAAGGAGGCCCAGAACAAACAGCTGTGAGGCCAAAATCTGCAAGTGAGGAGGAGGAACCTGGGGCAGAGCAGCCCCAAAGATGTGAAGGTTTTCTCCTCAAGGTTTTTTCCAATAACTCCATGAATGGAGCATAGGATTAGGACATGAAAGGCCTGAAAGCAAATTGAAGCTCTGAACTGGGAAGAATAGACCTGAACTAAACTCAGTTATTGCAGAGGAAAGAGAAAACACTGAAACGTTATCTCTGCACTGAGTCACCAGGCAGGAGCTTCTCAGAGCTCAAATCCAGCTGGAGCTCTGGATGTGACATTCCAAGGCCACTGTGCTCAAACCTGGCCCCACACAACCCTTGGGATTCTGATTCCACAAACCTGCTCCCAGATTTCCTGCAACTGCATCTAGCCCTGGGGTCCCAGCATGGGAAGGACAGGAAGGACCTGGAGCTGCTGGAGCCAGTCCAGAGGAGGCCACGGAGCTGCTCCAAGGGCTGAAGCCCCTCTGGAGCCAGGCTGGGAGAGCTGGGGGTGCTCACCTGGAGAGGAGAAGCTCCAGGGAGAGCTCAGAGCCCCTTGCAGGGCCTAAAGGGGCTCCAGGAGAGCTGGAGAGGGACTGGGGATGGAGGGACAGGACACAGGGAATGGCTTCCCACTGCCAGAGGGCAGGGATGGATGGGAGATTGGGAAGGAATTGTTCCCTGTGAGGGTGGGGAGGCCCTGGCACAGGGTGCCCAGAGCAGCTGTGGCTGCCCCTGGATCCCTGGCAGTGCCCAAGGCCAGGGTGAAGATCTCATCCCATGTTTATCTCTGTCCCTGGTGTGCCCCTGTGGGTCAGGACCAGCTGTAGGGGATTTCACTGGATCAGTTCCTGCCTCCCTTGTGCCAGAGAAAACAGGGAGAGATCAGTTTCCCTGGAATCTCTGGGGAGGACAGCACTGTTGGCTGATACAGCCCTGCTTAACAAATTATGCTTTGGTACTGATCAAACTGGAATAAAATCACAGAATCCCAGAATGGTTTTAAGTTGGAAAGGACCTAAAAGCCCATTCAGTGCCACCCTCTGCCATGGGCAGGGACACCTTCCACTATCCCAGGGTGCTCCAAAGTCTATCCAACCCTGAACAATTCCAGGGATGGGGCAGCTACAGCTGCTCTGCGCACCCTGTGCCAGGGCCCATGACCCTCGCAGCCAGGAATTCCTTCCCAGTTTTTAATCTTCCTCATATCTCATATATTAACAGATATAAATACCAAACAAAGCCTGCAAAATACAGATCCATTACTCCTGAAGCAGCAGAGAATACACATTTCATGGAAATAGGGGCAATTTTTCTGCTTTCTATATTTTGTTTTAATGTGATTATCTCTGCTGCTGAGCCCTTTCCTTGGGAGCTGGGGAGTGCCAGGGCTGGAGGCTGAACTCTGCTCGCCTAAGCTCAGCCTAGGCTCAGCCTGGGCTGTTCTGTCCCAGAGTCCTCAGCCCTGCAGGTCCCTTCCTGCCATTCCCAACACCTCTGATGGATCCCAGAGCACAGAGGGTTTTCCTTTGCCTTGCTGGGAAATTCTCCTCCCTGGAGGATCCTACACTCAGCTCAGTCCCAGAGGAGCCCGGCCTCTCTGAGGGGCAGCAGACACGAAGTGGGGAGGAAGGAGCTGCAGGAGGCATCACCTGGGGGAGGCTGCACTGCCAAGGGCTGTGAGCTCCCCCTCAGCTCCTCTGGGCTCAACCCCAAACGCTGCTGCTGAGCAGAGCCTGATTTATGTGGCCAGGACAGGACAGGACCATTATTTCCCAGAGCTTTGCAGAAGCTCCTGAGCTGGAGCAAGGACCAAGTAAGGCTGCTACAGCACAGGAATGAAATTGTCTCTTTATTTTAAAGCGTTGCAGTAAAATGAGGCTTTGAAATTTCACTGCTGCCAAGAGATTGGTTCCTTTCTTTAATTCCCCCCAAAGATTATATGGATAACACTTTTTTTTAAGGATACAAAGTTGTCTGGTTACATTTCCTACTCGCTGCAGGGAAAAATATGTTTTTAAATGGAAAATTATTCATTTTGAATGGAATCTGGCTGTAAAGGTCAGTTAAGCTCCTTCAGAAATAATCAAACCCATATTATTGTCAACTCCTCTAAGGAGCCACATTGCTGCAATAATTTCTGAGTGATTTTCTCTCTCCTTCCCCTGCTGCAGAGCCTTTCTTTCAGTTGCCAAACCCGATGAGTTCTGTGAGTTATGGAGGTTTTCGCTGGGTGTTTTAGGAGATAAATGCATAGCCCTGTGAATGCTGCAATGTTTCAGCTGAATCATTTCAGAGCCGGCAGCACACCCAGAGCTGTGTGAGGTCTGTCAAGCCCAGCTCCAGGGATGGGGTGGAGGTCAGAAACCAGGGCTGGGCCATTGCCCAGGGGCTGCTTTTCCAGGGGTTCATCACACGGAGCCTGCAGAACAACCCCAACAACCCCGACGGTGCCTCTCTTCCTCCCCCTGCCCACAGCAGCACAGCTGGGACATGCCGGCTCTGTGTACACCAGGGGCGCTGAAATCATGGAACCAGAGAGGCTGGAACAGAGCAGGATCCCCGGCCTGAGCCCTGTGCAGCCCAGCACATGCCATGGCTGTGTGACGGCCGGGGCACCGCCGGTGGCTCAGGGAACACCGACTCCAGTGGCAAATCCCAGCGGCTCCCGGGAGCATCGCCCCGGTGTGGCTGTGCCGGGACAGCCCCTGCCCTCCCCTCCTGCTGCACTTAGCTTCACAGAGCATTTAAATCCAACTTAACACCTGGACTCGATGATCCCAAAGGTCTTTTCCAACCCAAACCATTCCATGATCTCCCAGAACTCCACTGAGTTCCCCGGCTGCCCCTTAGGGGGGATTTGCTGGGCCAGGGAATGGGAGGAAAGCAGCAATTTGGCTCTGGCCCCTGACCTGCCCCAGTTCCAGGTGCTCTGGGGCCTTTATTCCCTGTTCAATCCCGGTGTTACCAATTCCAGGTGCTCTGGGGCCTTTATTCCCTGTTCAGTCCCAGTGTTACCAATTCCAGGTGCNCCAATTCCAGGTGCTCTGGGGCCTTTATTCCCTGTTCAATCCCGGGGGCAGCGCAGGGAGCAGAGCGAGGTCTTCCCAGGCCTGGCCCAGCTGAGGGGACAGGAGCTGGGTCCTGAGCAGGGACCAGGACAGGGACCTGGTTCCCTGTGGAAAAACCCTCTCCAGGCCCTCCTGGAGCTGGAATAAAGGACAGAGATGACCTTTCCAAGCGGAGCTGGGATTGCAGTAATTGGGCAATAACAGAAACAGCAAACCCAATCCAAAGGATCTTTTTTCCAGTGAGAAGAGTCACTGCTGCCTTAGGGAGGGATCACATTATCCCCATTTGCTGTCAGGATTTCCCCACATCTGCTCAACACTGGGCTGGTGAAGGGATCAGTCCTCCATCCAAAGGAGGAACAGCACCTGTGAACAGGAGTGAATCCCTGGGACTGAGGCCAGGGGACTGAGGCCAGGAGACATCTGGAATTCTGTGATCAGAGCTGCAGAAATAACTCCTGGTTCAGGTCACTGAAAACCACTCAAATGGAGAAAAAAAATGGTTCTTTTTATTTCTTCCTTTCTCTTTTTCCTTCCTGGCAGGATAAACTCTCCAACAACATTTCTTTCAGGTCAAGCAAAATGTTCTGTACTGTCTGCAAGGAATTATTTCATTTAACTTTCAAATTGCAGCTTCCTGCTTTGCTTTCTGTTTCTTTGTGTGTGAATGGGAGGATCTTGGACACCCACTCAAAATATTGTTTAGAAAAGGCTGAAATGGGAAGTTTCAGGTTTCCTTTCCACTGCAATAATTAAATGAATTGAACATGAATGTGGAAATGCAATAAATAATTTCAATTCTGTAATTGTTATGAAACAAAACACTCCAGTTACGCTTTTTTCTTTGTTCGCCTTCTTTTTTGGCTAAGCTGTGTTAAATTCCATAATTATTTATATTCCTACATGAAGGGTTTCACCTCAGGATGCATTGAGAAGCCTGGAGGAGTGATAAAATCAGATAAATCTGCTTCTAAATCATTCCTTCAGCCCCAAATCTGCCTGTGCCAAGCAGAGAATGATGGCCCCACCAGCAGCATTTTCAGGCTGATCTCAGTGAGTTCGGGGCATCCTCACAGTGCCAGAATTCCCTGAGTTTCCCTGTAATATTGACCAGTCCCATGCCTGCTTTTTCCTGTTTGTTACTGCCCTGGGTCACAGCCCCAAGGCTGCCAGGGGCAGGAAGTGTTGGACAATGCCCTCAGGGCCAGGGGGGATTTTGGGGTGTCTGTGCAGGGCCAGGAGCTGCAGTTGATGATCCCCATGGGTCCCTCCCACCTCAGGAGATTCTGGGATTCCCTGGAATCCTTCAGAGGGGGAATTTTGACTGTCTGACTGCAGCGCCAAGCAAGTGTGGCCTTTAATGGCAGTGCAGTCCTTGATGGGGACATTTCTCCTGGTCCCTAAAGAGTGACCCCATTCAAAGCAGGTTTATGACCAAATCCATTCCATTCCTTTGGCATCCAGTCTCCCTCTCCCTGATTCCCAGTGGGTAGACCGGGCACTGGAGCCTGGCAGAGCTTTGCCTTGCAGGATGGGCTCACATCCCCCAGCCAAGGCCCGCTGAGCTGTGTCCCCAGGAGGGGCCCTGGTTCATTGGGTGACCTTAAACAAAACATTTCCCTTCTCATCTGTTTGTGAGCCCAGCTGGAACCCTCTCCCAGCCCCATGCCGGGCTCACAGCTGAGCTTTCCTGGGGGAAATAAAGCACAAATGAAAATTGCAAACCATCATCAAGTCCTGATAAATGTTTCAGACACAGGCCGGGGCCAGGAGAAAAGGCTGGAATTAAACCATGGATAAAGCTGGACCATCACTTACTTGGTTTTTAATTTCTCTTTTTTTTGGCTGTTATTTATCCCTGCTTAACTCTTCAGGAATCTCAGCTCCTGCACACAGGCTTGGAACTTTTTATATCCTGACCATATGTGTTGGATGAAGTTGATTGATTGATGGATTGAGTTGATTGATGGATTGATTGAGTTGATTGACAGATTGCTGAGCTGACAGGGAGCCGCTCCTGCTCCCTATCCTGAGCATTTCCTTGGGACACCTCTGCAACCCTGCAGTGTCACCCTGGGGCATCACCAAACCCAGTCAGTCCTTCCTCTGAGCGGGAGGGGTCCCTGCCCAGGCAGGGGTAGCCCTGAGGGGGCTTTAAGGGCCCTTCCAACCCAATCCATTCCAGGTTTCTGTGATTCCACCATCATGTCAGCCTGGAATATCCAACATGGATGTAAGCACAAGATGTCAGAGGTTCCCAAAGTGCTCCTGGTTGGAGAGGCCTCAGGAACCCCATTCCTGTGTGATCCCACAACTTTTGCCATTTCCTTCCACGGCAGAACAAGAGCGAACACCCGAGTAGGCAGCAGGGAATGAGAATCCAGGATGGATTCCACAGGGCCAGGGAAGAGCACAGGGCCACAGGAAGGACCCTGTGACATCACTGAAATGCCAAGGAGCTGGAAACCCAGGAATGGACACCTGGCATTACCCTGCAGCTCCTGGAGCGTGGACTTGGGGCAGGTGTCCCTTGGATGTAGGGTCTGACCCCAAAGATTCAAAGAAGTCCCAGCTCAGGGCAAGTCTGGGAGGAAAAATAATAACATGTAAAAGAGAAAAAAAGCTACTCTGCTCTGAGCTGAAGTTAAATACCAGGAATATTCTCAGCAGCCAAGTTAAAGGGTGTCAAGCTGGGAAAGTGCTCTTAAGGTAATGAAAGAACGAGAACAAAATCAAAACTAAAAATGAGACATTTGCCCAGAACCCTCCCTGATGAGGAGCTGCTGGAGCTGGGCTTTGTCTTCCAGGGACAAACCCAGACTGGGATTTTGGGTTCAGGGAGTGATGAAGAGAAGGATTCATCAGGGAGGGCAGCTCCCAAGGAGGTCGATTATCTGCTGGAGAGGTGATGGAAGAGAAATCAGGGCACAAAAGGTGAGGCAGCTGCTAAAAACCAGGGACAAAATTAGGAATAAGGAAACATTAACAAAATCCAGGTTATTTTTTTAATGTGCCAGGCAGGAGGGAAGGCAGCAACCCCAGAGCCACTAAGATTCAAAATTGTGCTAAAAATGCATCAGAATCCTGTGATTTTTCACAGCAGATCCTGAAGCTTTGTGGGAAAATAAGGGAGAAAAGCAAACCTGAGGGAAACAGCCAATGGCCAGGAAATATGGGGCCTTATTCCAACCAAAATTCCTTTACAAGGAAGAGTCTTGCTTCGAGTGCCCCTGGGGTTCTTTCCTCATTATTACTCCTGGGAATCCGAGGATTTGAGCTGTGATTTGAAGGGGATTGGGAATGTGCCCAGAGCAGTCTCAGGGCGAGAGCCCAGGGGAACATCACCCGACCATCTCAGGGCAGGTCAGCCCTGCTGCTGCCCCATCTGGTCCTGCTCAAAGCTCAGATGGAATTCAATTCTTTTAAATTGAAAACTGGATTTTTGGTGACCTGTGTCAACTTTTCTTCCTACGGCAAAACTTCCTACAGAAGTCCCATAATGGCACACACAGATAAATGTGGGATTTCTCTGTGGAGTATTAAAAACAATCAGCCTGTGCTGGTTTGAACAGAATATTTTGGAATTCTTATGAAACATTTTGGGGGATTTAAGGAAATGCCACTCTTTCTCCAGGTAGTCCATCATTTCCTGCTCCATTTCTTGGTGCACATTCCCAGAATAATCCGTGCTGGCACACGGGCGGTGGGAAGGGTATTGTCTTCCCTGGCAAGATGAGAAAGGCAGGGGCGAGGCTGTGAAAACATGCAGGGATAAAAGGGATCTCAGGCAGCCTGGACACAGCAGAAAACCCTGCCCTGCCAGGCAAAGGGGCAGCAGCACGGCAGGAACCGGGGCAGGCATGGGGCTCTCCTTTCCCCAAAGAATGGGAATCCAGTCTCTTGCCCCCCACCAGCAGCAGCGGTCTGACTGAACATGGATCACATGGAAATGGTGATTTCAGCAGGAGCTCCCTGTGCTCTCCAGGCTCTAAACTGACTAAACCCATTCTTCCCCCGGGAGAGGAATGTGTGATCACATCTCTCCCTACAACCAACATCCTCTCCCTGCATCCCTGCCACCTCCGCCTTCCCTGGGAGATGAACCAACTGATACATCCCTAATTAAACTCTGAGCAATCATCCCAGCTTGGATTCAGCTTTCAAATCTGATGCTTCTATTCCTGAATAATGGCAAGTGTGCCTGAAAGCTCCTCTGCTTTTCCCAACTCCCCTTGATCTAATAAAGGATAACGCTGCTGCTGCTGCTGCTGCTGCCTGGTCTGGGTGGAGAAAATCAAACCCTTCCTAAAGGGAATTCTGGTTGTCCCTGTGGGTTCAGGGGGTTGTTCCTGTGAAAATCCACTTGGCAATGGGATTTGTCTGGGTGGCCACTGAAGGGGGACCAACATTTCCTGCTGTGAGGGGTTCACAGCTTTGTGCTCCCAGGGATTTCAGCAGAGCTCTCAGACCTGAAGGAGTTGCTCAGATCAAAGTTCAGCACAGCTTAGACAGAGCTGATCTACTCTGAGCTGCTGCTGCTTCCCAGTGCCCAAAGACGTCCAGATTCTGCTGAATTTGGCTCAATCAATCCCAAAGCAGAAGCCAGGGAGCTGTGAGTGCTGCTTGGGCCTCTGAGCTTGCCCAGCACCTGGAAGCAGCCCAGCATCTGTTCCAGGCTGGAGCTGACAGGAGGATCCAGGGCCCAGAAACCAGAGGGCTGATTTGGAGAGTTCTGGGATTCAGCTCATCCTCAGTCAAAGGGGCACAGAGCTAAAAATGGGGAACTGGGCACAGAAACAGCAACAGGGGAAATGGAGAAGTTAGGAAAGTCCTGGGGAAAGCTCTCAGCAAGGGGAGAGAGGACTTGGAACAGCTCCAATGTCCCTGGGGCTCCCAGCTGTGGGGAAATGTCCTTGTGCCAGAGGCAAACCCTGGTACTGGAGGTGTGGGGGGTGTGGAAGAGAAGAATCAGGCTGGGAAAAGCTGCATTAGGAATCTGGTGCCCCTCTTGTGTCCCTCAGGGTGCTCTGGAAGCTCTCAGGGCACTGATCCCCTTTGGATCCAAAATCCTTCTGGTGAACAGGAGCAGCTCCAAAGGCCAGGAGCCCCCAAAGCCCAGAGCGCTGCCTGTTTTGGTGATGCTGATGTGAAATCTGCTCACCCTGAGCGTGGCCAGCATCCACTGCACCCACCCTGACACCCATCCTGTCACAATCCCCACCATGGATCCACGTCTGGGCAAAGCAACAATGGAATAATGCAATTTGTAAATTAATTAACTACTTCTTCTGAGGGCTGCACCTCTCTAGGCTTGGCCATCAGGGCTTTCCCAGGGGAATGGCAGGAGGGGCAGTCCTTGCCCAGCTGCACCGGGTGGGATCACAGAGCTCCTGCCTTTTCCCTGCCAGCCTAACTCGGTGGAATTCCTCTGCCAGGGGAGTTGTTTTCCCTGCAGTCACACTCTGCAGAGTTTCTCCTCTTCATGTGTCCTATCTCACTTCAATCAGTGACTCCTCCAGCCCTCTGCACTCCTGGGTCACCCCTGGAACACGAGGGATGCTCTGACCCAGCCCCGGGATCCGGGACTGCTCCCTCCAGCGCTCCCAGACCAGGATTAGATGAACACCAATATCCCTTTATTGCTTCACCTTCAAGAAGGGAGTGCAGAAGGCTCTCCCCTCCCAATGCCCTTGCCCTGAGCATTCCAGCCCCTGCTGATCGCATCCATTCCCTTTGGAAATGCAGTAATGGCACCTGACATCTCCCGGCCAACTGCGGGAAGGAATTTGCAGTTTCAGCCCTAATGAGCAGCAATTTGCTTTCCCCAGCCCCGGCTCTGACCTGATGGAGCCGTCACAGCCCAGCCCCAGCTCGGACCTGGTGGAGCCGTCACCGCAGGCATCGGCTGGGACCTGGGGAGGAGCAGACGCAGAGAGAAGTCACTGGGGGGTCACCCATGGTGGAACTGGAGTGGAGAGGGCAAAGCTCAGTGCCAGCCTTCCCTGATGGATGAGATCAGGATCAGTTCCAAACCAGTGCAGTTTATTCACTTCTCTCCCTTTTCTCAATTCACAGCTCCTTTGGTTGGATGGATTTGGTTCCAGGCACAGAGGTTGTGGCAGAGCTGTGCAGAAGAGGCTGCTTCAGGTGAATTCCTCCTTCCATGAATTTGGATCTCACAATGCCAGGCCCCTGCACTGCTCTAAGCTCCTGCAGTGCTTGACAGATTCCCAGGAAGCAAATCCTAAAGCCTCGTAATCTCTCACTAATGAGCACCAGGCCTCGCCAACCCTCAGCTCCCGATGCTGCTTCCAAGACAAGTTCCTCTGTTTCCTTTCCTAAGAAGGAGAAATTCAGGAATACAGCAGGAAAAAGAGCTGCCTGTGGCCAGATGGGATCAGTCATGGCCCAGGAACTGAAGCCAAGTGTCCTGAATTTAATTATTAGCTATAGTTACTAGTTACTAATAGTTTTTCTAACAATGTTCCAACACTTCTGATAGATTGTGTGGAGTCACAGAAGAGGGAAGGGCCCATCCCAGCTGCCTGCAGCAGTTCCTGCATCGGAGCATGAGATTTGATTGTCTTTAGCTCAGCTCCCAATTCTAATAATGAGAAAATCCAGGGGCTATATTTAACTCCTGCTTCTGGAGAGCCTTGTCGTGGCTCCTTCCTTTGTTCTCCCTTCTCGTGTTCAGCAGTGCTCAAACAAAATATTCCATGGATTGGGGTTTTGCTTTTCCACAGAGCCTCTGTTCTCGTGTTCAACAGCACTTAAACAAAATATGCCATGGATTTGGGGCTCTCCATTCCTACAGAGCCTCTGTTCACTGCCTGCCTCACCCTGGCTGAAGCGAAACCCTTCAGGTGTGGCTTCATTTGAGAGCTCACCTGGATCCCTGCCAGGCCCCAGAGGTGAGCAGGAGCCAGAGCTGCTCAGTGTCCCCTCAGCTGCAGCACTCCTGGGTCACACCCAGCTGAATTCCATCAGCACTCTGTAACAGGGGCACCCAGGGGAAGTGCTGGCAGTGGGGCCGGGGATTGCCTGACTAATTAATAAAGATCCCAGTCTGCTCCAGGCATTGTAAGGAAAATTCAGAATCAACCTGGACTTGGGGAACATTCCAAGCAAACGTTTCATGAGGAATTTTGCATGTTGGGGGTGTTTGAAGGAGTGATCTCTGTGAGGTTGCTGGGAATTGGGATCACCCTGGTTTCACACCATGGTTTTGTTAGGATCACCCTGGTTTTCCACAGCCATGTCCCCACAGAGCTGTTCCCTTGGACTGTGAGGCCTCAGAACATCTTGAGCCCATCTGGTCCCTTTTTATGAACACAATGATTTTATGTTAATTCCAGGTGTTTCCTCACCTCTGTCAGAAATGAAGGTTGGAGCAGATGCTGTGGGAAAGGTCCCCTCCTGCCGGTGCCCCCTGGCTGAGGTGCAGCTGCAGGGACCCTCAGCTCCTGTGTCCCTGGGAGGGCTCCCTGGCAGCAGCTGTGGCTGGGCATGGTGGGACAGTGAGCAATGGGCCAATATTTCCATTTCTCATCATTTGTTCTGTTCAGCTGATTTAGAACCAAGGGTTTACGAACCAGTGCTGGCAGGGAAGGAGAAGCTCTCGAAGCAAAGATTCCAGCAGAGCCCTGTGACACTTCCCATGCCACAAACCTGCCTTTTTTAGTCTTTTTTTACTTTTGAGACTTTCTGTGTTCAAGTCAAAAGTTTGAACTGATGCTGCCTGAAGGGATTGGAGCTCCATTGATTTAAGCTGTTTCTCATAATATATCAAAATTCTTCTCCTGCTTTGGAGCAGTAACAAGGTAATTACTGCCAGGGCCTTTGGCAGGACTGTCCAGGTCTCAGCAGCCGCTGTGATTCTATCAGTGTCTTTATTTTATGGGACTTGAACTCATTTGGAACAGAGCTCAAGGAAGAAGCAGCAGCATCATTTCAATTTCTGCATCCCAAAGGAATTTGAGCATTATTTCTTTTCAAAGAGGTGGCCCCAGCACTTTGGGAATTGCTCATGGAACCTTATTTCCCACTTCCACTTGGAGTTCCTCTGCTGATGTGACTCCATTGTCTTTAATGCATTTCACACTCACAGGGAATTGGGCCATCAGTGAACAGAGGAACCCAACCCTCACAATTTTTCTCTATTATTTGACCCTGGGTTCACGTCCCTCATGGACAACATAGCTTTGTTCTCCAACCCCCTGGATGAGAACGTTTCCCAGAATTAATTCCTGCAGTGCTTTCCCAGATCGCACAAGGCAGCTCTGGAAAATGGTGTGGAGAAAATCAAGGCAGGGCCTGGAGAAGAGAAGCTTTGTGACCTAATTGTTCCTTCCAGTGCCTGAAGGGGCTTCAAGAAACACGGAGAGCGACTTGGGACAAGGGATGGAGTGACAGGACGTGGGGAAAAGGCTTCCCACAGCCAGAGAGCGGGTTTGGAATATGAGGGAGAGAAACACAATCTGCAGAGAGAAGAGCAATCTGCAAATGCACAGGGAGCTGCTGCAGAGGGACGGGGGGTGCTCCGGGACCAGGACAAGGAGTCACAGCTGGCAAGAACAGGGGACATGTTAAAAACCCTAAATGAGATCCCCAGGGAGCTCTGGAGGTTCCAGGGTGGTGCTGAGGCTCCATCAGAGTCATAAACACAGACTGGACAAACACACAATGCCTGAGACCAGGAAACCCTA
Source organism: Orthonyx spaldingii (assembly GCA_013397795.1). NCBI lineage: Eukaryota > Metazoa > Chordata > Aves > Passeriformes > Orthonychidae > Orthonyx > Orthonyx spaldingii. The sequence continues at coordinate 12,110 of VZTJ01003403.1, read as the reverse complement.
CCCAGAAAAGGAACTCCACAACCTCTCTGGGTTCCCTGGAAATCCCTGAACGTTCCCAATTCCCCAAACGTTGTGCTGACCCTCTCTAAATGCTCTCCATCCACTCTAATCCCCCATGCCCATGGTACTTACAGGCTGTCCCTTCCCTGGGCAGGGATTTTCTAACCTGCCAGGCCCAGGGTGGCATCTCTGCGTTAAAACCTGACACAGCCAACCCCCAATTAGTCCTGCTAATGAGCTGGTGGCTTAAAACACCCCAGGCAAAATGCACAGCACATGCAAATGAGGCTGCAGCAACAGATTGAGCCCATGAACCTTCAGGAAAACTTCTGAGGCTGGAACAGGGCATGGGGGAAGAGCTTTAAACCCAGCCACAGCACGAGAGTGGAGTGAATTAAAGGTAATTTGAAGGGAACCTGTGGCCACGAGAGCTGGGAAAAGGCACAAAGGAACCACCACGTGCATGCTCCAGCTGAGGATGAAGGGGATTTTGATCTCAGTGCCTCCTGCAGAGATCCAGACCCTTAACTGGAGTGTTTAATTAGGAGCCCTGTTTAGATTTCGTGTCCAGAGATAGCAGGGAGGGAGGCGTTTTCAGAGGGATTTCAGCTTGGACACCAGGAGCCACCCCCTGGCCCTGGGTGCTCCAGGGATTTATCGTTCCCTGTTTTTCCCAGGCTTTTGCCTCAGGAGTTGGAGCTGAAGGAGCCTTAAGTTGGGTGGGAGGTGCCCAGCCCTGTGTGACTCCTCCTTGTCTCAGAGCCTGGACTTCTCCAGACTGCCTTAATTCCAGTACACTAAAAAGTCATAACCAGAGCACCTGTTCCAGGGCCCCTCTGTCCCAGGAGAGCACAAAAGATGATTTATGTAGGACTGGGAAGGACATTCCAGCCCACTGCACCCTCAGGACCATTAACACCATTTTATGAATCTGAAATTAATTTTAAAATCAGAGACATTCCTTAATCCCTGCTGCTATGGCTGGGTCACTGTTCCAAAACCTCCTCCTCATTTTCCAGTCTATTTGGGGTTTTTTTGTGCCAAGTCTGGCCTGTAAGGGGAGGATTTTTCTGCCCCCCTGGGGGCAGCCCAAGAATGTATTTATGGAGTCGATCTCATCCAGCTGGAAAGTGCTGGAGTCACTCTAGAGAGGTTTAAGAGAGGAGGCAGATGCTGCAAGGGCTGTGGCTCTTTATCTCTTGGTCTGAATTCATAAAGTCAGGGAATATCCTGAGTTGGGAGGGACCCCCAGGATCACCCAGTCCCACCCCTGGCCCTGCACAGACCCCCAACACTCCCACCCTGTGCATCCCTGGCAGCGCTGTCCAAACGCTCCTGGAGCTCTGGCAGCCTCGGGGCTGGGACCATTCCCTGGGGAGTCTGGGCAGTGCCCAGCACCTCTGGGGGAAGAGTCTTTCCCTGAGATCCAGCCTGATCCTCCCTGGCACAGCTCCAGCCCCTCCCTCATTCAAAAGAGGGCTGAATTCAGACCAAACAGGTCAATAAAGTCACCCCTTCAAAAATTCTGGATTCCATCACCTTTCCTCATTGCTCTGGAGGGGGAGGAATATTTTGGTACCCAAAGCTGATTTTCCCACCATTTCCATATTTCCATCCCCTCAGCAGGAGCAGAGGGAAGGTAACAGAAAACAAATTATAGAGCCAGCAGAAATTCAGGTTAAAGATAAACCCTTGTCCATTGGTCCAGGGGTGACTTGGAAATGGGAGTGTAGAGACACCGGAACAGTTTTGTGCACAAAACCCAGTGTTGGATTTAGCAGATGAGTCCTGGAGGTGGCAGGTGGCCCTCAGCAGGTCCCACTCAGGGATGTGGCTGGGGACAGCCAGGGCTGTTCTGGGCCTGGTGACCCCTCCCTGAGGCGTCGCTGCTCCTGTGCCCAGTCTGCTCCCACAGCTGGTGCCGGGCCTCACACCGGGATGGGGCCGTGCTCTGGCAGTGTTCCTGCCTTGCCCCTGGGCTGCTCCTGCCTCTGCTGGGATCTGTCTGGAGCAAGGATGTGGCTCTGGGGTGGTGTTTGTCCCTCCTGGAGGAGCTGTCAGGCTGGGAGGGAGGGAAGGGAAGGAAGGCTGGCTCAGCCTGGCTGGTCCCTGCCGAGGCTCTCCTGGACTCAGGACACGGGAGCAGAGCTGTGCCCTGACTGCTCTGAGTGACAGCCACAGGAACCTCTCGGAGCCCAGGATTTCTCCTGCTGTGAGGAGACTTCAGGCAAGTCCTGATCAAAGGAATCTGGGCTGAGCTCAGTCCCTGAGCCGAGCAGAGCTCCGCAGTGAGGGAGGCACAGACTCAGCCCCAGCATCCCACAGCCCCAACCTGCCCAGGATTCCCCCACTGAGAGCTGAGGTCCCCCTGCCCTCTGGCAGTGGGAAGCCATTCCCTGTGTCCTGTTCCTCCAGCCCTTGTCCCAAGTCTTTCTCCACATTTCCTGTTGGCTCCTTCAGGCCCTGCAAGGCCACACTCAGGTCACCCCGGTCTCCTCTCCAGGCTGAACAATCCCAGCTCTCCCAGCCTTTCCTCCCAGCAGAGCTGCTCCATCCCTCTCATCATCCTGGAGCCTCCTCTGGCCTCTCTCCAGCAGCTCCAGGTCCCTCCTGTGCCGGGCCCCGGGGCTGGGGCAGCTCTGCAGATGGGGTCTCACCTGAGCAGATCCCCTGGGCTCTCCTGTTTGTCATCCCAGGGTTAATTCGCTAAAAGGAAAAAAATTAAGAATCACAATTTCTGCCAGTTCAGTGAGTTTGTCACTATGAAAAGGGGGCCCCAGGGCTCGGTGGCCCTAGAAGAGCAGCAAAGGGCTCTGGTTTTGTGGTTGAACCCACCAGGATCACTGGAATTCCACAGCCCACAGTGTCCATCACCCACAGGATTTTGTCTCTCCCAAAAGGGCCCCCCAGGAACTGCAGGACTCACTCAGGGAAAGGCCACAGCACCCAGCAGAGGGTTCTTTTAATGCTTGGTCTTTTCCTCACCTGCAGTTAATTAATTGCCAATTAACTCCCAAACCTGGCACTCCCTGCACGTTAAGAGCAGGATATAAATGGGAGCACTCTGCCCCACACAGGCTGGGATGGGCCTGGCCTGGGGTCTGGAGAAGGATTGTGCTCCAACCAACAATCACAACTCCATTATTAGTGATCTGGAGTTAATTAGTTATGAATTAACTGATCACCAAACCCTGGCACCTGAAAGCCTTAAACCAAACGTTCTGAGCTTTGTTCTCAGCTGCCTGAGGGTGAAGATCAAACACAGCATCCCCAGTAGGGCTAGGGCACTGGGACCACTGGGATCAGGGAAGGAGGGCACCCTCTTCCCAGCCAGCCCTGGGATCCTGCTCCTGGATCTCCCTTTGGACCCAAATCCTGAGCCCTCCCTGGCTGTTCTCAATCGTGTGTGTCTCCCACAGGCACCAGGAGGCACTGGAGGGACTGGGCAAAATTAAGGAAACAAAGAAATTCCAGGGGTTTCTCCCAGAGGGAACGAGCAGCTTCCTCAGGTGGGCCAAGGGAGCGTTGGGATTTTCCTCTCCTTTTCTGGGAGTTTCCTTCCCTCCCCATGGACACAGTGAAGGGATGATGTGGGCACAGGTGGGGTGGGGATAATTCCAGAGCTGCTGCTCCTGCCTGGTCATGAACACACCTGAGCTCCCCTACCTGAGCTCCTCCCCCACCTGGTGGCTTTGGCCTCCTCCTGAACCCTGGAGAGCAGCAAACAGCCCCAGAGCTCACAGACGTTTTAAGGAGCCAGGGTCTGCTAACATGAAACACTTTTACTCCCCCAGGCAGACGAGCCCTGGACCAGGCCTCTCTAGCAGACAAGTTGCAATATTCCAGGTCATGCTGGCCCTCCCCATGAGCCACCTTTGGTGGGGAGAAATCCCACATGGTGCTGCCAAACCCTTCCACTCTCCCCACACCATTCCCTGGACTCTGTGGTTCAGGAGCAGCACTCAGAGACATCTCCAGCCCTCCCTAAGCCGGGCTCTGCTGGGCAGGACTGGGGGAGGCAGAAGACTTAAAGTCTTGATTAATGTCTGACCTTCCTCACAGAGCCTGAGTGTTGTCCCGGGCTCCTCCTGCAACTCTCCATACAATTGTGTCTGTTCTAAATAAGGACTTTAGGGTAAATTGTTTATAAAAGTGAATTTTCAGGGGGGTTGGGGGGACAAAACTTTCCTCAGAGCAGCTCTAAGTGCTGCTGATTTTGTAGGACTGCACAAGCACAGAGAAGCTGTCCCCAGGCAGTGGGAGCCTGGCTCAGTGCCCAGTGCTCCCAGGTGATCCCAGTCCTTGTACCCACAGGGACGGGACCAGCAGGAATTTTAGCAGCCACTAAATTGGACTCCTTGTCCCTCACAAACTGTGGAATTATCCCTGCATTCCTGGTGAATTTACCCGCAGTGAGACACGGGAGTTAAAAACATTTCCTTCCATCCCCAGCAGTATCCCAGGTGCAAGAATGAGGGAGGAACAGATTTGTGAGGAGCACATTTGGCAGGAGCTGGGAAATGCCTTGGCTGAGTTCTCTAGAGTTGCTGTTTGACCACTGGAAGGGCTGGAACAACGTCAGCGTTGCTGTGTCTGAACAAAAATGTCCAAATTGTTCCAGGAATTCATCTCAGAGATCACAAAATGGGGCCAAAACTTCTCAGGAGAGAGACAGAGCTGCGTAGGAAATTAAATCTGAGCAAATTACCTGGGAATACAAAGGTAAAGAAACCCAGCTCAGCCCGTCCCAAATCCCACTGGAATTTCTGTCCTGGAGCAGCACAGCTGGAGCAGGATCTCCCTGGGCCAGAGTTTGGAATTGAGGAAAACTGAGACCCCAAAAAGCAAAAAACCCCATTCAACCGAGGTGTGACAGAACATTCCTGAGCCACCCCTTCCCCACCCCATGGGAATTGTCTCCATCAGGCGTGAGAGCAGAGAGGGCTCCCAGGGAATTCCAGGTGTCCTGGTTCCCAATCCATAATTCCCACCACCCTACACAGCTCAGGGCACTCATCTCTCCCACAAACCCCTTCTACCTGTCCCCTGGAGTTCCAAACAAGGAATTAGACACAATTTTGTTTGCTTGTGCCAGACAGGAGTGAAGTTAATTTTATTCCAGGGTATTTCACCTGTGAGCAGAAGGATTTTGCTGGAATAAAGCCCTGGAGAGTCTTCCCACAGACTCAGGATTTATGGCAGGACACCTCTGCCGGAGCCACAATGAGGATGCTCCACTCCAGGCTCCTCCAACTCATGTGATTCCCTGGGAAGTCGTTCCCAAAGTGCCCCCAATCTAATGGAAGTGAAAGCAGGATGAGATGTTCCACTTTACTCATTGAGTAATTGCAGCTTCTGTCTGTGATCATTACCCCAACTGCTGCTTCCTTTAAATCAATTGCAATTGCTTTGCTCTCTCATTGCAAAATGAAACCAGTGAAATCCACTTCTTACATTCATGGAGCTTTGAAAAAAAAGAAAACATAAAGCAAGAAAAAAAGAGAATTTAGGAAAAAAATAAGGGTTTTTTTTCCTACTTATTTGACTTTCAAGGATGATGTAAACAAAGTGTAAGGCAAGAAAAAAAGAAAATCTGGGATAAAAAGGTATTTGTAAGTATGATAATAAATATTATAAATATTTGTGCTCTCTAGGGAATATTCTCCTTTTGTTTCAGCCCCACACTCTGGGCTCAGGTTTTCAGCTGGTTCTGCCAGCGCAGGGACCATCCCCACCCCTGAGCAGGAGCTGCAGAGTCACTTCCCACTTGTTCTTCCCCACATGGTAATTAATTGGAAATAAAGCATGAGGAGAAAACTTCTGCTGAAAGGTTCTTGTCACCTTTAGAGGGACCGGGAGGGGCTGGCGGTCTGTTCTGGCACTGCAGCACCAGTTCCGCAGCCTCGCACCGCTGAGGGGTGGAGATGGGATTCCTTGGCTGGGAATGAACGCAGGGTCCTTCCCAAGGGCTGTTCCAGGGCCTTCTGCTCCAGCTCCCTGCAAAACAGCAGAGTTCCCTCCCTGGCCATGAGCAGAGTCCCGCTGGACCCGTGGTCACCAGGAGAGGTCACAGCCAGAGCTGCCACTCAAACCCGAGGCTCCATTTCCTTCCCTCTGGGCACACCCTGCTGGTCTCCTGCCATGGGAATCCTCTGGGATTTGGGGATGCACAGCAGCCTCTGGTGAGATTCCTCTTCCTTTCCCCCCCATCACTTTGCACCACCCTAAAGGTTCATCTAAAGATGTTCAACCCCCCTGGCAGTTCCTGCTGCTCTGGGGTCCCTCCTGCCAGAAGGTTGCCAGTCCCAAAACTGCTCAGCCACACTCTGGGCACCCTCCGCTCTCCAGGCACTGGGATTTGGGGTGCACGGAACACACCTGGGCAGTGCTGGGCGTTTACAGAGCAGAGAAAGGACAGGATCTCGCCCGAGGAGCAGCCTGGTCACACCAAGCCCCCCATGAACTCCTGCACTTCCTGACCTTTGGAACGCCACGTGTGGGACAGGTGAGTGCGACAGAGGTGACTCACGGCTGGACAGCTGAGTGGGAAGTGCCAAGCTCTGCTCTCACACTGAGATAAAATCCTAAAGCCACTCCACAGGTGCTTTGCTGCTTTGAAATTGCAGATCCTGCAAGGCCAAAGGCCACAAATGTGCCCAAAGCTGCTCATTTATGATCCTTTAGACCCAGACCGAGACCAGATCTGAGACTGAGTGGACCAAGTTCTTCTGAGGGAAGTTGAGTCAGCAAAGGGATCTCACTGACACCCCTGATCCTACACGATGGACAGGATGATCCAATAATCCATTGGAACAGGTGATGGAGTTATTATTGGGACATTGCACTGGCAATATTTATACTTTATTTATCAGTGAATCCACCTCAACCATCCCCATGACCACCATGTCCTACCGTGACCCTTCCCTCGCCAGCTCCACCACAAGAATGCAGGTTTTAAAAGTTTTTCACAATCAATTAAACCAAAAGAGTTTATTCATTCCTTTTGGGGCGACATGCAGGGACACAAAGGGTGGGAGTCACCTCCCCCAACACAGGACCCCTGATTGTCTAAGGTCTCCCCTCTGCAGGTCACCTGTCCCCAGCCAGACCCACGGTGGGGCTGCAGGTGGGAGCCCAGCCCCAGCTCATCCCCAGCTGTCTCAGGCCCGTCTGGGGTCCTGCTCCCCTGGGCCAGCCCTGCCTCTCCTGGTGGAGGGGAGCTGCAATGATTGTCTGGGGCTCAGGGGATGCAGCCCAGAGCTGCTCTGGGGCTGTCTCAGGCCCCAGCCCCCCCAGCTGGGATCCATCCTCAGCACCTGTCCCCACACCAGTGCTCCTGCCCGAGCCATCAACCCCTCAGTGCCAGCTGCGGGGACTCGGCTCTGGGGAGGAGCCACAGCAGCTCTGAAGGACACCAAGTTCCCGTGCCGAGGCTGGGAGCAGCAGCTTGGCCCTTTCATCTGTCAGCTCTACTTTACATCCCCCGTAAATTCCTGGCATCCCATCCCAAAATAACTCCCTCCACCTCTGTTCCAGCTTCCAGCCCATCAGGCTGTTCCTGCCCTGTCACCTCCTGTTCCCCTGTGTCACATCACGGGCTGGCTGTGACAGGACAGGCGCAGCTCCCGCAGCCAGGGAAGCCTGGATGTGGTTCAGGGGGAAATGGAGAGCACAGGGGGTGAGGAGTGGAATTAAACCCAGCACCTTTGATCAGCAGCACCTCGAACACCCTCCCCAGAGTGTTTTCTTCCAGCCCTGGGCACCATTTGCAACAGTTCAGCTCCAAATCCTGTTGGATCCTTACACCTTCCAAAAGCACCCCCTGCTCTCGCCCTGATCACCAGGAGTCCAAGGAACAGATTCCCTCCATTGGTCAGCAGGATCCCTCCCAGCCCTCTCCAATCTTTGCATCACCAGACACTTCAAGGACAGATTTATTTTTTAAGGATTCTTCGTGCCCAGGTGAGTGACAGAGCAAACTGGACATGCCCCAGTGTCACAGGAAAAGGCCTCTGACACTGATGGCATTTTAGGGCACTGCCTCAACCCCTTCCATGGAAAGTCAGTGGGGAAGGAGAACAAAGAAGTGGTGAAACTCCTGAACCCTCCTGAAGGGGATGGGATACTGGGAAAAAAATTCTTCCCTGTGAGGGTGATGGGCCCTGGCACAGGGTACCCAGAGAAGCTGTGGCTGCCCCTGGATCCCTGGAAGTGTTCCAGGCCAGGTTGGACATTGGGGCTTGGAGCACCCTGGGACAGTGGGAGCTGTCCCTGCTATGGCAGGGGTGGCACTGGATGGGTTTTAAATTCTCTCCCACCCCAAACCATCCTGGAATTCTGTGACATCCCTCCTTTACTCCAGGCTGAAAGGGGCTGATCGAGGGACCTCAAATGTGTTGCTAAATAAGAGCACGGATGGATCCCAAAGCTACAGAACATTCCCTCCCTGCAGAGACAGCTGTCAGCCTTCACTGCAGGCTGTTATTAATAATTAGTAGCTATGGCAATATCCTACAGGGGTAAAATCCAGTGCTCAGAAATCCTGAGAGGGGCTTTAAAGTGGCAGTGAGGTTCCTGGATCCCCTGTGCAGTGCCACTGACGGCAGAGGAATGTTTGTGGTTCTCTGTGCAGACAGACACAGGGATGGGTTTGTGTGCTGCCCACAGGGCAGAGCCTCAGCTGATGCAAGGAGACAGCTCCCGACAAGCCAGGTGTTCATCTGCCCTGCCAGGGCCGGGGAGGGACAGCTCCTGCCTTTGGTTTGGAAATGCCAGATGGAAAGGAGAAGGGAGAGGAAAAACCTGCACAGTTTCTGTAGGAACAGAGGGCTTTGTGTGCTCCTGAGGGATGGCAAGGAGCACTTCTCCTCAGCTGCTCAATTTCACCTTCCGAAATCTCATTTCCAGCAGGAGGTGAGGCTGACTGGGCTGACAGAGGAGTGGGACAGGAGGGAGCCCTGGATCCCTCGGGGAATGTGCTGTCCCTGCCCTGGGCAGGGGCACCCGGGACGCGGGGACAGAACTGCCCCAGTCCAGGCTGGAACCTCCATCCTCATCCCCTGCCTTCAAAGCTGCCCTCAGGGTGGAGCTCCCTCGTGACACATCGGGGATCACTTCCCAGCCCTCCCATTCCAGCTCTGTGCCTGGAGCGTGTCCCAGACTGGGAATGTGTGTGTTCAGCACAGGGGCCAAGAGGAGTTTGCAGAGGCTCAGGCTCCTTAGTCCCTGCCCTGGTGTGACACTGCCAGCCCTGCCCAGCCCCACAGAGCTGTGGGAGCAGCAAAGGGATCACACTGATGGAGCCTCACATGGATTGCAGGGTGCCAGAGATGTTCTCCATGCCCAGTGCTCCTGAAATACCCTTGTGGTGCTCCTGGAACACCCTCGTGGTGCTGTGCAGTGACATTTCCCTTCTGTGGGATCAGAGGCTGCGGCCAGGAGCTGTCTGTGCTCCTGTCACCTGCTCTGAGCAGTTTCAGAAGGAGGAGAACAGCAGTCTGTGACTTCAGGTTAATGGCTTTGCTGTTTTGCCTTATCAGGTGTCTCCTGCACCTGCTCCTGGAATAGGTGATGGATTTCCAGCCTCAGGAGTTAATGAGAGAGGGAAGGAAAGTACTCACAGCTCCTCATGCACCCCCTGTCCCTGCTGACACTTTGTCATTCTGATTTTAAACCCTGGACTAAATGTTTCGTTTCCAAACACTCCCCCGGACCAAAGCCACCCCTGCAGTCGATCAGAGACACTTTGGGCCATTTTTGAAAGGACAGAATTGCTGTGTTTGACTGCAAACCCCCACAGCTCCTCCCTGGCCTTGCTGGAGACAGGGTTTGTTCTCAAGGTGGTCGAGCTCTGCTGTCCCAACCCCGAGGTGGACCCAGCACTGAGATCCAGGTGAGCCAGGACAGGGATAATCCATGCCCAAATCACCCTGGGCCCAGTCCCAAGCCAGCCTCCCAACCTGTGCACGGGCCAAATGCACCGAGGTGCTGCGGGAGCTGTTCCAGTGCAACCCCAGAGCAGTTTCTGGTGTCACTGGAGCTGCACCAGCCCATAATGGCAGTGGGATAACTCCCAGTTCCTCACTGAGCATTCCTGAGTGTCTGAGTGCCCCTCACAAGCATCATTGCTTGCCCAGTGGTTCCTCTGGATATTAATTACACTGAACACTAATTAAGAATGAGAAGGGATTGTGGCCATGAGAGGAATGGGGGCGCAGGGAGGGGGTGAGGAGAGGGAGTGAGGCAGCAGGGACAGAGCCCCTGTCCCCAGGCTGGCAGCAGGAAGGGGGAGTTAATGGGGCTGTGGGGAAGGGTGGCAGCAGGAAGAGGGAGTTAATGGGGCTGTGGGGAAGGGCGGCAGCAGGGACATGCCCAGAGGAAGGGGCTGAGCGGGGCTGGGCAGGCCAGGAGCACCTTGAACTCCACAGCAGCTCCTTGTTCCTGCCCTGCAGCAACCACTGCCATTAGCTGGGGATTGCTTCTAATTCTGGACTTATTCCTCTTAGAAAAAGGCCTTAAAAAGCATCTGACTGAAACAATTACCTGAAGTAAAAGGGTTTTAAATAATGGAGCAGCATTTAGAGAAGAGGTTTCATGTTCACAGTGTCCCCCACACCAGGAGCCGGCTCCAGGTGCAAATTCCTACCAGGAGCAGGACCTTGCCCAGCAGAGGTGCAAATTCAGAGCCAGGCTGAAGACATAAATCTCCTTTCAGCCAAACACCTGCATTTCCCCACCACCTTCTCCCTCTCTTTACACTCCATCCCCAGCATTCCCTCTATGCAGGATAACCCCACCAGGGCTGTCCCAGCCCCTCGTAGGGGAGAGGATTTGTGGGCAGATCCAGAGGGAGATGGGACTGATGGATTCACCTGCTGTGCTGTAACCCTGGTGAGATGGATTTCATCCCAGGCTTGGGAAAACTGCAGCTTCTCAGGGCAAACCAGGATTTTCTGCATTCAGCGAGAAAAGCAAAAGGGTGACATCCAAACCTTCCTTTGGACAGCAGCTGGGAGAGCTGGAGGTGCTCACCTGGAGAGAAGGTCCAGGGAGAGCTCAGAGCCCCTTCCAGGGCTCAAAGGGGCTCCAGGAGAGCTGGAGAGGGACTGGGGACAAGGGATGGAGGGACAAGACATAGGGAATGGCTTCCCACTGCCAGAGGGCAGGGATGGATGGGAGATTGGGAAGGAATTCCTGGCTGGGAGGGTGGGGAGACCCTGGCACAGGGGGCCCAGAGCAGCTGTGGCTGCCCCTGGATCCCTGGCAGTGTCCCAGGCCAGGCTGGACGGGGCTTGGAGCAGCCTGGGACAGGGGTGGCACTGGATGGGATTTAAGGTCCCCTCCAACCCAAACCATTCCCTGATCCTGTGCTGGTCCATTTCCAGCTCGTTTCCCACCAGGACGGCAGAACGGTCCCCATCGAGCATTTGGACACTTGTCCCTGTGCGCTGCCTCAGAAACACAACTTGGATTTAACTGCACGTTTACACTTCAGCCCCGCCCAGCACGGCACAAAGCTGTAATTACCGTGCGCTGCTAATTGCTGTTGTGGCTCTGACAGCTCCCGGCCCCATGAAACGAGTGTCAACCAGGCACCAAAAACCACACAAATGTTTGGTTTTTTCTTCCCATTCTGGAGAGGGGGAGAAGGGCCAGGCTGAAGCAATGAGTAGGAAAATCACCTGTTAAAAGAGGAGGCAAAGCCATCCCAAAGCAGGTGATTTTCAGAGCGAAATGTGTGAACGGTTCCTGTTTTCCGGGCAAATGGGAGCCAAAGTCCTCAGGGAACAGCAGGATCACACACACAGGGTGAGTCCCAAGAGAGGAGCTTAGGGCCTCACTTTTCCCCTAAAACCCTCTCATATCAACAGCCAAAGGCTGGAACGGCTCTCCTCTCCTTCTCCCATCATTTTGGAGGGAATGATGTGCTTGGCACCTGCAGAACAGCGTCAGAAGGAAAGTGGTTCTTGGAGTGCTCTGCTCAAAGGGGATCCTCTGTGTTTGCTTAGGAGAGAGAACTCTTGGTTAAGGCTGGGTCAAATATTTAACTTCTCCTCTCCAGAAGAAAATTCCTTTTAGGGAAAAACCACAGCCTTCCTTCCTTCCTTCCT